>JAYGXS010000006.1:24974444-25036298 GCA_036362985.1 Ligula intestinalis | reverse complement strand
TTCCTTGATTATTATCTGGAGGTCATATACTAGAAACCGCATAGAGAACGTTGGGGGCCTACTGAAGAGCCGAACCCCTCGTTGCTGTATCATGCAGTAGCAGAAACATCGGCAAAACACGTGTCTGGGCTTTTAGCTAGTATCTATGCGGAAGTATGGTTTAACATCATTGACATATAGAATTCACACTACTTGTAGTGCTACTCGTTTGTAGAATGGACATTTCCGTGGTTATTCCGCGGCAGTTGATTGTCTTCGACGAAAATGTTCATCGAACTCTAGGGTTTGACCCTTAAAAGTCATATATATATATATATATATATATATATATATATGAGAAGATAAGGCGATCTGGGAAACGATTGTTTTATCGTCCTGACCTTTCAAAAGCGTACAGGCTTCCGTCATCAGAGGTGGTAATTGTACCGCACCTCACAGTATTTAAAGGTGTTGGCAGTCATAGTCAATAGGGTTTAACCAATACAGAGGATCGGGTTAGACGGGATGTTCAATCATTGTGCCCTGTGAAGCGTAATAACCTCAGTCAAGGGGTCTCTCGTCAGGGAGACAATCGTGGCCTGGCACACAGGGACAACCTCAATCAACCGTTGTGTTATACTTCCAACGGCCTACCAAGCCCTTCGAACGCATCTTAATGAAGAAAAGAGCAAACGAGACCAAAGACGGAACGCGAATCTGCATACTCACGAGCCGATGATGGACACACCCATAGCTGAGCCACACCCGGAAGTGTCAATCATCTGCTCAGCCAGTTCATCCGGTCAGTCTGCCAGCGTGAAACCGAATGGACGCATGAGCGCAAATAGGATTACCGGCCTAGGCCGAATTCTTCGATCGATGACAACGGGAGCCGATGGTGGACACACCCACAGCTGAGCCACAACCGGAGGTGGCAATCATTAGCTCAGCCAGCTCAACCGGTCAGCTTGCAAGTGTTAAACCGGATGAACGAAGGGGCATTAGGAGGATTCCCGGCCTGGGAAGACAGCTCCGGTCAATGACGGCTGCAGAAACGCGAACACCGGAAGTTGACGAGAGAACCCTTGACTGAGGTTATTACGCTTCACAGGGCACGATGATTGAACATCCCGTCTAACCCCCTCCTCCCTCCCCCCTCCTCTGTATTGGTTAAACCCTAGTGACTATGACTGCCAACAACTTTAAATACTGTGAGGTGCGGTACAATAACCACCTCTGATGACGGAAGCCTGTACGCTTTTGAAACGTCAGGACGATAAAACAATGGTTCCCAAGATTGCCTTATCTTCTCATTTATGTCCGGGCACGCGCAACTTCGCGTCTATTAGCAATATATATATGGAACAAAGATGCTCACCCGATCTATCTGGTAAGGGCACATACTTGTCCCGGAAGTGCCTTGAGGCTCGTACTTGAGCGATATCAGGCTTGTTGCTTAGCGACCTCAGAATATGATGGAGTGGATCCGGCAAAGACCAGGGAGACCGAAATGGCCATTTCTGGCTTGTTAGCCGTCATCAGCCATTCATACCCAATCTCAGGGTTCGGAACCCCCGAGATTCGAACCCGGGACCTTTGGTCATTGGGTTTACCACCCTACCTCGGCACCACGGGCTCGTTGATTTGTCGGTTGTGATCGGGGATATGATGAAACAAAGGTGCTCATCCGATCTATCTGGTAAGGGCACATACCTGTCCCGGAAGTGCCTTGAGGCTCGTACTTGAGCGATATCGGGCTTGTCGCTTAGCGACCTCTTGTCTTTGTCGGATCCACTCCATCATATTCTGAGGTCACTAAGCGACAAGCCTGATGCCGCTCAAGTACGAGCCTCAAGGCACTTCCGGTACAAGTATGTGCCCTTACCAGATAGATCGGATGAGCACCTTTGTTTCATCATATCCCTGATCACAACCGACAAAGCAACGAGCCCGTGGTGCCGAGGTAGGGTGGTAAACCCAATGACCAAAGGTCCCGGGATCCCCCAAACCTTACCACATGGCTAATTGTAATGTCACTTACTAAGTTGCAGTAGCATTTTTGCTATTTTCGAGCATATACATAGCAAAGGACGTAGGCATATGAGATTAGCATCAAATGTCTGATATGTTTTGCTTTAAATTGAATCTAGAACCCCTGGAAATGTGCGGGCTGTGATTGACTAATCGATTAGATGAACTTTTTCGATCCAATGCGCGTTCGACATTTCATGTGTAGAACTCCGTGCTTATTAATATTTGACCTTCGGGCGGCAAAAAATGCACTCCTTACGCACAGATCACGGGCACCAAGATTCTTATAGCAGCTTCTACATTTTAGGAGTTTAAGTCTGCGCACCCACTCGTATAAAGCCTTCTGAAAGCAATTTCAAAATGCACTTTTTATGTGTCCTAGGACCTGGCCAAATTCGAATTGAGTCAGTGCATCAGTACAGTACGGAAGGTGTTAAGCTTCGTTGGCAGCGAGCCTCAGTCGGGTGTTCTGTGATCACCTACAGGATCCAAATGAAGTCTGTACAACCACCTCAGTCTCTCGTGCTAGAGAGAACATATACGTCAGATGTAACTGAAACCCTTATCTCCGGACTGGCGGCCGATTCGGAGTACGAAGTTCGCATTCGATACGATGTTGAGCCGGACAGTACGGGCAAGGGTGGTGGTGTTGGGGAATTCAGTGAGCCAAAACGATTTTGGACCTGGTCTCAAGGTGAGCTATGCCCTCTCATTTATCGGTTTTGCACACAAACGATGCATATTACTTTAAATGGGTGTGTATAGATCTTTTTTTAAAATTCTTGTCGATAAAGGAAAATGTAAGGGGAAGTGTTAGAGGCTGGAGTTGAAAATAGAACCTCAGTGGTTATCTTTACGCCCAATATTTTGACAGTTCCACGCACACTACGTGGATAAGCATACAAGCAATAAGCAGCAGTGCAATTCATATCAGCCGGAACCCGCCTGACTAAGCTTGCAGACATAATATCGGATTGTAGAATTAACACCGAGCTTCCTTCACGTACAATCGTCCAGGAGATGGTCCGAGCAAATACTACCAGACAGGAAGTAGAGGAGGGAGATTATTATTAACATGTGCCAAGCTACCTAAATTAAATAAGTAGGCACTTTGTATTAATACATGCCATGGGGTGGGAATTATTCCCGTGTTCCGCGCAACGTCCGAGCCTGCTAACCAACAGATGATAACGTTAGGCAAAGAGTTTCACGCCACCACATTCCCTTCAGTCCCCACCATCTAAAAACAGTAATGATGGACTCGAGTGGATGCATCCCACTTCTTCTGAAAGGCAACTGTATTTCCAGAAATTCGTAACAGGTTGGTCCTTATCGGACCTGACTTTCAGCTTTGTCTTGTAAAGGCTACCAGATTTAAAATTCACGGTAAACAGACTCCCAAATCAATTGTTATGAGAGTGGTATTTAAGCCCATCACCGCTTATATCCACTGGACGCTTTCTGACTGGTCATCTCCAGGGTGGAGCACGTGGGCGCCAAATTGCCCAGACCACTTTTCCTGAGCATTCACACAATAGACTGCAGCGTGAATGGCGTTCGAGTTCGTTCCGGATACGGCTGATTGGTGTTCTTTGTAGGCAAAGACATACATAATGTAGTTGACCTTGTTCTAGAGGACTAGCCAGCCCTAATTTAATTAAGCCTAGCCTGATGCTATTGCCTTTTGATGAGTGTTTGGGTGCTTTCCACCCATCAGGCAAGTTCCATCCCCGTTACGAAACGGAGTTAATTAACTGCAACCTTACTTCTATCCTGCTGTAATGACGCATCTCTGTGTAGAAGTTATTTCATTTAGTGGCTCGTCTACTTCTCCATCATGTGCATTCATTTTCTGAACATATCCAGAAATATATTTTTAAGCTCCATGTGGCTAGCGTGCCCTAATCTGCGTGCAGGTACTTACGCAGGGCATTATATGCCGAAGAAAGGTCAATATGCCTTCTGATTGGGTCAAAAAGCACGCATTTTCTCTATATAGTTGAATTGGCTTGGACTTCATCCCCCGGAAAACCAGTTTCCTCAATATGCCTTGCAAGCGATTTTACTACTTGATATTAACAAACATTCCTCACTCAAAGGGATTTTGGGCAATCGCAGGGACGTAGGAGTATAGGGTGAAACATAATTGAGGCACCTAGTTGTCCTCCTGCGCATTCATAATCTGACACTGCCCTAAGAAAAGCGTTACCTAATTTTATTTGGCGATTTTCGTCCTTCTTACAGCCAGCAGCATCCCCTCAAACGCCGCCGCCGACACTTCCACCAGGACGCCCGTTGCTGTGACACCTTTGAAAGCCTTCATTTCTGCTCCAGGTAAGACGTTTCTGCTTTTTATAGGGTCCAGTTCGGGAAGTCGAAAAATCCCATAATCCAATTAGTGGAGGTAGGGGTTGCCACCAATCTTTACTCGTATGTGCATAGGAAAGTAATCGCTAACACGGATTAGCAGTTGTTATTGACTAGGAACGACTTTGTATCAGGACTGCATAAAAGAGATTTTTTGTTTGTTTAGTTTTCTTTTAGCTTAGTTTTCTCTTTAATTTGGCTTGGTTTTAAGTTTATTATTTTGTTTCATTAGTTTCAGTTTAGATTTATTTGGTTTTCAGTTTAGTTAGTTTATTCCAGTTTACTGAAATTAAATTAGTTTAGGTTTTTATTTAATTCCATTGGTTTTACTAGGAGGTTTTGGCAGATTTCAATAATTCAATTGACCAAATTGTGAAAAATTAACGGCCTCCGTGTAATTCGAAGCCACACAGCAGGGAAGGCTTTCGAACAGTGAACATTCAGCTGCAAAGACATGCCGAAGCTTGGAAGTTAGTCACACTTGGGTCAATTAGCCCACCCAACCTACTGCCAGTATGGAATTCACCATTACGAATACAGTAAGCTGACTGCTGGGGCAGAATTTCCTAAAAAATAATCTAGAATCCACCAGAATGACTACAAGAGTCAACAAGACAGTGATTTCGTGGTGCAATGGGTTAGAATGTTGGACATTTGACCAATTGGTTGCGGGTTCCTTTCTTGGGCGTTTTAATAAATGGTGTTGGGCATGGCTGGCTGATGACGGCTAATGCGCCAGAAACGGAAGTTCCATACTCTGTTGTCTTTATACGCAATATATTTCCACCTTAAATATACATGTATACAGTAAGAGATGGGCGGCCACCAACCAGTACGTAATTCACTCATTCTGTTATGCTTTGGGCTTCGCTCTTGGTCCCTAACAGAAGCCGTTCAACGGTAAGCATATCATAAACAGAAATATATTACCAAAAAAGCAAGTTCGTAGCGCAGTGGTCGTGGGGTCGAGTCAGGGGAGCAGCCACCTCTGGGGTTGGGTATGACTGGCTGATAATGAATTATAAGCCAGAAATGGCCATTCCGTTCCCCCTTGTATTTGTCGCAATTTATTTCTGCATATATATTGCTAATAGAAGCGAAAATCCGAGTCCCCAGGCATAAAAGAGAAGAAGAGGCGATCACGTGAACCATAGTTTTACTTTCCTGACGTTTCAAAAGCGTACAGGCTTCCGTCATCAGAGGTGGGGGTTGAACCGCGCCTCACAGTATTTATAGTAGGTGACAGTCATGGTCAAAAGGGTTAAAGCCAATGCAAAGGAAGGGCGGCGGGACATCGGAGGGATGCTCAACCATCGATGCCTTGAGGCGGATTAGTGTCAGTCAAGGGGTCTCTCGTCGGATTCTGCTGTTCGCGCCTGTGCCGCTGTCATTGATCTAAGTAGCCGTCCTGGGCCGGTGATTCTGTTTGTGTTCACACTTCCAGCTGGTTTCGCACCTACAGGAGGAGTGAATGAAGCGGTTATAATATAATAGAATATCATATGTTTATTATGCCAGTTTACAGGCAATTGTAAAGAGTTGGTAATGCACCTCTTGGGCGCCTTCCAACACTTCGAAAACCGGAAAAAACCTAGAACATGATAATTACTCTGTTCGATTGTGGTGCGGCGACTTGTGTGTCCACCATGGGCTCGCAGGGGCCCAGATTAGCGTCGGGTTCTGCTGTTCGCGCCTGCGCCACTGTCATTGATCTTAGTTGTCGTCCTAGTCCGATGACCCCGTTTGTCTTAACACGTCTATCTGGTTCGCACCTACAGAATGAGCGGATGAAGCGGTTAAGTTGATGATTGCTCCGTCTGTTTGTGGTGCGGTTACTTGTGTGCGCACCATGGGCTCGTGAGGGCCCGGATTCATGTTCCGTCTAATTTGGTGTTCACTTTTCCCTTCATTGAGTTTCTTTTGGAGGGCTTGGTAGGCCGTGGGAAGCGACCCACAACGATTAATGGAGGTTATACCCGTGTGCCAGGCCTCGTTTGTTTCCCTCACCAAGTGGTCATTTCCTCTACCCAGAATTTTGGCATTCTGAAAATCGAATTTGTGTCCGGAATTTGTGCAGTGTTCCACCACCAACGAAAGTGGCTGCATCGTATCTACAGCCCTGCCGTGTTCTGCCATCCGGGTCCGCAGCCGCTTCCCAGTCTCTCCGACATAGTCGACCGCGCATGAATCACATTTGACCAGGTTACGACGTTTGTGTTTTCACCTCGGGGCAGGGGTTCCTTCGGCCGCATGACGAGATGTCGTAAGGCTGTAGATACGATGAAGTGATTTTCGTTGGTGGCGGAACACTGCGCAAATTCTGGACACAAATTTGCTTTGCAGAATGCCAAAATTCTGGGTCGAGGAAATGACCGCGTAGTTAGGGAAACAATCGAGGCCTGGCACACGGGTATAACCTCCATTAATCGTTGTGAGTCGCTTCCCACAGCCTACCAAGCCCTCCGAAAAAAACTCAATGAAGGGAAAAGTGAACACCAAATTAGACGGAACTTGAATCCGGGCCCTCACGAGCCCATGGTGCGCACACAAGTAACCGCACCACAAACAGACGGAGCAATCATCAACTTAACCGCTTCATCTGCTCATTCTGTAGGTGCGAACCAGATAGACGTGTGAAGACAAACGGGTTCATCGGACTAGGACGACAACTTAGATCAATGACAACGGCGCAGACGCGAACAGCAGAACCCGACGCTAATCCGGACCCTTGCGAGCCCATGGTGGACACACAAGTCACCGCACCATAATCGAACAGAGCAATTATCAGCCTAACCGCTTCATTCGCTCATCCTGTAGGTGCGAAACCAGCTGGAAGTGTGAACACAAACAGAATCACCGGCCCAGGACGGCTACTTAGATCAATGACAGCGGCACAGGCGCGAACAGCAGAATCCAACGAGAGACCCCTTGACTGACACTAATCCGCCTCCAGGCATCGATGATTGAGCATCCCTCCGATGTCCCGCCCCCTTCCTTTGCATTGGCTTTAACCCTTTTGACCATGACTGTCACCTACTATAAATACTGTGAGGCGCGGTACAACCCCCACCTCTGATGACGGAAGCCTGTACGCTTTTGAAACGTCAGGAAAGTAAAACTATGGTTCCCGTGATGGCCTCTTCTTCTCACACACATATACATATAAAGAAAAATTGAGTAAGACAAGGGAGACCGGTATAGCTGATTCTAGCTTATCAGCGGTCATCAGCCGGTCATGCCCAATCCCACGTGGGGATCACCAGAAATTTGAATACACGAACATTTGGTCCTTGAGCGTAACATTTTACTATCGAGGTACGGAGCCAGTGCTTTTGTGCTGTCGCGAGTTTTTTTGCCTTGAGTTTAAAACATCTTTGAAAGATATTTATCCAAAGAAATAGAGACTTTTTACGAAGAGGATAATGATGTTGACGACCGTCTAGCTCTTTAAAATCAGACAGTTTCTCTTCCTCTCCTTCTCTTTCTACGAATCCATCATCTCCAGCATACTTTGACCGTTCCAAAAGGAAGACAGCCCAGCGTTCAGATCAAGGTATCTTGTTTTTATTAAACTGTATTGTTTACGCATGCGTTAATGTATTAATACTACATATTTGGATACGACAACCTGTTGACAGAATTATTATCCTACATACTTACGGACTAAAATTTTACTGCAGTATAATTTGACGGTACATCCTATGGGATAACGAAGGCGAACTCATCAGACATAGCAGTTGGAAGCGGGCGTAGGTTTCATGTGATCCCTTCACCGTGCGCATTCTCCACTTCAGAAGCAGCCACCCCGTTGGTCGCAAACGCAGTTGTGTTAGGATCCTCTTCTAACGCGTTCAGATTCACACCACAGTGACGAAAGTGGGTAAAAGGAGGAGGTTAAGTACTTACACGCCAACGATTATCCGAAGTCTTTTGTACGCAAGTGTCTTAAGAAGCCCCACCATGAGCGGTTGAAAGGAGATGACCCTAAGTTCTGGCTCGCAATCCCTTATGTGAAGAATGCATCAGAGGCGACTGCAAGAATCCTGAAACCATTCGGGATCGATGTGGCTCATAGGCCGGAATCAACTATCAGACAGCAGCTCATGAGGCCCAACGACCCGCTACCTTAGACAGAAAAATCAGCAGTGGTCTACAGCATACTATCTCAAGACTGCTCTGCAAGGTATGTCGGTGAAACGGGCAGACGCTTTGGCACAAGGTTGCATGAGCATCAGCTTGCAATCAACCGCGAGGATAAGCTGTCCTTGGTCTATGACCACGTAAAGCAGAAGAAACACAAATTCGCCTTTTAAAAAGCAAGGGTAATGGGCCGAGCCAACGACAAGATGGCCAGATTGGTGCTAGAAACTTGGTCCTCGACTGGCACACTAAACAGACCATGGACCTTCATTCCGCCTACCAAGTGCTCTGCAAAAGGCTAAAATCGGTTCAGAACGGAGCAATAGGTCGGGCGGAGAGATATAAGCAGGGCCGACAGCCGGCAACCGCGAGCAAAGAGGGTGGAAACGCTCACGAGACACGAAACGGACTTGACGCAGCTCAAGAGGACACTCGTGAAGGCGCAAGCAGTTCAAGCAGCCACGAAAATCAGTCAGTGCAATCGATTAACAAATGGGCAAGGCGAATGGTCGTTCACATTTATCTTACGCGAACGGGAGATCAGACTACACGCTCTGACGATGAAAGCGACGTCAGCAAGAATATACTTCGGTCCCAGAAATTGCCTCTACTCCTTCTTCCTCTTCCGGGGATGATGTAAGGAATATTTTATCTGGTCCTCGAATTTTTTCGCATATGAATATTTGAATTCATAAAGGCAGTCAAAATCAGTGATAAAATGCATGCTATGTGAGTAGCTATTTTTTACAGAATCAACTTTTTCGCAGCGATCAGAGGGAAGCTTATCACAGAGTCGGCACCCTAGCGTGACTGAAACAAAATTGAAATTGGACAGCATGATAAACAGTATTGCAACCCTACTCAAGGTGGGCTTGCGAGTGATTACCGGTCTTTTTCAAATTGCGGAATGTTGCTCACAGCACTCGCCATAATGTACACACGGTAAGCAGACAGAATGTGAACTCACCAGACACAGCAGTTGGCAGCAGGCATAGTCAGCATGTGATCCCTTCTTTCTGCACTAGCAAGTCGCCAACTGACATCAGTCCGCCTGAGCACTTACCCACGCCTCCCAAAAGATTCAAGTAAAGGTCGCCGTCGACAAAGGGCTAGACTATATCATCGACCTTACTGCTATGTGACCCACTTATACAGATTTTGCTGCGCCGTCATTGGCTCATTTCTGTCGGCACCTCAGCAACCCAGGCTCTCTGTGATCTATGAATATATATATATATATATGTGTGTGCCAGCAGAGACGCCGTTAGACCACTGACTTCTAAAATGCCTCCTCGGCTTTGACCTTTCCCATGGCTGCAACTCCTTCTCCTGTCCTGTTTTACCTGTAAGTTACGATTTTTCCCTGTTTCGCTCCCAACACGTACACACTCCATCTTTGTGCATCTTTGTCTCTGCTGATGATGGGTTCGAAAAGGCCTTCGAAAACTCAGGCGAATAACATAACATATGTGTCCTTATGGTTATCTCTACTGTTTCTTCACACATTTAGGTTTCTCCGTCAACGCCGAAGGAGAACTCACCTGGCCAAGCAGAAATCGCCTACAGCTTTTAATTATCCCGTACCCAACGAAATCAAGATTATTCGTGCAGTGGCCCGTGGAATTACCGGATAGGTTGTTGTCATTGGAAGTCATCGCAGATCCCGTGAAGTCAGTCTGTCCAAATACTTCCACAGTCAAGGAGACTGTGGTAAAGGAAACTAAAGTGGTTTGGCTTGACCTGAAACAGAACTGTACATATACAGTTAATGTTACAGTGATGACACACTTTAACCAACTCGGTCTCTCGGAAGTGCGAACGGTCAATACAAGTGTGTTTCCGGCGCGTTTTCTCTGCAGTTGTTCCAATGCATTTTTGCTGTATGTTTTGATTTTACAACACCACTTGGCTTTCAGTTTCTGAGTATGTCAAGATTCTGCCTTTGTGTTAGTTATAATTCAAAATGCAGACAAAATCTCATACCTTAAACAGCGTGACTTTTATCAGAATGCTTCCGGTCGCGGTATGTGAAAAACAGCGTAGTTCGGACAGGTAAGTAGCTTAAATACGAAGATGCACCTTTGAATTGCCCAGTATTTGCTTCACTGTGTTCGGGGTTATACCAACAGTATATCGAGAGACAGGCACCCTAAGAGATATCATTTGAAGGCAAATAAGTTCTCGGGGAAAACAAAGTCACTTTATTGAGTAAGTTTCGACACTGGTTTCCCAAATCGTCTTCAGACATGAGCAAATATACTAGGAAAAAATGAAATGTCAAAATTTTGGGACAAATCGATACTCATCTGGTGTGAGCGCTAATTAGCAGCTGCGGTTTGCATCAGTCTTCATCGATCGTTTTACTTTTACGTCTCCTGCGACCGATAGGTGCATTAATCGTGCACCCAATCACAAAATTGCTAAGTGGTTATTCAATCGACTCCATCCACTCATGGGGGATTGTGAGACTCCCACTTCAGAGCTCTATAGGGGTTCTGGAAAAACTGCAAGGAATTACAATCTCCGCTATTGAGACAATGGTCTCGTTTGACGCCGTTTCTTTGTTCAAAGGCGTTCGCCTATCTTTCCCTCAATAAACTGATACTGATACTGCTATCACAAGATTAAAAAAACCATTACACAGACGAAACGTTCTTGCGGCTGTTTTATTTGAACTTGTGTAGGAACCATAATTGGGGGTACAATAAGTACATGACACATGTGTTGTCATTCAAAAGGGCCAATTAGAAACGCTCCCCAATACCATCAAATCAACCACGTCGGAAAGTAAATTCATGCTAGAGAAAGGAGTTGACGACAAATCCCCACCTCTAGATGTCCTCGTACAGAAAAAAGTGACGGAACATTACATACGTCCGTTTACCGCAAAGAAACATACACAGGAGTTGTTCTTCACTAGGAAATCAATAACCCAATCTTTAAAAAAAGGACTGCCGTTGGCAGTGTGCTACACCGAGCGAAGGCATGCTGCTCTGAAGAAAATACCTAAAAAATGGAGCAAAAAATAGTCAGTTTGATTTATTTTCCCAAAATGGTTACCCCAGAGACTTGATATATCGATGCATAAAAAAACAGGAATCCAGAGAAAATGACCTGGATTGTCCCAGTCAGGCACGCAAAACAAATGCATTGTGAACTCTTCCTTACAAGAGGAATGTGTCTGAACTCGTTGAAAGGAATTTGCGGAAATACGAAGTTAAGGTGGCTTGCCAACTGACAATCACTTTAAGTACCCAGCTTGTAAACCCTAAGGATACGGTTGGCTATATCGACAAACCATGTTTGTTACATAACCTACTGACCTTAACTATAACGAACTTTGACAGACAAGGACAACGCAGTCTACTTCACGTCATTACGATGTGAAAACATTCACTGTTGGATTTAGAATGCTCAAGTTAATCGAAAAAAGGGTTCAACTTTTTTTATTTTCTGACGTGATTGGCGTTTCGGCCAGAAGCCGGCTTCGTCGAAAAGAACATGCGAGCAGTTTTGATAATATGCTCAAAAACAAGCCGTGAATTAAAGATGGAGGTCATCCATCCATTTTTGTAAGTAATTATCCTCAAATAATGCAGTCCTTGTAATTTTGTCTTTATAAAGTATATAATTACAAGATTTTTATTTTTCGTTCATTCTTTCAGATATTATGCCGAGGAAGAAAATCGATTATGCCCGGACTTCTCATAAAATGTAAGCTAGTGTTTCAAGTTCTTTTTGGAAAACGTAGCAAATTGTTCATAGTCAAGCACGTAGAACGTATGAGCCATAAAATCATTTTGAACCTTGCAATTGGAAGTAAGCTGACGAGCTATTCTACCTGCGTTTGACAAATCTCTTCATTGGAACAGTGAGCTTCTGCTCCAGGTATCAAGCTGTTAACGAACTGCGATAGGAGGGATTTTCCAAAAGTGGAATTAGATATCCTTTTAAGAAACTGAAATTCTTAGCGTTCCATCAACTTTCCTGTGCACCAGAAACTCTTATCATGCTAGCTGGGTAAATGAAAATGTGTGATAACCGCACAATAAAACAAAAATTAAAGCCATTTCTGGTGGTTTTCACGAAGTTAAATGTGGCTTAAAAGGTTTCGCAAAAAGACTGAAAATGAAGCCTATTGACCACGAAAACTGTTAGAATAACTCCTCTTGGTTAGCACAATCGGTACGCGCTTTGATAGGCAGAAAATAAACCTACTGAATATTTGCAAGTAGTCACTATTAATAATACCTCATTAGGCAGCCCTGCGATATATTTCTACCGGCAGTTGTTCTTTAAACGTTCAGTTAAAAATTTGATGCAAACGAAAAAGCCAGAATTTTAAATCTTGCCTTGAGTTTTTATGGTAATGGTCACTGTTCAAAGACGTTACCTTAAAAGATAGTCTGTTTCACTTTGTTCACGGACCATAAGTCTAACAACCAGCTGGAAAACCAGTCTCAGGAACTTGTGTTCTTTCTAAAGAGCCTGCTCGATTTCCAATCAATTTTATGCCTGTATTTAGCCTGATTTCAGAAAGATTTTGGAAAGTAAAAAAAACCTACCAGAATCTTCGATATTAGTGTGCTAGTTCTTTCAAATTGACGGCAGTTAAAACCACTAGCGTTTTTATCCCTAGGCTCACCTTGCAGTTGCCAGCGACAACCTTGCGCACACAGCCCTGCTTGGTTGCTTTAAAAAGTGACGGCAAGTGTCGGCTTGTTGTGTACAATTCCGAATGCACCGGAATGGATCGTACGGTTTGTAACCTTTTCTTCTCTTGATTTTTTTCTTGATTTAAGGCAGACGCTTTTTAAAACGTGCCATCACGTGCGAAGGCATCCTACGCAATCACCTATTCATTTGCAAAATATGATCTTATATCTATATACAATATAAATATGACCCTTACATTACCTCAGTAGTCCTGACTTAGGCCATAGTCTCGACAATATACGGCAGCCCGAAGTAGAAATCTTCGCTTTTCCACTTTATGAGGTCAGGAGCCCTGTAAGAATTCAGGACTTAGACGTTGGATACCCATGTTTATTTTACGAAGGAATGAAGCTGCCTACTGGCCTTAAGTTCAAGATGTATGGGTCAGTCTTAAGAGAGAATCGGCGTGGATTGTATATCTTCATCTGGCATCGCTTTTGCCTCTGTGTGTGCCCCACTCAGCAAGCTGGACGCACGGAGAGCTTATTATAGTACTAGTACACCTGCATTGCATCTACCACATTCCTCTTCTTTCTCGCTCATTTGGGCCTGAGGTCAAGGCAGAGTCGGTATACGGTGGTTGGCGTGGTGTTAGGCTTCTCACGCGTTCAGTGATTGACTTCCACTCAGTTAGTGATTAAGTTCTCAACAGCAACAGCTTCTAAATTGGAATATCTACTATAAAGCACGCAGGAAACGCTGGAAGCGTGGGGGATGGGCGCTGGTTAGTGGGACCCCTCGCAAGTGTATCCAGCAGCGGATGGAGATGAGCGCTTAGAATATCAATGGATAAAGATCAATTGATTTATTATCCTGGGCTTTCGAAATCTTACTGTAGCTCATCGTCAGAGATGAGAAGTAGCAACCAAAAGGAGAGTAATTATAGTGGCCATAGGCCAATCAACTATCAGAATTTATCAGGTTGTCAAGGGAGTTAGAAGCATTTAGCAAAGGGACGGGGGAGGGGGGCAATTAGCTTTCAGTGAAGTTGGGGGCCATTATAGTGGTGTAGGCTAATTAGCTGTCAGTGGAGCAGGGGATCATGAACAGCAATTAGTGTGGCGCGTTGTCACCCAGAAGAGGATCCTGGTAACCCTGCCTCCTTTTCTGACCGGTTCGTCGTGGGATCCTCTTCATTTGCAATCCTTACTTTCGGTTTGGTCTTGTTTCGTCCTTCGCTCTCATAATAGCGCAAGACCTTGTAGGCCGCGGGGAGGTCTAGATGCCTGTTGACGGAGTTGGCATCTGAGTACCATGCCTAAAGCATCAGCCTTTCGGCTTTTGAGTTTCCTCGGTCTATGATGATTGCTCCTTGAAGATCAAAGTCATGGCCAGTCTCTGCGATGTGTGCTGCATGTTGAGAGTTTGGGTATAGTCTTCTAGCTGCCAGTTTGTGCTTGTGACGGCGGGTTTGCAAATTGTGGCCTGTTTCTCCTGTTTCAGGGCAATAAATCAATTGACCCAGTGCGTGACACGCCTCCTTCCTAATCCATGTGGTTACCTGGAACGCGAACCTTTTTATTCATTTAAAATATGTCTTTTAAGTGGCCTATACTTTATCAATATGAACCCAAATTATGGTGGCTCATTTCATATGATTTCATTGAGCATTTGTTTCTGAAACATGCAAACCACTCTCGACAAACGTTGCTTTACCTCCACCTTTTCGGTTTTTGTCAGTTATTGTGAAACAGTTGAAATCCACGAACAACAAGCTTCCTGTTGTCAAAATATTCCGATAACCTTGTTTCCGTTTTAAGAGGATATCTGAATGGATATCAAAGATACCCATTTTAAATTCACCATTTTTGACAGTAGAATTTGGGCGTTGGTAAACACAAATGTAAGTTTTGAGTTTGTGCGAGATCCGTTTTTAATCTCAACAGAGCGGCTGTGGTGTTCTTTTAACCAGCGTAGCCCACTGCTTCGCAGTTAAGGTACAGTAAAGCTCTGAATTCATGCAGCCCGCTGACATTTGCCCAAAATTGATACTTACTCGCTAATCGGCATTGCGTAACGTTGTTAAACTAATTATCGCGTAGCCTGTTCTCAAGTTATTTTCATCACGGCAGGATACCGGTTTTTTAACGAGCTTCGTTCTGACCGCTAACAGAGCGTATGTTCTGTAAAAAGTGACTACTTAAGTAATATACACTTTTATCATCGCCTTTATAGATTCAAATATATTTTATGGAAAGCATAAATGAAAAAAATTATTTCTTGCACTTTTTTGGTGGAACATTATGTCTCCTTTCAATTTTATACTTTAAAAAGTGTACCTTTTGGTTTTTAACCATCGCGCGCAACAGTTTGCTCATCTAAATACTTATATCCTTTTATTTTCTGCTTTTTTAAGGCTTAAGTCTTTGATTAATTTTTCTATTCTCCAATATGATCCAACCATATACCCCCTATTAATGGCCCTCCCACAAACCTAGTAATGGGCTAGCGATGTCTAAGTGCCTCGGTATATGAGACTGTTGGCGATTACAGTCTACCACCGGAATTTAACGAAAAATTTAATATGTGGCTCCTGAAAATGTAAAAGTGGTTTATCACTTTAAGTAGAAGGCAAATGGGGCTTCCAAAAGCAGCTCTATCCCCCTTGAAAATATGGCATCTGTCTCTGGCCTTGTAATTTAGCTACTAGGGTCTGCCCAATAAAATGCAAGGCTAGGTAAAGCCGAAAACCACGTAGAGATTTGTATGCTGGAGTTAAAGAAAATGTTTTTAATTATTTCGCTACAGGTGGAAGCCAGCAACTTGTGCCTATCCAAACCACCGCTGCTAGCTCTGACCACGCCAATTCTACTAGGTGAGACGGTTAACAGCGACCGCGCCATAAGCATTTCACTGCCGAAGAAACTCTACGAATCACTTCAACCCTTTGACTTGGAAGTTGGAACAATTCTTCAGAGCCAGCCGCGTAAGTCTTACCGTCAAACCTATCGATTGCAATGTCTCGACACACTCAGTCCTGCTGCGACACAGTTGCTATAACATTGTGTGAGCAATACAATATGCGTGGAAGAGTTCAGGTCTACTGCATCAATGATGATGGTAACGATGATTGTTCAAGATGACCTTTCTGCTGACTAGTTACGCGTTCTTGTGTTAATTGTTTCCATCTTTCAGCCCTACCTCCGCAGAACATTGATTGGTTTATCAAGCCAGTTTCGAAAAGTGAACTTTCCGTCCTCCTTACATATCGCCCACCGCCAACAAACGCTGGTCTACTCAAAACCTTCACATTTGTACTGGGCGAAAAAGGAGCTGAGAGAGAGCGCGTCGTTGTAAGCGTCAGTGACGGGGTGAGTTTTGCATCCATTCATTTTGCAGACACATGCTATCTTTAATGCCGATCGGCAAATGCTGTGTCACCGTAAAACGCAACCGTAGGTTTGTGTACGATAGAAAGGTGGGTAGACAACAATTCGACCTACTGAAGTTTTGCAAGTAGCCATTATTAATAGTATCTCATTAGGCGGTGCTAGGATATATTTCTACCGGCAGTTATTCTTTAAACGTTTATTTTGAATGTGCTGTACAGGTGGGTTGGGCATATCAGGGCAAATGGAAACTATATAGTGGATAAATAGTAAATAAAAGGCACGATTATTTCAATAACCACTATGATTAAATCAGGGGCAAATGGGAAGTATAACCAATCATAAACAAAAACTGACCCGTGAATTGGACAAAATTAAATGGCTGACAATCGTATATCAAGTTGATAGCAAATTTTCGTGGTAAGCGTAAAACCATGGCAGGAAGGCATTTTTCCAGTCAGGCATTTGGACAGGTATCACAGTATAAGAAGCCGCGAGGCGACCGCATGTGGGGTGCAGTGAGCTGCATCGAAAATGGAAGCCAAAACGGCTAGACAAATTTGGGCACAGATCGTAGCCCTGTAAACCTAAAAGCAACAGCAGGACGCTCAGCATTTCCATGGGGAAGAACAATGTGTGATAATTGCTAAAAAAACTAGAAATATAATGTATAAAAACCACTGCAATCCACGATTACATGAAATACTGAAACAAAAAAGGCTTACTGTTGCGAAATAAGTCGTTGAATACGTAAAATAAACAATGGCGCTGTTTAAAGGGTATTCTTACCGACTAAAGCGATGCGTCGAAACATCCTCCAAAGAGTATCTGCTTGCTATCTTTCAGTCTTGCTGAAAAAGATAATCAAATGAACATGCGTTTTTTCTCCTGGTTCCTTTCTTCTCCATCAGTTCAACCGTCAGCTGCATGGCCAGGTTTCAGTCACGCCCGAGCAAGTGCGTCGATCCCAGGTGGATGACGCCATCTTCCTTAACGTCACGCTGAAATCACCGCTGACTCAGGGCAAACCCCTCCAACTGAGGGTATTCACCAACGGAGCTGAGGATGGAGCGGTTGTTTTCACGCTTAAGCCTCCGACTTTCGGTGAGATTTAATTGCTTACCGAAAAGCCGATGAAACTACACCACTACCACAATCTGTAGTGTGGGGTGAAACTCAGATAATTGTGTACAATTCTTGCGCTCCCTTGACAATCAGAAGCAGAATAACACATCAACCAGGAAAGTCATTCACAAAAAACAATGTTACTTACATTGTGTGAGTAACACTTTAGTGGTAGCAATTTGCAGGAGTGCACGTACAGATTTATTTGACGCATGGAAATGTACAAGATGCAGTTCTCAAAGACATCGCCTATAAATCTCATCAAATTGACTAAAAATAAATTTATAACCGATATTACCAATTAAAAGTGGCACATCATGGCTGGCGCAAACCAATACAGTTTCAAGTTTGCGAAAATTCCCTCTGAAAATATCAAAAGATAATTTGGCATGCATAAGTTTGCTGTCGATTGATTCTCTTCAGGTCTGTACATTTATATGGTAATGAATTAAATAAACTGTGCTGGTTGGTGAAAAGATTTTGTGTTGTTGGCGTCAGAGGCGGTGGTGTGAGGTCTATATGAACTGGTGGCCAAGACAGATGATAGGGTGCGCGCGGTCGAATGGGGAACTTGTCTGTGTCTGGGAGCCACGGCGTATTAGCGACTTTCGCCCATGGAAACTGCGGCACTTTTACTAATTTATTTTGAGCGCAAATTCCCGGTCTGCGTGCTTGACGGCAGATGCTTCCGCTGTAGCCAATAGACGCTGTCCAAGCAATTTTTAATAGCCGATAAGCACCTTGTAAATCCCTCGGAAAGCCCCTCTGGCATCCACGCGGTGGTTTAAGTCTAAAATGCATGCTAGGACAGAACTATTAGTGCTCTTTAGTTGGCCCATCTCTTCCCATGCCGGAAGGTTTTCTCATCATATTTTGGACAGACGCCAGCTCGTGTGTCATCTACATCTTTCCACCAACCAGAACAGTATATTTATTTAATTATCATATCAATGTACCGTCCTGAAGAGAATTGATAGGAAGCAAACGTTTGCTCACCTTTTTATATTTAAATATAGTTTCAAAAAGAACGACTGACTACACAACCAGTGTCTACTCAATATGCCGACTTTAGGTAAATAAAGGAAACGATCCGTTCTTAGGTGGCTCACTGAGAGTTCAGAGGGAATAAGTGTGATTGCCGAAGTCCTTGTGCTGACACAACAAAGGTTTCGCCAATCAAAAGTCAGCGACGACGGAGGAGTATGTTGGAACAACTTTTTACTGTGGGAAGGGCGCTTTGCAGAGGGCACCCTGAACACGGGTCTGTGGCCAAGGATTAACTCTAACTCTGTGACTAACGCATAACTACAAGTCCACTGGTTACATGGGAAAATGGAACGAATAAAAGGTTAAATGAAGCCTACTAAATTGAAATAAGTATGTATTTTATATCAGAAAATGCTATGTGAGGTCACATCACCGACCATCGCTAGGCCCCATTGCAAGTGGAACTGATATTTTCTCAAAAATCGCTCGCGCGCGCGATTTAATGCATAAACATGGTTATATTGTTTTAATCTTGATGTAACTCAACTTTTCAGTTTGCTCGATATTCCATTTAATCTCTTCCGAAACACCCTGCCCCCCTGTATCAGATCCAATGCAATTTTGGGAAGCCAAAGTCAAGTCTGTGAAGAGCAACACGATATCCTTTAAATGGACCACGCCAATCTTCGGAAGCCAGACCTTGTCAGAGGTAATCATTAAGGCCAAGCCCACTGACATTAAGTTGCCGGAACGAACAACCCACAAGACTGGTTACTACGGCGATGTGGACGGATTGCAACCGTGGACAAACTATAGCATCACCCTAACTGCCGTCTACACCCACGGATCGTATGAAAAGGCGATGGGAACCTATCGAACAGCCGTTGATGGTAAGTAATTCTGAAAAATAGAAGAAGCGGTTTTCCTTTTTAATGATTTTTTTCGAGTGAAAACTCCCTTCTTGGTTTCTTTTTATGGAAACTTCCGATAAACTAAAGTCACGGTCTGTCTTGGCCATGCGGCTACTTTAGCCGGTTCTTTTATCCATGCCACTGTTATCCCGCCGATGCATGGAGGGATCGGTTACTTCCGACAGGAGCCAAGAAAAGGAACCGCCCGGAATACCGGTGGTTCCACGCTAGATTCCATGAAATGTGGAGTGCAGTTTAGGTTGGTGTGAGAGTACTGTTTGGGTTAGGGTTAAGGCTGGGCTTAAACGTACGATTAGGGCCTGGGTTGGGTGTCGTGATTCTAAGGCTAGGGCAGGTTAATAGGGCGGATGCCGCACCCCATGAAGTCGCATGTATTTTCCAAGAAAAATGCCTGTGAAAAAGATCAGGGCCATCCTGGTTGATGACTTAGGAGATGCTGAAAAGGATCAGTGTGCGATTATCTGCAAGTGTAAAAACCGACAAGGTAGCGAGCCCGCAGTTTTATGGTAAGAGCGTTTTGACTCTGATCAGAGAGGTTGCGAGTTCGAAACTAGAGTGTGGCAGCAATTTCAGCGGCAACACTGGAGCTGGTTATCAATAGCTCACGATGGCTGATTAGCCAGTAATGGCCATCCTAGTGCCTCTCTGTCTTTGTGGACAATTGCATAAAAAACGTTTTTTTACTGAAACATAGTAAGATTGCAATATTAGCCACCTTGCGGCATGGACTCACCTGTGTCATGTAATCCTAAGGCATCAACCAGGACAGGTGCGTCCTGAAATTGATCGGTATACCATTATCTACTAAATATATGCAAAATTATTCGAAGTTCAGATATAATATTTCCTTCATCATCCCCGGAAGAGGAAGAAGTAAATTTAAGCTGATGTTTCGAAAACATTCGCGTTTTAATCGTCAGAGCGTAGCGTCTATTCTCCCGCTGGCACCGAGTGAGTTTTTTCTGACCACCATACGCGTGTTATAACTGTGCTTGATGCTCGGACCCCGATCGACTGCTGGTGGCTGTTTGAATTTTTCTCGTTCTCGCTGCAAAGGCCATCGACGCTGCACTGGCACGTTCCTACGGTCTAGCAAAGGTGCACCAACCGGAAGTGCCCTTACGCCCCATCGTATCCTTATGAGATACCCCAACTTTTTGGTTGTCAAAGTGGCAGTATCAGTGACTGTGCTTTCTTACCAAGGATTCACAGTGGACAGTAGAGTCTGCTGAACAGTTTTTGGCCTGCATCCAACATTTGGAAGTGGAAGTAGATGAGGTGATGGTGTCGATGGACGTGACCTCGTTGTTCACATCTATTCCGCACACTCTGGCTATCTAAATCATTAATAGTCTTCTCCAAGAGGAATACAACGAAACCGAGGCCGAAAGATCCACTGCCATGGCAGGAAACAGCTGGAGTCCTTTACCGGATCTGGTGCAGTTTTGGTCAATGTATCGCAAAGGAGTTACGGCTACGAAGGTTTAGCCCTAGCGGCTGCGATCTTCCAGGCCCGGTTTCTTAGGAGATGATAGAGGAGTCTTGGAGAACCAGAGTAGTAGAAGGTTATATTCTGTACAGAAAAAGTAGGAAAATCGATAGTAGAAAGGTGGTTGACTCGGCCTGGCGTTGAGTTTGACCTTCAGGACCGTGAGAGAGCATTGCAGTGTCGCGTCCGTCTCGAACCGAGGCAGAAGGCCGAGCAACTCCAACGTCAGTCGCCGAAGACTTTTGTCTGTCTGATGGCCTTGATGGTGATTGGTGGACGCCAAAGACAGACACCAGTGGGGGAGTCCCTGTCTCACGCGATGGTTGCTGAGTGAGCGGCAAACAAAGGCAAACACAGTGCGTATGGGTTTAGCCAGCGCGCGTAGACACTGAACCCGCGTGGCTTGGCAAAAAAGCCGGCATGACTCAGCAAAGTAGGCTCCCACAAATGCAACTACGTCGGGGAAACCGGGAGTTTACTCCGGACTCGAATAGCCGAGCATGCTGCGGTGGTGAGGAAGAAAAATGCCAAATCCCAGGTTGCAGCTTAATCAACGGGACCCGGCTACATTTTCAAGTTTGACAAGGCCAAAATCCTCGCACGATGGAACAAACGCGTGAGTCACGAGCTGCTTGGGTCATGGTTGTCAGGCCCCCAGTCCATCAACAAGCGCAACGATTTGGGGTTTGCCTACTGCGTACTGAGAAATTGCGTAAACAAGATAATCACTCACGTGGGAAGGGACGGGCCCAGCAACAATTTGGACAACAGCGAGCATAATTGCCGCAATTACCAAGTCTGCATCCAACACAGACAAGGAAATCGCGGCCATTAATGAGTCGGACGCGGAGTGTAAAGCTATCACCGCACCAATTAAGAGCCCAAGCGGTGACTTCAGGAGATGGACGGAAAATTATAGTACGGACGTGAATGACCACTACAAACTACAAATACTGTGCCATATGTGCATGTTTTACCCCTATTTGCGCATGGCTCTGATTATCCTAGCTATGATTTAGGATTCCCGACGGAATCAGCAACGTCAAGAAAAAAAAACTCTTGTTTCGGTGGTCGATTCTTCTTTTTCCATCCAGTTAATCTTTCATCATCTTCAATTGGAGTACATTCGATGCAGTAATTCGAGGGGACATTTTCTTTGAAGCAAACCCCGGTTTGAACTACCAGCTGCTGCGCAGGTGCTAACAGGGCCCGAGAATGGGACCAAAGGCAGAGCGGGACGAATGAGTTCAAGTAGGGATTTTATGTTTAACCCCTGTGATCCATGCTCGACTTTAATTAGGCCGTCTTATTAGGCGATGCAGCGTAAAAATGCCTGGGTCACGTTAAGCAGATCAATTTCCCTGGATGTTCATGAACGGCTTACCTCTATGAGGAAATCAGGCATCTTCTTACTGCTGATCCAGGTACCGAAATGCCAGTCAATCGGTCTATCACACTTACCGCAATTCTTGCAGTCACTGGAAACACAAGTACGTGCTCGAGTATGGTGCAGATGGGATCTAGCAGATGGTTCACTAACACTTTATGGAACCTAAGCTTATCAGTGGCTAGAGGGCAAGGAACGTGTTTAGGCCCAGTTGTTATAACCCGGCTAGTAGGCAGAGGAAGGCATCAACCGGTTCGGACAAAGGGGCTTTATTCAGCCTGTCCAGTCCAGCCTATTCATGGAGTTTTGATCTTTCTAGCAAATTCCTTGCAAATGGTATGCGAGCGGGCAGTTTGCAAACGTCTGGACTACAGTCACTTCCCACGCTACGTGAGCGGTCGTCACGTTTGCTCGAAGTACGGCGTGGGTGACTTGTATGCGGGTATGACCCAGTTGGCCTGTTCTTTCCGCTGATGACCGTAAATGCTTGGGGAGTCCCGCCTCTGTAACAAAATGCATACTAACCCACTATCCCTTTGTTCCATGATGTCGGGCTTGGTTTTTAAGAGGCCAGTTGACCAGACAATCTAATGGTCAAACTGTCTGGTCAGGCGAAAAAGACCAATCTCCCTCGATTGTCATGAACTGCTTACTTGTATGAAATAATCAGGCCGAGATGACACTCAATCGTTCTATCACACTTACCAAATTTCTTACAGCCCCTCCAGCACCTGAAGACGTGAAAGCCACTGTGACAGACTCTGGAGAAATCAGCGTTTCGTGGAGTCCAGTAACCGTCTTCAGGGGAGAAAACATTCACTATCAGGTTGCTTGTGGTGAAGCCGGCTTCAATTTCTTCTACCATTCCATGCATTTGGAGGCCACCAGTGCCGTCTTCAAACGGCTGAGTGGCTGCACCCAGTACAAATGCCAGGTCACAGCGGTCGCCGTGGGCGATGGGCGACAGAATGCCAAAAGTAAACCTGCCTTCAGTAACACAGTGCGAACCTGGCCGCCAAGTAAGTGGTGTCGGTTCAGTGATAAAGATGTGTACCTATTTTGGTTTAGTTTGTGCCAAAATTAACAGTCTATTTTAGTGATCACCACGCAAACCATACCCCAAAAATGCTGTCATACGTGGCCGCCAGCAATAATTTTTTAAAGTTTTTAATTAATCAATGACATTTATTTTTTAATTATCGTAGGCTTTTTCTTTGTTATGCATAAGCTTTTTATAATACTTTTTTTGTTCCTGCACCCCCGTTTTGCCCACCCGTATAAACACTGTTAAAACTTGTTCTCTATACAGAATTATTGGGGTGTGGTGTCCGTGGTGAGCCCTTTAATAGACTGTTAGCGTTCCCGGAGCCTCAGATAAAAGCACACACCCTTTTTGATCCGTCGACAAGGCTTCATCGAGATTTTTATCCATCCTTACAAAGCTGATTAATATTTCATTTTCAGACATTGAAATTTAGATCAATGTAACCAGTAATGTTCCCAATCATTGGATAATTGTGACTAGTTTTTAGCAAGTAGTGCTGCCATATGAACTGAATTCTGCTGTGAACCTACTCGTATTAAACCTTCTGTGTAATCAATTTTAAAATGCAATTTTTTGTGCCTCCTAGAACCTGGTAAAACACGAATCGAGTTTGCACATCAGTACAGTACGGAAGGTGTTAAGGTTCGTTGGCAACGGATTTTTTCCCAGTGTAGTGAGATCGGCTACAGGATCCAAGTGAAGTCTGTACAACCACCTCAGTCTGTCGTGCTAGAGAGAACATATATGTCGGATGTAACTGAAGCCTTTATCTCCGGACTGGCGGCCAATACGGAATACGAAGTTCGCGTTCGGTACGATATTCTGCCGGACAGTGCAGGCAAGGGTGGTGGTTTTGGAGAATTCAGTGAGCCAAGACGATTTCGGACCTGGCCTCAAGGTGAGCTTTTTGCACTCTGGTGTATCAGTTATTGCAGAAAGTATTAGGACGATGCACGAAAGTGACACAATAACGTGCCCGTTGTTCAACTACAGTACGAGCCATAATTCGTGCACCATGCCCATATTTACGAATTATTGATACTCTTTCGCTAGTCGACAATGACTCAGGTTGTGATACTGATTATCTTGTAGCCTATTCTGAAGTTGTTTCAGGCAAAATAGGATGTGGGCATTTATATCTGACCGCTAACAAAACGCATATGCTGTAAAAAGTAACCACGTGAATAGTATGCGTTTTAATCATTGATTTTGGCTGCCTTTATAAATTCAAATATATTTTATGGAACATAAAAACGAAAAAATCATTCCTTGAACTCATTTGGTAGCAAATTACGCCTTCTTTAAATTTACACTAGAAAGAAAGGGTATCTTTCGGTTTAAAAAAGTTTCTTAATTGCCGAATAGTTTTGAAACCTACTGACTGCTACATCTGAATTGTGGTGAGGCCTCATAGCTCAGATGGTTAAAGACTTGGCTCTACTCAAACCATGCTCTTGAGGTCCGGATTCCATAAAGTTTTTCACAACTGGGTCAAATGTATCATTTAGGTCTGCTAAATCATTTATTGCTTCTTTATTATTCATTGTTCGAGCCTGTGGCTTTTGGGGGCATGGTGCACTCAGTTAGCACTTCTGGCCCAGGCCCCTTCTCCTTCATTTTATGCAGTTCGCATAAAAATAAAAGCGTACTGTACTAATTATAAACACCTACTACTAAAACGTAATGAGTAGTGCGTTTTTTATAACAAAACTACCCGGCGGTGTCTTATGACGGTCGCCTCGAGCTCATCTCAAATTTTTGGAATATTTTAGATCCTACCAAACCCTCAAGCTGGTACTCACCTCCAGCCCTTTCCGCGGAATTTCCAGCCATTCACGCTCTGCCTACAGGTGAGAAGGCTCGAGTCTTTAAATTGATATCTACTCCTGTAGATTGGAAGATGGGGGAAGGATAAGTAGGTCGGATGGTCCAGTTATCCAGATATGGGTAGTGGTCACTGCGCTGTCGAAAAAATGCCATCATCCACTCCTAGGAGAGAGAAGTGCACTAGTTTTCATTCACGTGTGTGTAAAGAGGAAACCGCTAGCAAGCAGGAGCAGTTGTTATTGACAAAAAAAGGATTTCTACTAGGACTGCATAAAATGAATATGTTTTCTCCATTCTGATGCAGAAATACCGAGATTGTGCATGCGCTTGTACCCAAGCCGTCAGAATGGTTGACACTAAGATGGCACCATGAATTACAAGAAAGTCTATTTTCCTGCGCTTAGAATTGTGCACCTTCATGTTCCCGGGGATTAAATTCCGTCCTATTACCTCGGTCGCAACAGCACTGGGCACAATTTTGATTGGCTTAGCGTGTGTTCAAGCTCGATCTTTTCCTTGTTAAAAGCAAAGCTGACAAACCTCATGAAATGTGAAATTTCGAGAATTTAAATGCCATCTTAATTCAATCCAATGCCGAAACTATGCCCTTTTTACTCACTCGATAAAAAATCCCATCGTCCCCCAATTCTGTTCACAAAAAAAGATATCTTTGTGGTCTTAAAAAGTTTTCAATTATGCGATTATTGAAGACAGTCTAATTTCCGTTAAAAGTGCATTGTATCTGTTAGTTTCGGTAATGTTCATCCTGAAGTATACAATATAGTCCATATGTATTACTTAAATGTATTAGCAATGTGCAATGTTTTGTTACTGTCATTGAGGATTGGTTCAGTTCCCATCCGTGGACCAGGTTTTAATTCATTCTCGGCTGGTTTTGTTTCCGGTGTAGGCGAGTATCTTGACAACTGCAAAGTGGAACTCATGGGCTCTCACGTTGAGGTGAGCAGCAATTTGCAATAATTCGTGTTCATGTCACACAGTCAGCTTATGTTCAGGTATGCGCAATCCGAGCATGCGTTTGGTTTGACCTGTGTAATTACAAGGACAGCTTAGGCATGGGATGCGACACACTACACCAGATTGCTCTTTGCGCCTTAGCTGGTCTTTGATTTTCATTACCACGCCGGTAGCAAGCGCAGCCGAGAATTTATTGACGCCTGGTCCACGGATGGCAACCCAACCAATCGATGCATCGATTTGACGCAGGCATACAGAGCCCTGCGCAGTCACCTCTTGACGTGCGTCACTGATAGTTGATTGTTTTACACTGGCTATAATTTTCCCTTGGTTTGTTGCTGCTGTTATCTCTGGTGGTGCACTACTGTATGAGTTTAAAGCTCAGAATAATGGGCCAGCCCCAAGCGTGAGATGCTTCACTGACTGTATAGTATGGCTAGTAATAGCCGCGAAAATTTGATTCTAAGATAGTAAGTCAGAAGAAGAAGAAGAAGAAGAAGAAGAAGAAGAAAGAGCGTCCTCTGAAGATGAGAAGATGAGAAGACGGGACAACCGTCCGAATTGTCAGAGTATTGCCATTATTTTAGTAAAGAGTGCGCGCACCATTTCAATGCCAGTGTTGAAAAGGTGTATACGAATTAAAGCCCTCTGCACTACCTCCACACTAGCCGGAACTAGAAGAGGTTCTGTTACTGCAATCAGGTTATACAGACTTTTAAGATGCCTGCGTGCTTGAGATAGAAACTGTGCCACATCGTGTTGTTGATGCTATAAACTCGGCAGTCAACTTCTAAACCCCCGCATTAGACTGCTATGGCAAGACCTGCTAGTGCGACTACGCTTCAGTTGCGGTTACCGACGGCCATTTGCTTTGTCGACTTCGCCACTGCATTCGATCCCATTCATCGTGAGTCCCTGTGAAGAATAATTGAACTGAATGAAATGCCGAGCAAATTCATTGCCATGATTACGGCCTATTATCGGTCTACCACCACACAAGTTATGGTCCACAACAATCTCTCTCAATCTTTCGATATCCGGTCTGGTGTCCGACAGGGTAGCGTACTTTTGCCCATTCTGTTTAAATACGACATTGACTTGATTCTCGTCAAGGCCCTACACAAGGAGGACGGCGTTTAGCTTGCACCCGGACGCCGGCTAACTGATCTTGACTACGCCGATGATATTGCACTGTTAACCTTAAGCTTTGATGGCCTACAGTCGGTAGTGTCGCGGTTAAATGAGACCGCTATTTCGGCTGGCATATCCATAAATTCCGAAAAGACGAAGTTTTTCTTGAGCTGCATCCCTGACCAGAAGAAAGCACCCATGGGGATTAATGGCCATCAACTTGAAGCAGTAGACAGCTTTAAATACCTCGGGGTGAGGCTGCTATCGAATGGGCAGAGAAAGGATTACATTTTCTCCCATATCGATGCTGCGCGCTGGGTTTTCTCAATCCTTTGAAAGCGCCAATGTATCCAACGTGACATCTCCATCGCCACAAAGATTCGTGTTTACCGTGCATTCATCCGGTCAGTCTTCCTCTATGGATGTGAATGCTGGGCTGTGCGCGCTGAAGATGAGCGAAGACTGGAGGTCTTTGACCACCGGTGCCTGGGGACGATCTGCGAGTTAAGTATAGTGCCTTCATCTCAAATAAGACGGTTCGCACCCTCTGCGATCGTATTACGAGGATATCTCAGGCCATTCAAGAAAGGCGACGGAGGTTGTTTGGACACGTTCTCCTTCGTCCGCCCCACGAGCATAGCTATGCTGCCCTCAGGCCGGCACCGCAGCCCACCTGGAAACGTCGAAAAGGAGGGCAACTTAAGACTTGGCTCGACACCGTCCGTCAAGACATGGAAGCAGTGCTTGGACCTTCTATCTTCAGTCTCCGCCACTAAAGAATGCACATGGTAGAGCTTTCCAGATCCACTGCAACTAATCGTCACGCATGGAGAGTTACCTTTCGTGACATCATTGAGGCTGGCTAGCTCAGGCATGATCGCAGCCGTAACAAGTTCAAGCAAGTACCTACACATAGGCCAACTGGGCATATTACTGATCAGGTGTGGAAATATCTTTGTCCGTTTTGCTTTGAGTGCTCGATCTGGAACTCTACAGGCAGAATAAAATTACCGACAAAGGCAAGGGAGGCTTAGATGACCATTTGTGGTTTATTACCTGAGTTATAATTGCCGTAGTTGTTCGTCTGTCTGCCTGTCTGTTTGTCTGTCAGTGTTTGCTTGTTTTTGTATTGATTGTGCCCTCTCCAAAAAAGGCAAGGAAAGGTGAGATGGCCATTTGTAGTTTATTAGCCATCATCAACCGGCTTTATCCCACCCCAAGTTTGTTAACCACCAAGCTCTTACTCACGAACTACTAACTGGAAGTCCGATCCATAGCGTATGAATACGCCTAGAGTAGAAATTTCGCAAAACGGGTTTAACTCTAATGGCTGCTATCTTCCAGGCCCGGTTTTAAGGAGATGAGAGAGAGAGAGAAGTCATTGGAAGGCCGGAGTAAAAGGAAGAGTGTTTTCTGTGCAGACTGAAAGCGGACGGACGAAGTCTTGACTGCCGGGGCGCATGTCCAGCTACGAGGCGTGCAAGGTCCGGAGTGATGTCTAGCGACAGCCACCGCATTAAGATCTGTCCAGACAGGTTGAGGCCAGTCTACGAACGCGGGTGGATGAAGTTCACGACGGGGAGGCAAGGCACGCTCATTTGCACCTGGTTCTTAGGGCATGCGATGAGTCCGCATGCAACGGACATTCAAGTACGGCTGATCATGAGTTCCAAGTAGCGCTAGCAGGCACTACACATTCTCTCATCTTGTTTGCAAACGCCTCAGAGGTGCATTTTAGTTTGATTCTGTCTGAGAACAGCAAACTCAGAAGAAATGGGACAACCATTTCACGGGTTTACAGGATATACAATACTGGCAGCAAAGGTACTACTCCTAGACGAGCCTGGTTCGCAGTTGATACAGCGACTGGAAGTTTGAGTCATCATTGCATACTTCTTATTCAAATCTGCGGTGAATGACTGCTAGTTTGCCACTTGACCCAGTCGGTAATCACTTTGGAACGCAAAGAACTAATCTGCCACTGAGTTGACCAATCAGAATTGTAGTGGATAGCAGTAGTTAAAGTGATTGGTGGAAAACGTAAGCGGACATCCCTGGTGTTGGTTACAATTTTGCGACCAAATGCTGTGCGTAGGACAGGTTGTAAGAGACATGCCTGGACAACATGAAGGCGATCATCGTTGTTGCTTCACAGGAGTGCCACTCGCTTCAAGTGGGGTCCTTCAGTAAGTCTGCGCTTCAATCCCCACCTGTATCAAAGATTTTTCTTTCAAACTGTACACGTTACTCTCCATTTTAATAACCGTTTTAGTTTAGGTCGAATATTGTGGTGTTTTTAATGAGGTCTTCGAAGCCAATGCCCATTACCCTTACATATATTGATTTATACTGAACTAAGTAAGCTCATAGACAGTATTTTTTCCTATTCGCAGGTGGGCTGTCAAACGGTGCGATCACCGGAATAGCGCTTGTGCCTATAATCGTAATTGCGGCGGCCCTTTGCGCAGTCTGCTTATGCGTTAGAAGGAGGCGAAAAATGCAATTCTTTAGGGATGGTATGGAGTCGGACATCGTGGAGAATACGAGTATCGATAAGTGAGTCCTCTTACCAAAAGTACCAACTTTCACCTGTTTTTGTACGTAGTATTTTTAACCAAATTTTCTATCGGACCTTTGTAACTGCTTTGCGCCTGATAGCAGTATACAGTAACCGTTGAATGTAATGTTGCAAAAAACCAAAGAAACTGCATTTTAATGTTTTGATAATTATGGAAGTTAGGACAGTTTAGAATATGTAGGCAGACTCTAGCACGACTGGATTCGAATAACTCCCACTCTGGTCAAACTACTTGTATTGCTTGTCCATAATACGCAGCTTTTCGTGTTGATTGTACCCCTCCCAGCCATTAGGAGAAATGGCTGACAAACAGATATTCAGTGAGGGGCACTCTTGTTTCGGGTCTGGATTCTCCAACGATATATGCAGCCGTATAGGTGTTAAGGCTAAGACGGTTAACCCTAACAGCCACAATCTTCCAGGCCCAGTTCCTTAGGAGATGGGAGAAGTCTTGGGAAGACCAGATTATTAGGAATAGTTTATTCTGCAGAAGGACAGAAGAATAGATTGAGATATTTGACTATCGGATAACACGTCCGGCCGCGAGGTGGCCTACGTCCGAAGTCCTGTCTAGGGAGCAGACATTCGAGCCGCTACCTTTGGCTGCAACCGTGAAGGTCATTGATTGGACCACGCGTGGGCCAACCGACGTGAACGCATTAGCAAGTGCGTCTGGCGGTAGCATCGGCCTAGAGCTTTGTCCAGACTGATTGGGATCAAGCCACTGTGGGTTGAGACCAGAATGGGAACGACGTTGTGCGTGCGTTTGGGTGCGCCTCATTTGCGCGTCAGTTTCGTCTGGCAGCAGTGGCAGCAAGGTCCACTACAGCCGTTAAGCATCGGAGACTGGCTGGAAGGTAGACGGATCGTGCGTCTCCGGTCGAGGCTATTTTGAAGACTATGCCGCATGTCTGTCAGCTTCTCTCCCAATGCTCCCTCCCCCTCCTGGACACGTACTCAGCTTGCAACCCCCTCACCTCGCGCGACCGCTAGCTCGGCGGCTTAATCATGTCAGTCATCATATTCCCAAAGGCAACCGACGCAAACAACGTGCCCGTGGTGCAATGGTAGAGTGCGGCAGTCTAGAGCCAAAGATCATCGGTTTGAGTCTCGGGGGCCGCCTGCCCTAGCTATGGCTGCCTGATGATGGCTAATAAGCCAGAACGGGCATTCCAGTCTCTTCTTGTGTGTGTGTTAATGAAAGGCGTCCTTGCTGTGCCGGTTTATGTTTTCACGCCATGAGCCCTGCCAGTTCATCCATGGAACGTGAGGGCCTTGGCGCCAGCGTAGTTTGCAGCTAATCGGCGCCACCTCCTTTCCTGATTGGTTGCAGACAGATGGGATAAGATAGAGTACGGCGCACGCACGCACGGGCCGGCAGGTCTAAGAATCTCAATGGCGGACATTGCCACACAGTTACCGCGTGAGAGGAGTTCCGAAAATGCTCTGCTGAGCTGTTGTTTGCTCTTAGCTTCGATAAAAACGTATCGTCGTTTAACGGTTAAACCCTTGCCTCTACAATCTTCAGACCCAGTTCCTTGTGGAAGAAGAAGTGAGACGCCAAGTAAAAGTGACATCTATTTCTGTACAGAAGTGGTGGAGACTAAGTAAGAGGAAGTTGACTGTCAGACGAGCGTGGGTCTGCATCCGAGCGGGGTTAACGTAGAGGGTTAAGTGAGTTGAACCCAGCAACTGCGATCTTCAGACCATGATACACAAGGGAAAGGAGAATATATAGAGAAAGTCTGACTTGGGAGAACACGACCATCCAGAAGGCTGACCGGGTCCCAAGTCCGAGTTTGAGAGCAGTCAGGCCAGTAGACAGAGTAAGACAGCGTTCATTGGCTAGGTTGGCCTGTGATTGGTTGGACAGCGTGTGGGTCGTCCATGTCCCGGGCGCCAGTCAGTCTGGCGACCACAAAGACCTTGAGTTCTAGACAGATTGAGCTCACTATAGGAAGGGCAGGCATCGTAAGGGCAACGAACACTACAAGTACTCCCCTTCGCGACCGTAGCGAAGATACTGAAAGAATCCGAGTGGAGGAAAAATTGTTAAGTTAAGTGAGAGAGAAACGTACCAATTTGAGATTACAGAACAGCGTGGGTGGCTGTGGCTGGAATGAGCCAGGATGTAGGGGCGGCTGAAGAAAGCCACTGGTTCAGTAAAACGTCAACAGCAAATCAGTATGCTGTATCAGTATGAGTTGAACCAAAGGATACCATTGGCGGTGGAAGTAGTACCACCTTTTTAGAAAAAGGTCTGGTTATTGGTACTCAGGAAGGGACATCTCTGTTGGATTGGGAAGTAACCATGGCCTGGGCTACATGGGCTGTAAACGGGTGAAGATATCGACCTCGCTTCACGACAGGAAGTCGATACAGAAAGTGTCCATATCGCGGTCACATCACATGGCACAGGAGGAACTCAATTGAAGGTGAGGGAGGTTTGATGACGATTGAGCTCAGCCAGATCATAAGTTGAGAGTTCAGATCACGTCGGGCAGTCACCATTATCGCAGAGGGTTCAGTGAATTAAACCCAGCAACTGCGATCTTCAGACCATGGTTACTTAATGGAGGAGAAGTCAGTGAAGGCCAAAGTAGTGGGAAGAGTATATTGTGTACACAAGGGAAAGGAGAATATATGTAGAAAGCCTGACGTGAGAGAACACGACCATCCAGAAGGTTGACCGGGTCCCAAGTCCGAGTTTGAGAGCAGTCAGGCCAGTAAACAGAGTGAGACAGCGTTCATTGGCTAGTTCGGCCTGTGATTGGCTGGACAGCGTGTTGGTGGTCCATGTCCCGAGCGCCAGTAAGTCTGGCGAGCGCAACGACCTTGATGTCTAGATAGATTGAGGTCACGACAGAAAGGGCAGTTATCGTATTGGCAACGAACACTACAGGGCAGTTTCCGAAGTGTCTGAACGTGGCAGTCGCCACAGCGGTCAAAGCGGACTGTGTGTGTGATTGCCAGGTCAGGGGAAGTAATCACTAGTGCATGCGCACTTACTAGCAGCCGCGCGAAATATGAGTCCATTCGGATTGGGGCTGTCGCAGGGGGAGACCGAGAAATGCTATCATGCGAACTCATGCGTGGCGTGGGAAGTGGAGTGCACTAAAGAGTCACTACAAACATGTCCAATAGCTCTTTCCTACGTGACCTGATTTGTAAACCCTTCGTGTTATCGAACATTTGCCTCCATCAGCGTAATGTGTGACCCCGACGTGACACAAGCACGCAACCTTTGGTTCTGGAGTCTGACATGCATAGCAGTGGTGCGGTAGGGAGCGATATCATGTTCTCAAATCGTGGGCCAAGGAATAATTTAGGGGGCAAGTTATTTTACCCAGTAGCTCACTGTTTTATGTGCCTTTCCCCTCGCCGTCTTTGTCGTATATCGGCTTCTCCTTGTGGTGGAACTAACAGCTCCTGCTGTTTTCTGCAGCAGACGATCTTTAACAAGTGCTGCATTCCTGACAGTTACTGCCATCGACGGACACTAGTATGGACTAAAAACTAGACTTGGATGCCAAGAGTAGAACGAACAGGTTTTGACAAGTCGGCAGAGCGCTCGTGCTTGAGCGAGAGAAGGTCTGAGTCGACCTTGAAGTTGACTGGCCCATATAGATAGCTGTGATTGGTTGAGAACCAGGATGTTAATACACCCTAGAGACGCAGCATTTTTACAGCCTACTAAATGGCGGTGGATTCCCTAGGACAATTATTAAGGCGTTGGTCCCATGAAAGGTGTGCTCCTTGTGGTACGAGGGCAGAATAATTTCAAATGGATGGTCTAAACTTCACTTTGAAATCTGGCAGACTTACCGCACCCTAGCAACGACAAACCTGAGTTTCCCCAGTCTTTTTGTTCGTGTTACTACTTATTATTTCATTCCCTTAGCCATGTGGTCGGCAATTATTTTTCTTGCCGACAGAGGCGAGCCCATGTTCTTGACTCCTGTGCCGGTGTTATTTTACACTACACTGAACGAATTAGATGCTGGGCCGATTTTATGCTTGAGGCAAGAGTTTTTGCTTACAAAAATACCTCTAATAAACTCTTCTTTTAATTTTTAGGGAAGACTTATCGCCTGTTGCATAGAGGAGATGACTGCCCAGTGCCTACGAAAAACTGCTACTGCCCCCTACCCTGAACGGTTTTGTCTAAAAGTGTGCCTATCTGTTGTTTTTGGTGTTGTGTTTGATAAATTTTCGGTGGAGGTTAAAAAGAAACAACAAAAAAATGCATCATCCCCCCAGGAAATTTGCTTGTTTCTCTAAATGATGTTGCGATTGCGTGGGAATATAAGAAAAGTAAAAAAGAATTGTTCGCATTTCTCAAACCGTTATTTTTCTCTTCCGTAAAAGTCTATCGGTAGGGATGGAGGGAGGGTTGGATGTGGTAAATTATTAGTCCGTTCTTTCCGACGATGGTAATTATAGGTACAGTAGAGCTTCTCAGGAATAGACGCAAATCTGCGTGTGCCAGGTTCTTGTTGTACAGATAACGAAGACCCTATCTCTAAAACGGCAAGAAAGTGAGAAAACAGCGAGCGTTGGCTACGCGTAAATGGAGGTGGGGCGAAGGTGGCATTTTTTATTGGTCCATGCTCACGCCATCTCATCATATCTCCCCTGCGCACATCCTTGGTGTTATGGCATGCGACCTTGGCATCGTGTCTTGCTTCCTTGGCATTACAGCCTGCGTGTCCAGACAGGACATGGGCCGTACTTTCTGATAGTGAGCACGGAGGTCAAAATAACAGAGCTATATATCCACATGTCTGTTGATGGAGTTGGCGTCTGATAGCCAGGCCTCCAGTAGTTCTCGTCCCGTCTTATTAGCGGCGCGTGCCATTATCCGCGTGCCCGAGAAGTTGAACTCGTGATCTTCTTCCAAAGTGCGGGTAGCGACCTGGGACAGTGGTTTGCCTCTCTGCACTGCCCGTTTGCGCTCCGTTATTCGCGAGCTAAGTCATCGCCCGGTATGCCCTGTATAATGGCAAGAACAGTCACGAAATGGCACCTGATAAACGACGCCAGGCAGCTCACATATTTCCAGTGGGTCGTTTATTTGCATGACCCGTGAATGCATGATAGCTGTCGGATGATAACCAATATCCACACCGAGCTGTGCAGCGATATGTTCAGTTGCTCCCGACACATTTTTATGTACGGTAGAGGGTGCAAGACCGTTGGTAGCTCTCCTTCGTTTGTCCCCCTTGGGCGCGTACGGAGGATGTGGCTGAAGAAGCTGTTCAGGTATCCAGTCCTGGCCATTTGGTCCTGAAGATGTCGTTGTTCTTGCACTCATCCCTCCGGTTCACTGCATTGTGTTTTTTTACAAATGCCGTTCCAAAGATCGCGTCTTTTAATTATTTGCAGTAGAGTTTCTGTATCATGCAATGGCAACTGAATTGCGCTTGCATTTTAAAAATAAGTGCGGTTTGTTATATTGATTATCGCGCGGCATACTTTTAGTGAGGTCAGGATGCTGGATTTGAACGATCTTCTTCCTGCGGAAATGAATAATTAAGTAACGTGAGATTTTTCACTGGCTTTCAATGTCCCTTACGATGCTGAATAGGAAACATTCCCAAAAGTATCCTTTCTTCTGCTCATCTGATATTTAAAAAAAAAACAAATTTCCTCGTTTTCAATTTGTATACTTAAGAAAGTGAATCTTTGTGTTTCGCCGATCTAGCAGAGGAACAATTAAGCTCCGCTTTTGCCCAGGAGCTCGCAACGCAAACCCTCCAGACCGTCACATAATGACTAAGATGATACCATGAAGTGGATCCGACAAAGCAAACGGAGACCGGAATGACCATGTCTGTTTTATCAGCCGTCCTCAGCCAGTCATACCCAGTCTCAAGGGTTAGCAACCCCGAGATTTGAACCCGTGACCTTTGGTCATTGCGTTTAGTACGCTACCTCTAGTCTACGGGTTCCTTGCTTTGTCGGTTGTGATCTGGAATATGATGAATGTGTGTGTTTCGCCGATCTAGCAGAGGAACAACCGACAAAGCAAGGAACCCGTAGACTAGAGGTAGCGTATTGAACGCAATGTCCGAAGGTCCTGTGTTCAAATATCGGGGTGCTAATCCTCGAGATTGCGTATGACTGGTTGATGACGGCTAATTAGCCAGAAATGGCCATTCCGGTCTCCGTTTGCTTTATCGGATTCACTTAAGAAAGTAGCTTTGGTTTTTTAAACAATCTATTTTTCCTCTTCTTGACTTCTCTGACCTTTTATCAAGCAGTCACGCGTACGTCAAACCCAATGATTACAACTATGAAGCCAGTACGGTACCGTTAAGCAAAAATAATAGAGGATAAACAATGCACAAACCTCAACAGTGGATATATCGCAAGGTGTTAATGTTTCTTAGGTTTAACCCTAACGGCTGCCATCTTCCAGGACCGGTCCCTTAGGAGATAAGAGAAATCTTGGAAAGCCAGAGTAGTAGGAACAATACATCGTTTACAAAATGAGTTGGAGAATAGTTCATAGGAAGTTTGACTCGGTCTGGCGTGCCTTTGACCGTGAGAGCCATGTGAGAGAGCAGCGGCGTCGCGTCTGCCCCGCGCAGGGGCAGAATGGCCAGTGAGTCTAGCGTCAGTTATCCCAAGCGGCCACCGAAAACTCTCTTCGTCTCTTTGGTGATTGGTTGGACGGCGCGAAGGTAGACACCGACGTGGGCGGTCCGTGTCTCGCGTGCCAGTCTGTGCCTGGTCGCAGACACACCAAAAAGTGCATTCGAGTAAGGTTCTGCTCTGAGTGGCCTCGTCTGTGACGTCAAGAATTAGGAGGGCATCAGGCAGAAGCGACCACTACAGATACACAAAGTCAAAAACGAAGGGAGTCGACCAAATTGCCTGACTCTACACGCCTTCGACAACAATGCCACTTAGTTCAAAACCAATCTTGGGAAAGCGTGTATGTGTTAATGGGAAAGGCGGAGACGGTTACTTTTATGCGATTGCATTAGGTAGTTCCTGTTGACTCCAACTGGTCTGAAAACACCTGCGTGAAAGGGGGCGGGTGTGTACAGAGGCCATACTGCGCCGGCCAGAAGGGGGAGGGGGATTGGCAGCAGCTAATTGCAAGCGCTTGAGGTCAGCGGTGGTGACAACTGTACTCGAACCAGACGGGAAGGGGGAGGCAATATCGAGAAGCTCTTGAAACAGTGGGGGGACGGAATCATTGTGAGAAAAGGTGATTAAAAGGCAGTGAAACCGAGCGGTGGGTGTGGGGAGAGCATTCAAGAGCCACTCGGTCGGCTGGCTAGTTTTAGCAGCAGTGGGCATTCAACTGGAAATAAAAGTCAACAGGGGTGGCAGCAGTCTTGGAGAAAGAGGGCACGAGGACTCAGTTCAGAGGACGGGGGAAACAGCCCTTCGTAGGAGGGAGACCATTGTAGTGGATTCTGACAGGGAGTCAATGGAAATGGCCGTGGAGAACTTAAAACTTATTGATCTGGAAATAACAGTCTAAATTGGCAAATTATTTTGCAACCTACATGTGTCGTTACACTTGCATCCAGGGTTCGTAAAATACATTCTGTCTAAAACAACACCGAGCAGAAGTTAATGGAACCATAAAGTTCACGAGTGCTCATCAGCTGCGTGTCCCCTCGCTGCATAAAGTGAGTAACGAATGCCAGAATACAACAATCGAATTCATACAGAAAAGGTTATAGAAACAGGGCGAGAGGACGCAGCTGATGAGCAATCGCGAAATTGATGGTTGCATTAAATTCTGCTGGTTACGCAATCTTCAAATTTGCACCTGGGAAAAGATGCTTCAAATTAAAACAAAATGACACAGTTCTCTTTGCTATGAAGAAGGTGTGACTCATTGCTCATAAAAATGTGAAAGCAACCTTAACGGTACGCGGGATTGTGAATGTAACTGTTTCAAAGCCGAGAGAAAACCCTTCCATAAGGCGTAAAATTCAGCGAAGCCGTACTTTGTACTTTTCCGCGCTTTCTTGCGTTGTTGTTGTCGTTCGTATTTTGCCGCCCTTTAAAACGGCCCTTGGGTGCGGTTATGTACGGCCCAATCAACAGCTTATGCTTCCATTCCGATTTTATTCACGTAAATTTCCAGAGGATGTTCGCAAATGTACCACCCCTTCTTTTCTCAGCGTAAATACGGAGTTTTCGCAGGGAGCCGCTTTTTTTGGAGCACCATGGGGACTAAGCAGACAAGTATTACGAGTTATCATGAAGGAACATGTTAAGTTCTTCAAAGATTTCATAATTAAAAACTGTTTTGAAACCGAAGGGTGGCCGTTTTTTAAGCGTGCTACCAGCTGAATGTTCATGTTTCTCCTGAAAGACAGTCGAATTGACTAGGATCCCTAAAATAACCAGGAAAACCTACAGGCTACTCAAGTAATGATTTTTAAGGAGTGTGTTTCCTGTGACTAAATAGAAACAGACAAATCAGTCAAAATTCTAATAATTTTGTTGGGCGCGTGCAGCAAGCAGCCGCACTCACAGCAGGCTATCTATCGGTCTACACGAGGCGAACACATACAGGCAATCAATAATCTAAAAGTTAGACTGCATTCAGCTGCTGAACCACAGCCAATCGTTCTGGTAGCCAAGCCAGAACAGAAGCTGATCGGCTCAGTGGACCTAGTCGAATCTTCTGTCAGCTCCTTTCTGCAGTACACTGTCCAACCTATTCGCTCTTGCTGACTTGTGACTTTGGGAACCTTCTGTAGACGATGATCACTTCTTTCGACAGATCTAACGATGAAGACCGTGAAAGTCTTGTCGGCATTAATAAGCCCGAGGAGGGGACCAGGGCTAGAGCAGCAGCAATAGTTAGCGAGCCTTTGAAAGGTGTAACTGAACTGAGCGCTAGGGTCGACAGAAACTGTAAAATTGGTTGCAAGGGACGTCAGCCATGGTTACTTTCCGATTTCCCGATGGGAATTTACAGGAAAAGTATGGTATGCATCACCGGATCATGGCACCGAAGGGAACGAGACAAATTTCCGCTCCGCGGGTGGACGAGAACGCAAACGGCTTGGAGTCCACCTAGCAGATTTCTGCTTAAAGAGTCACGCAAATCGAATATTTGATCATTAATTAATAACCAATTGAAATTAGTCAAGCGGAAGTCCCACAGCGAAAAGGGCCTAGCTGTCGATGACGCCTAATGAGGACAAAGGCAATAGATAAACAGTCAAAGTAGGAAACCGAAACTCACATGCACACACCAATTTTGGATTGAACCGACAACGGTCTATAGGGATTTAAGCAATAGTTGTGCTCGGAGCACTTCAATCAGCAGATCGAATCCCGGCTTTTCGGAAAAAGGCAGAAGACATCAGAATGAGTTGCTGTCATGTAGAGACCTCGTCTTCTAAGCCATGCTTGGCTCGCACTCGTCTGTGGCATGTCCCGCATGCCTGGCTCTCGTGTCCGCCTCCGATCAAGGTCACGGACAGGTCCGGCCAAACTGGGCAACCACTTCCCAAGACCGGTCAATACAAGACCTTAAGGCGGTAACTGCTTACTCTCAGACATACCCGGAGCCGGCGAGTTCATTGCTCGTTGCAGACACCAAGACCCCACGACTACTCCCGCCGGAATGTGTCTCTGGACTCCGGCCCGCTCATGGTCGGACTGCACTTATCTGTGAGTCACTTACCTATTCATCACATTCTACTCCTTCTGCATTTCATTAAATTATCCATAACACTCTGGCCTTCCACGCCTTATCCTATTTACTAGTTCATACTCTTTGGGATACGTCCATCTCCTATCATCTGGCCGGACTACTTATTATCCCACAGTCCCACGCAACAGTGGCCACTTGCGAAGCTAGAGCTAGTGGTGACTGCGTCCAATGAGATCTGAAAGAGTATAAGAGAGCGGTGACAGTTGTTTTTTTATGATAGTGGAGCAAGTTCAATCGTAGTTCAATTGGTCTGTTGCATTACCCGATTGGGGTAACGTTTACAGTGGCCCAGGCTGCGTCGGCCGATGGGTGGAGTGTTCAAGGGACACTTTTACCACTGATGTAGGCCATTACTCTTTTGGAGTTATGCCTAGTGGACCATATGAGTAAACTTTACTATCCGGAAATCGTGCGGAACCCAACGAAGGCCTCCGAGTGACCTATAATCAGTCAGTATATTTGGAGTAAATGACCGAAGCCCCTAAAAACTCCATTGAAACGTACAGGAATGCATATGTTTTTGTGAAATATGCAAACATTGTTACAGATCGCTTTTGTTGTGCAAAAGTGCATAGACATATTTTGGAAATGTGAATTGTTGAGAAGGTGAGGCGTTTGCAGAATGGCAGCGTACAAAAAGTTTACTGTATATTCAGTATGACCGTCCTCTTGTGATCTTTTAGTTTAAATAAAAACTCTATTGAAAATCACACCAAACAACCCAAAGTCCTTGGGTCAGCGCCTGCTAGCAACAGCAGAAGCGACCGCTCTCATGTTAATGAAGCCGGCGTTGTGTGCACAAAAGAACTTCCTTCATGTTTCACGTCCGGCGTGGCCCACAGTCACCTAGCGGCATGCACTCATCCGCGCTCTGTTTGTCTCCCTTGTCTTTGTCGGTAATAATATCTGCCTACACTACCAGTATTTGTTTTTGCTTTTTCCTCAGTTCGGGACTAAATGCCTTACGAAGACGTCCAGTCATCAAGTAGAATGTGCTATAGACTCTTTTGCCGCCAGTTTGTTTAATGCGAGGACTGCACATAGAAATAGGTATTTGCAAGGTCGGTTGACGAACATGTAGTGGGTCGTTGCCTGCTCGTTGTCTGGCTTTCCTCTCGTGATTTCAATCTGTCTGTACCTCAAGGTCGTTGCGACTACTGCGAGACAGAGGCCACCCACGATGTCCATCAACGGTTTCGAGCCATACGCTATCCACCCACACGGTGTCCAACCAATCACAGGCCGACCTAGCCAATGGACCCACTCTCTCTCTCTCTCTCTCTGTAATCTGGTCTAACGGCTCTTAAACCTCACTTGGAATTCCGGCCTCACGCATCGCGGTGGCCGGCAACGCCGGCCTCTCCTATGGGCCTCGCGGTCGTACGCCCTGCAAGACCTATCTGCAACCTTCCCTTTATCCCTTCTGTATAGAATACACTGCTCCGTCTACTCTCGCATTTCCGCCGTCTTCTCTCCAATCTCCTAAGGAATCGGGCCTCGAAAATTGTAGCCGTTAGGGTTAGTCGTCTTAGCCTTAACCCTATCAACATGCGGAAGCTTTCGGTGAATCCTTATAAGGCCAGTACATATATATGGGAACGAGATGCAAGACAACACACGTTCGTCTTTCCACCCAAGTAAATAGCGGGGATTGGGGAGGGGGCGGTTTGGGGTCGACAAGCGAAGGCTGGTTATGCGGTGGTGAGGGTTCGGGCGGATAGAGGGAGGAGAGACGCGGCCCGGTATATAGCAGGAGATTAAGTGAGTTAAACCGTGCAACTGCGATCTTCAGACTATAGTTACTTATTGCTGAAGAGAAGTCGGTGAAGGCCAGAGTAGTAGGAAGAATGTATTGTGTACACAAATGAAAGAAGAGTAGATGAGAGTATATTGACTCGGGAGAGCCTGTACGTTCAGGAGATCGACCGGATCCCAAGTGCCTGTTTGAGAGAACTCGGGGCAGTAGACAGAGAGGGAGAGCACTTTCATTGGCTAAGTCAGCCTGTGATTGGTTTGACAGCGTGTGGGCGGACAGTGTGTTGGGTGGTCCACATCACGCGCGCTAGTAAGTCTAGCGACCGAAATGACCTTGAGCTCCAGACAGATTGAGGCCACGATCGGAAAACCGGACATCGGACGGGTGACGAACCACTTCAGGTACATGCATTTAAGCCACCGTTGGCGATGCCATGCGCAGAGCTTGCAGGAGGTTCTTTTGTGCACACAAGGCCAGCTCGCTCAACCTGATGGTGGTCGCTTCTGCTGTTGCTAGCAGGCACTGGATATTTTAGCGGGACCATACTAATCACGCGGACTGCTTCGTCGGGGGTCCACACGATGTCTGGAATCAACAATGTGGATGAGAAGGGCGCTGTTCAAGCTCTTGACCTCACCTTTTCTCAGCCATCCTGAGAGTTGTTCCCTGATGCTTTTGGATAAGCGCCGACTCGTGCGACCAGTATAACCTGCTTACAGGAGCAAGTCAAACTATTCTTACCTTCTGTTAGGACGGCACAGAAGATGAGTCAACACTCTAGCCGGCCTTGGGTCGGGATGACAAGGAGACAACGACACGCGATAGCGCCATCGCACAAAGGACCAGTTTGCGCGCGGCCTTCAAGGACCGATTGCTGCTACTCTGTACCAAAAATGTTCAATTTATATTTACTGGACAACTTTAAAAACAAGTTGACGGAGTTGCAACGGGCAGTCCACTAGGGCCCATATTCACGGATGTTTTTATGGGTCATCTAAAAGAAAAGGCGTCATCAAGACTTAATAAGACAAAATTATATAGAAGATATGTGGACGATATATTCTCAATTTTTGATTCCAAGGAAGACGCTGATGACCTCCTCGATTATATGAATACTTCACATCCTTAAATAAAATTTGCAATGTAAACAAAGCAACATAACAAGCTATCCTTTCTATATGTCCTCATGTTTAGAGAGGACGATGGTTTCATAGGACGCTCGGTTTTCCACAAAAGTACCTGGAAAGGTAAGCGAAATCTAGTACATACTCTCTTTCAACGCGCAAGGAACATTTTCTCTAGTTAGACCCTGCCTGCAGAGCTTTCCCAAATAAAATCAGCCCTACTCAACTCTGGTTATCCTGCACGCTTTATTTAGAAATATAGCAATTCACTACGGCCAAAATTGTTGGAAAAGTCAGTTCTAAAAAAAGCCCATCATTATATCCTTACCCTTTAAGGATGATGAAATTTCCAATACAATCAAGCAACGGTTGCGTCGTACTATAGAAAGGACCTACAACGCAGCAAAACTCTTCTTCGTCAGTACCACTAAATGCATTCCAGTAAAAAGGGCAAAGGATGCCTGGCCACTGCACACCACCTCAAATTACGTGTACGAATTCACATGTACTTGTAACTCCATGCACATTAAGCACTGGCACACAGGCCCACGGAGCACTTGCTCAACTGGCTTTTCAAGCAAGAAGACAGAGTACCACGGTCCTCTATTCTCAAACATCTTCTAGACAGCATTCATTCTGTCGACATCAAAGCGGCGTTTCGAGTACTTGTTCAGGCCCAAACAAATTGAACCCAGCGCTATTTGGAAGCTGCCTAGATACGGCGGGAAAACTCGACCTATGCAAGCAGCTTGACCATGTAGTCAACCTTCAATTGCTCTGGTAATTGTTCACTTAATTTTAATCCCCAAGTGATTTTTGTTAACTTCCCTCACCCATATCCTCTTCCTTCCTATACGTTGACTTAATGCGGTGTCATTCATCGACTATTTTTTAATCTGAACCACGGTCCTTGCTGTTATGTCATTAGTTCTGTAAAATTTCAACCTGTTGTATGTTCTCTCCGTTATCATATTCATCATGCAGCGACAAGATGCAGCTGAGAAGCTGTCACGAAATTGATTGATGTCAATAAATCCTGCCGTATACGCCTTTTTACATTTATTTATGGCATCATCACTCCACACACAAAAACACAATGGGTTGACTGCATGGTTGGAGTTTAGTCGTCAGTTGGCAACCTGTCAGGAACGCCTCCATTCCCCCGATGAGTTATCACACAGGAAGACGCCGCGTTAGCTGCCACGCTGTCCGAACAGCGGCTAACGGCCTCTCGTCAAACCTGATTGGTCCATGTCGCCGGAACTGTCTCAACAAGCCGACCAATAAATATGCAGAGCCTTTATGTGAGAATGGCTTGCTTTGGATAAATACACTGCGGCTCGTGGTCGATTACCTTTGCTTCCTCACTAGTGCTAGCTTTGGGAACAACGGTTGGGCAAGTTCACAGCTCGTAGAAACAACGAGCATCAGGCACGGGTCATAACACAATCTTCCGAGAAATGGCGTTTGGCGCAAAGTGATAGTCTCAAGCTCGTCTAACGCGCCTCAAATCACGTCATCGGGCCTGCCTGCCCGAGCTCATGCCCAATAGGCTTGACTCAGACAGGTCACGGTCACCTGACTGAACACCCTGGCTTGGAACTATGCCTACAGAGAGCATAATCAGAGAGCATTGTAGGCAAAGACAAGGGAGACTGGAATGGCTATTTTTGGCTTATTTGGTGTCGTTGGCCAGTCATACCCAACCTCATGTGTTTTACCACCAGAGGCTAGAAATCACGACTCGTTGATCAGATGTCTAACACTGTAGTCATCTACCCACGAGCTCATTGTCTTGCCGAGTTAGATCGTTTGATTAACTTTTACCGATCACTGACGGAACTCACTCGTCCAACTCTGCCTCGGAGTTCATCCTGAAGCCCCGCTAGCAGCCACGGGGTACAATTTGGTTGACTTGAAAACTAGGGCTTAGGCCACAATGCGTGTGTGAGCATGCTACTCTGAAACCTCGTTTGTGTGGAGTTAGGTACCTGGACTCTTGCGGGCTGTTAACCTTTGTAAGAGTCTAAGCCGTGGTTGTGCTCAGAGCACTACAATCATCAGGTCGAATCCCAGGCTGGAAGGAAAAGGCAAGAGTCACCAGAATGAGGGTTTTATTGTGTACAGAACTTCCAGTAGCAGTCTCGGATGACAGTGGCCACTGGCGAAGCCAGGGCTGGTCCTGACTGCATCCAGCCAGGCCCAAGAGTGTTGAGTGTGTGTTTTTACATGATTGTGAAGCGAGTTCGAGTGTTCTGTTATGGGTGTGTTGCAATTGTCCGAGCAGATGTCGCCTGTAGAGGTCTTTGTTATATCGGCCGAGGGGTTGTGCATTCAAGTGGCACTTAGGCAGGCATGCTTATTTGGACGCGCGTGTATGCGCGGGTCTGTGAGTTCAACTGTCGGGACCGCAGGAACGCCTAAGGACGGAGAACGCTGACGCAGCTGTTATTGGTTAGCCAGAAGCAGCTGCGATATCAAGCCTCGGGAAGCGGCGGTGCCGGTGAAAGAAAGCATTGTAGCACTTGTTTGTGATGACACAACCTTGGGGCAACGAGCCTTGGACAACGAAGAGGGGATAGGGATTGTGGCTGTCCGCCACACCTTTGTAAGCCCCTGAGCCTACACTCACCCTGTTTTGCCATTGAAATTCTGTGCGCGTGGGAAGCGTAAATTGATGCAGATGCCCTGCTCCCGCTCTTCGTCCTCCCTCTATTTGCCTGATGTCACATGGTTCTTGCAGAAGAAGTCTGCGGGTGTTTTACCAAGCTAAATCCCACCAAAAATTATGATTCAAAACAGACCTGAGTGTGGGCGGCTGCAAAAACCAACGAGTCACCAGTAACCAAAGGTGTAACTATCAATGACATTGAATTGACCGGCATAGAAAGGCAAAATGGTTGACTGTATAGCGGAGTAAACTAGTTCTGAGGGTTGCTGGGAGGAATAAAAAGAAGAAAATACATCGGCACACTTGCAAAGGAGGTGCAACGATGACCTCGCTTTGATGACTTACAGCTCGATCCCACTTTTAGGATCTTTGTATTGATCGATTGATCCAAATTATAGTTCTCCATAAGATTTTCAATTTAGTCATCTAAGTAACCTGAATCCAGAGAGATCGATAGTAGGTTCTCTCGGTCTTACGCCTGATTTTTAAATTGATTGTGGTGCATAAAAGTTCCTGGAATTTTACTCGGCCCCTTACAGTTTCAAAAGATCCATATGGGTAAGTAGATTAGTATGGTCTCCGTAGGCCTTTCACCTTACTCCATGACCTGATCCTCCGGTAGACATGGTGTGACAATTGTCCTCTCGCAACAAGTGGACCGTGCACTAATTGCCCGGGAACCAACGCATAAATGGATGGCTTACTTGCACTTGAAGGGTCATTTCGAGGTGAGAATGGTGAAAGATTGCTGAAGTGTGCTGATCAGAACCGATTTTGTTACGACTACGTGCTTCTAGCACCGAGACAAACCTCTGCTAACTGTTACTCGAACGACGGCCATAAAGCCAGTCAGATTGATTACATTTTAGTCAGCTTAAGATTCCAAAGCCGGGTTCATGATACCAGGTCGCTGCACACTGCCGAACCTGGTAATGTCCATAGACCTGACCACGTTCTCTTTTATACACGCTTTAAAGCTCACCTCTCATCCACGCCAAAAATACCACGCACTAGACGCCTCGATGTCACAGAAATTTGGCAACTCAGCACTACCAAGACGCCAAGCAGAGACATCCGGTCCTGTTTCACGACCCGAACCGACTGATAAAGGAGTAGCCGATTGTCATCAGTGAAAAAGTAAGTCTATGGAGCAACTTGGAAAATTCTTGGATGCCCCCAGCGACGCCGCAGTGATTATATCAGCAGAAGAACCCTGCAGTTGTCTGCTGGGGGCAGTTAGATCCGGGTGCCTCAGAGATGACTATTTCTGCCAACTAAGATAGATAACGGCAAAAGCTGCTACAGACGACTGGAAGAAATGCTGGGTTGAAATAGCGACCTCCATGGTGCATGTCTCGAATGTTTGTGATACTCGAAAGCTCAATTAGCTTATTCGCAAAGTTAGTGGTAAGCCCTCTTCACTAAGTAACGCAGTTCGTGATGTGAATGGCGGCTTTCTCGTAGACAACGCTGCCCAGGCTGAAGGCTGGCATGAGCACTTTGAACACCTCCTCAACATCGATACCGACTTCAGCCCCCCTTGTTCCCGTCTAGAGCAGTCTCGTATCTCTCTTACTTATCCGGTGTCATGCGACCCGCCTACCAAAGAAGAAATCGCTGAAGCCATAAAAAGTTTGTGCAACAATGAGGAACCTGAAGTTTGCAGGTAATGCGTCGACATTCTGACACCTTGGCTCCATGAGACGATTGGACAAGCGTGAAGGGATGAGGCCGTTCCTGATGACTGGGGCTCAGGCATCCTTGTACCTGTCTAAAGGGGGATAAAAAAGATGCGAGAAATACCGCAGCATAAGTCATGTCGACATTGCTGCGAAAATCCTCACTATTGTTTTGCCAGACGGTTCCAGTCTGTGCGTGACTCTAGAATGAGGCCCAACCAAGCCGGAGTTCGCGTTGGGTGTGGATGCGCGGGCCAGATACTCACACTGAGATGGCTCCTTGGATTTCGCCATACCTACCAACAACCAACGGCCGTCTGCCTTGTTGAATTTGCCGCTGCGTTCGATTCTGTCCATCGTTTATCTCTACGACAGATAACGTCATCATATGGTTAACCATCAAAAATCATCGATATGACCAAGGCATCCTATCGCTCCACCAACGCGTGGTTTATAACCTATAATTACCTTCCAGAGCCGTTCGCTATTCGGTCTGGCGTTCGACAAGGCTGTGTCCTGTAGCCCATTCTATTTAATTACGCCATTGAGTGGACTCTCGAAAAGGCCCTGAATGACGATAACGATATTGAGTTTGCACCAGGACGCAGGTTGAATGATCTCGATTATGCCGATGATATCGCTTTACTAGCTTGAAACTTTGGCGATCAACAATTTATGGTGTTACGGGAAAACGAGGTCGCTTAATCGGTCGGCTTGTCCACAAAGGAGGACACTGTCTCCCGAATCGACACAGCTCAAAGAGTGGTCTTCAGCCTTTAGACGTGTCTATAGACCCGACGGGATAATTCCTTTGGCACGAAGGTTCGCGTGCACCGTCCGTTTTTCCAGAAAGTGCGTGGAAGATGAACAGAAACTGAATGCAATTGACTACTATGACTTGAGGACTATCAATCGAATGAACTACACCGACTTTGCCCCGGACGAGTCCGCATTCGCTACGAAAGATCGCAAGGATATTCCAGGCCATCCAAGAAAGACGAATGAGAGAATTTGGATACGTTTTCTTCGTCAACCGCATGAGCCGTCGAAGGAGTGGGGGTTTAGTTGAAAGGCTGGCTTGACTTAGTCCCTCGGGACATGGAAGTGGTTCTTGGACCTTCGGTATTCGGTCTCGGGCGCTGGCGAACAGAGTAGATCGAACTGTTTAGGTCTGGTGCCACGGATCGTCAAACGTGGTAAAAGTACAGGCCGGGACATCATCGAGACCGGCTAGATCAATCATGATCACAGCCGCAACAACAACCAAGAAAGTACAATATTCATTAACAGGTTTCCAAATGTCGGCTTTGCTAGAAAGGAAGCTAAGAGCTTAAATTGGGTCTCATCACTTCCCCATGAGCAAGTTCCGACTTTCAATAGTTTTACACACGCAGAAGAAAATTTACAAAAAGACACTCGTTTCGAAAACTTTTTCGTAAATTAAAAATCTCAAAAATTCATCAAAGGTCTGAGCAAATCGAATAGTTCGAAACAGCGAAAATATCAACGTACATGTGCTAAGCTATGAAGGTTTCCGGTCAAAAGTCCATTAAAAAAAGAAATTCCTGGCATTCAAGATCCTGCGATGGCTTTCAGGCATTATGTTTCCTGATTGGCTTGTCGTAAGGAAATTCCAATTCACCGTCATAATGCATCCTCACCGGTGGCAGTCTAGGATCATCAGTTCGACGCGCACCAAAGTAATGTTGATTAAAATAGTACTCATCTCGTGGCCTATCATCGTAAAAGGGTAAACGGATATCAGGATTGCGAAGAACGCATGTGATAGTATACGTTGTCAGTGCAACCAGACCGCTCCCGACGACGAAAATCAAGTACGTGACAGCAAAATTCTTCTTTAACCACGCTATGGTGGTCATCTGCTTACCGGAGTGTTGTATCTGGGTGGAGAACATTCTTGGAGCTCGAAGGGAGCCAAAAGCAAGCATCCGAGACAGTATCATTGCGCGGCGACGCAGCGAAAAATGCCGTCCCTCTTAGAACGTCAGTTGCAGTTGTAGGCTGCAGTGGACCAATAGCTGCGCTACGCGTGAAGGCAACATGTCTATTGGGTGGAAGGCGAAATCGATAGGTACGCGAGCGACGCAACTACAGTTCGCCTGCGGCAGACGGCATGACGCGTGCACTGCTGGCTTGCCTCGCTTGAGTTTTTGTCCTTAGAGTTTGCGGTGTTGTAGTGTGCGAGCCACTGATCGAGTCGGAAGAGCCAACGGTTTCGTGTTTTGGTACGACTTGGGGCGTCGAACAGACTGTAGGTGTAGACAATTCATAAATTCCTAACCTTCGACTTCTACCTCTCCTGGGCATATTGGGTACGAGCTCAAACAAATTGAAGGAGTAACGCAGTGGTATGATAATAAAGTGTATAATGTCAGTAACGAACACGGGAAACCCGTCAAAAAGGGAGAAAAAGGGCCAAAGGGAAATACAGAGACAAAAGTAGTGTCAGGGGAGATGAAAAATAGGAAGAGGGTAAAAAGGACCAACAGAATCACGAAGACTCATCGGAAGGTGTCATCTCCACGCGTTTAATCTTCTGTTCCGATAGCTCACCCTCGTCTACAACTGTAACAAAGGAGAAGAAACTCAGACAGCACCACACAGCCTAGTTCACCTTCAGAAACCGCGGCAAAAACTCCCTAAGGCTCTTTTTAGGGCAATTAAAACGAACGGTGCTCTCTCCTCTCCTACACACCTCCCTCCTCAGACGGAGCCCTGTCCGCAGGGCCCGCAGCAGCTGTGGTTTCCACTGTCTCCTTTTGGACGGCTATCGGTACCAGATGACGGGGTATGACTGGGTTTAGTTCTGCCGTGGCCGTAGGTAGCTGATCCCGGTAGGGTTTCAGCTTATCAAAATGTGCTGTGAAAGAGTCTGTTGGGTTGTTTTATGTCTTGGAGGACGTACGTGGACTGGTGGATGACGTCGATGACGCGGTATGGGCCTTCCCAATGTTTGAAGAACTTTGTTGGTGTGCCTAATGGGGGGACGGCCCTCTATTTCCACCCAAGGTCGCCCACTATATAAGAGGAACCGAACGTTTGGCGGTCGAAGTCGCTTTTCTGCCGGTCGTAGGCTTTGCTTAAATGGGACCGGACTAGGTTGTATGTGAGGCGTAAAGTTCTTGAAGTTGTAGGACGTAGTCATTGGTCGTGTGGAAGGCGGGGGATGATTGGGGTGTCAGAGTGTTGATAGGAAGCCGGAAGGTGCGCCCTGTTATCATCATGAAAGATGCATAACCGGTGGACGAGTGGACCGTCGCTCAGTAAGTCATTAGGGTGTAGGGGAGACGTTGATCCCAGTCGAGGGAGTGGTGGTCCTTAGCAAAGGCTCTTAGAAGGTTTTTGAGCGTTCGGTTCGTTCGCTCAACTTGGCCGTTTCCTTCTGGATGGAAAGGTGTTGTATGTGTTTTGTATATCTGCAGCATCTCGCACACTTCGCGTAGCGACTTGCTGTCGAAGTTGGCGCCACAGTCTGAATGGAGGGCAACGGGTGCCCCGAACCGGCAAATCCATTCGTTAAAAATGGCTGTGGTAACAGAAGCCGCATCTTATATAAGGAGAGGTATGGCCTCAACCCACTTGGTGAAGTAGTCTACTAGGACCAGGATAAAGCGGTGCTTATCGGTGGTGTATGGAAGTGGGCCAATAATGTCCACACCGACCCGTTGAAATGGAAAACCCGTTTGCATGGGCTGCAGTGGAGAGTGCATGCGGTGCGTAGGATCATTAAAGGACGCACACGTAGGGCAGGTGTTACAACATATATGGACTTGTTCGCATAGCCGTGGCCACCAAAAGCGTTGACGGGCAGCGACTTTTGTTTTGTGTTGACCGACGTGACCGAGTTCATCATGCAGATCGGAGAGGACGGGGATAACTAGACTACTGGAAAGGACAACTCGAGGGGACTTGAAATGTTCACCCTCATAAAGTAGGATGTCGTTGTCAATAAAAAGGTGGAACCATTGGTTGCGAACGATATAGGCTTCTTCGGGTGAACCCGTCAGATCTTTATCAGAAAGTCGCTGGTGACTGTGGAAGAGATGGTCAGTATCAGTATCAGTATATTGAGGGTATGTAGGAAAAATTCCTTTGAGTGCCCTATTTGTACATATGGGCAGTGGTAGCAAAAAAATTGTTGCTTAGACTGTTGGCAAGGCCAGTTGTCCTGTGTCATAGGATGAAAATAAGAGCAGACAGTGAAAAAACTCCTCAGGGATTTTTAGGAGAAAAACTGTCGCCCTCGTGGGGGAAATGCGTGGGATTTAGGAGAAAAAAGGGGGTTCCCACTGGGGGGGGCATTGCAAAGTTTCTCAGGATCATCACCGTGTGGAAGCCAGGTCCTGATTCTTCCTTGCTGATTGCAGGGTCCGCCAACGGAACTGGAAAAACAGAGGCATCCGTCCAGATCGACGACAGTCCGCTTTGGGTCGAACCAAGGGTGAATGTTTAGGCCGTCAGGTCTGGCTGATAAGATCGCCAGCGGGTAATCACGGTACGCAGATAGCCAAGTAGGGTAGACCGTGAAGACCTTCGCATGAGGCTATGCGTGGGAGGGCGTTATAAACAGCAAACATGAATGGATATAAAACTAATACTACTGAAACATTGGAAGTAGTATTATTATTATTGCAAATTGTCTGCTTCGATCCATCGTGCACTGCTATATCGATCCAGTTTTCGCTTAAAACCCTCTAGCGATTCCGACATAACAACGTCCTGAGGAAGCGCATTCAACGCTCCGACCACCCTTTTTGAAAAGAAGTGTTTCCGAGCGTCCAACCTGGCCCCTGTCTCCTTTAATTTGAGAGGATGACCCCTCAGATTCGTGGTCGTTGCTAATTCGAAAAAATCCCCTGATATAGGACAGCAGTCTTGAAGACGTAATACGCGGAATGCTAGTATCAGGTCCCCACGAAGCTGCCTGTAGCGCAAAGGGAAGAGGTTGAGATTCGACAGCCGTGTTTTATAAGGCTGCGATCCCTGCCCCATAACAAGTTTTGTTGCGCGCCGTTGTACCTTTTCCAGGATGTTGATGTCTTTCCTGGCCCAGGGTCTCCAAGCTTGGATAGCGGATTCTAGGAGCGGTCGTACGAAGGTTCCGACGACTTTTGTGAAGCACTCTTCATTAAAGGTAGAAAAAGCTCGTTTGACGAGGTATAGGATCGACATCGCGGACTTGGCTACCTTTGTGCGATGCAGGGACGGTTTAGGCGAGTGCGTGATCCAGACTCCCAAGTCTTTCAAGGCGTTAACTTCCTTCAATGGTATGTCATTCATTCTGTAAGCCATGCTGTTTGAAGTGCCGGATTTACCTACTCGAATGGTGGTGCACTTGCTCTCATTGAACGGTAAGAGCCACTCCGCCGACCATTTTTGAAGTCTATTTAAATTTTCCTGTAAGTGCACTTCGTCAGCCGCAGTTCGAATTACGCTCCAAAGTTTTATCATCGGCAAACATGGCGATGCCGCAATCCAGTTCGCGGACACAGTCGTTGATGTAGATATCAAACAAGATAGGGCCGAGAACGGAGCCTTGGGGAACACCACTCTCAACCTCAACCTTGGCTGACTGTTTGTCGCTGATGTGGACAGTTTGCGAGCGACCGATTAGGAAGCTTTTTATCCACGTAAGGAGCCTACCCCTTACTCCTATGCAGCTGACTTTATAAAGGAGGCGGTGGTGCGGCACGCTATCGAAAGCCTTTTTGAAGTCAATATAGACAGCATGCACTGAGTTTCCACTATCGATTGCCTCAGTCCACCGTTTTAAACAGTAGAGCAAGTTTGTAACGCAGGACCTACCTCTACGAAAACCATGCTGAGCATCCGATAGCAGATGGTTTTGTTCCAGGAACTGCATAAGTTGTTGCTTGATAATTTCTTCCATGATTTTGCAACAGATTGCAGTAAGGCTGACTGGTTGGTAGTTATTCGCTGAGACCCGGCTTCCCCCCTTATATAGCGGTGTAATCCTCGCGGATTTCCAATCTACTGTTAGGCATCCGGTTTCGAAGAAGGTTTGGAAGAGCATAGAGAGTGGTTTGGCCAACTCATTGGCGAGATCCTTCAAAATCTTGGCTGGTACGTTGTCGGGACTTGGTGACTTAGATTCTTTTAAGCTTAAGAGTTCCTTAAGAACAACAGCCTCGGGGAATTGGACAGTCTCAACTATTGTATCCGCTTCGGTGTCGTCGGTGGGGTGATAGTATGCCGTTTCCTTTGTGAAGACTGATCAAAAAAATTTCGAAAGATGATCAGGCTTTGCTTCATCATCTATCAAGTCTCTTCCCTCAGCGGTCCTCAGCAGGGGTATCGGATCCTTGGTTTTTGGAACTCTGCCTGAGGTAACTGTAAAACAGTTTGGGGTTCACTGTGGCCCGGTTTAGCAAGTTTGCTTCGAAAGCCCGTCTTGTTTTGAGAATAAGACCCTTGACCCGGTTTCTCTGAGTTTTGTAGGCACTGACAGATGCAGGAGTCCTCTCTGCAAGCATTTTTTTCCACGATGGCCGTGTCAGGGTCCGTGCTTTGGGCGATGGCCCACTGCTGGAGCGTACTTGGGTCAACTTGGATAACATGAATGTGACTACCAGCAGACTGAATATCGGAGGGATCGTCTGTATGTGGGCGGCGGGAAAGGGCGTCCGCGTTGGCATGCTGTTTAACGGGTCAGTAAGTGCAGGAGTACGTGTACTGTTGGAGGACTTCTTACCACTGGGCTAGACGTCCTTCAGCATCTTTAGTGCTATCTAGCCAAAGGAGGGCTTTGTGGTCTGTGCGAATGACAAAGGGTTTGCCCAGTAGGTAGGGGTGACATTTCCTGACAAAGGGGACAACGGCTAACAGTTCCTTGTCGTAAACGGAATAGTTTCTCTCGCTTTTTGTAAGGGTCCTATTCGCGAAACAGACGGCTCTCTCGCGACCCTCCATCTCTGCGTGGGAGAGCACGGCACCAATCGCAAAATTGCTGGCCTCGGTGTCGAGAATACATGGCGGGGCCGACTCCGTGGTGTTCGGAAGCATGAGGATTGGTGCGAAGCACAGACGTGCCCTGAGGTCGTCAAAAGCGGCTTGGCCCTCCGCCGTCCAACAAAACGCTTTTGGGGCTTTTTTCTGTCAATTGATACAGCGGGCGCGCTATCTGCGAGAAGTTTGTAATGAAGCGCCTGTAACGGCGTAACGGCGAGCCGTCGGCCGTGTTTAACCGTACTGTACTCCCGGGGCGTTCCTTCTGAATGCAACCCGAAAATTGGATAATACGTGGATTGACGAGTGAAATTGACGCACCCGTGTCAATCAGAGTGGCTACTAGCCTGTTATCAATCGTGGCGTGTGCATAAAAAGATGCAAAAAGGGAAACAGCATTGGTACATGAAGTAACCGAAAGCCTAACCGAGGTCTTCTTGCAGGTGCAGGCGTGCTCGCTCGCCACGAAAGCACCTCTGGCTGTGGGTGGTGTCCATCGGCGGCGGTTAAAACCAAACTGTTTGTTGTTGTGGAATGGATGGCGGTGATTAACCTGTCGAGGTCCAGAGTCGTTCTGACGAGTGAAAGAGGACGAAGGTGGAGGTTTATCATAACCGTGTGGGTCCTGTGAGTGTTCGTCACCGCGTAGGAACCTTGCCGTCCTGGCCACTGCGTCTTTCAGGTCTTTGGGGGGTTGCAACATGAGTGATTGTGTTAAGGCACCCTTGGGGAGGCCCTTGATGAAAAAGCACATGATGGTGTTTTCGTTTTCGCAGGAGGACAGAGAGGGCTACGCAATCTTGGTGAGTCGCATCAAGTCATCTGCAAATTGAGTAGGGGTTTCAGAGACCCGCAGTCTGCAGACGAACAAGGCGTCGATGGCCGCCCCAAACGATTGTGTTTCGCCAAGTGTTGCCAACAGGCTGTCACATAGCTCGTCGACCAGTAAGTTGGGATCCACCCCAGCGTCAAGCACTCGGTCTGCCTGAGAGGGTGGAAGAGCGTCCAACAGCATATCACTGCAATGTTCAGTAGAGACGTTGTGTAAATAGAATTTCGACCTTCTAAGCCGAACGCTGAAGGGTTCCTTCCCGTCATAGTTAGGTATTTTGGCCGCGTCAGCGGCGGGATGCGGCGTAGGCAGCTGAGCTGCCACCACTGTAGTGTTCGAGCCACTGATCGAGTCGGAAGAGCTAACGGTTTCGTGTTTTGGTGCGACCTGGGGCGTCGAACAGACTGTGGGTGTAGACACTTCATCAGTTCCTGACCTTCGACTTCTACCTCTCCTTGGCATATTGGGTACGAGCTCAAACAAACTGAAGGAGTAACGCAGTGGTATTTTAGCGGGTCGTGCCTGCCTGACTAGCTCGCGTCGAAGTGCACTTTCCCAAACGCTCACCGATGTGCTTTCTCGACGTCTCGATCAGCTAATAATAGTTCTCGTATCTAAGAGGCGACGAATGAGGAGCTTGCACGCATGCCCGACGCAAGTTGCCTCTCTGCCCAAAATCTCCAGGCCGACCTACCCAATGAAAGATCTCCCTCTATCTGTCCTTTGGCCCGACTACTCTAAGACCTCACTTGGGCCCGGTCAACCTACTGATCGGACGTATCTCTCCCAAGTCAATCTATTCTCCTCTTCCGTTGTGTACACAATAAACTCTTCCATCTACTCTGGCCTTTAAAGACTTCTCTCCTCAGCACTAAGTAACCATGGTCTGAAGATCGCAGTTGCACGGTTTAACCCACTTAACCCCCTGCGATATTGGGGACTTTCCGACGTGAGATGAACACTCAACTTCTGATCTGGCTGAGCTCAATCTTCATCAAACCTCCCTCGCCTTCAATTGAATTTCTCCTGTGTCATCTGATGTGACCGCGATTTGGAGACTTTCTGCACCGACATCCTGTCGTGAATCGAGGTCGAGATCTCAAACCGCTCACAACTTCTGATGTGGCCTGCCTTCCCTGCGTAGTTGCCGACTTCCCAACCTGTCCCAACGCAGTTCCCTGCGTATTTGGTGATTTATGGACATGTCCCTACGTATTTGGTGATTGGCATTCGCGACTTACTGCCGATAGCCCATTCAGCCCAGGTCATGGTTAATTCCCAATCCAACATAGATGTCCCCTTATGAGTGTCAGCACCCAGATCTCCTTCGCAAGCTCCACCCTTCCTTCTACTGCCAACGATTCTTCTGGTTCAACTCATACTGATACGGCATACTGATTTGCTGTTGAAGTTCAACCCGGCCAACCAGGCTCCCTCTCACGTAGTTGAGATGCCCAATCTCCTACGACATGCCGATGCACGCGTAGTCGAGAAATTTCCTCCTACCGCAGATCCAGTTGCACACGCGGACGCGAGATGACCTTTCCTCCTCCCAAGCGGCACTGGCGGCACTAACCCGCCTCTCGCAACCTCATCTTGGTACGTATCGCTCACACCTAACTTAACTATTCTTCCTCCACTCGGATTCTTTCAGTTTCCTCGTTACGGTCTCCGGGGGGAGTGCTGTAGCGGGTCGTGCCTGCCTGACTAGCTCGCGTGGAAGTGCATTTTCCCAAACGCTCACCGATGTGCTTTCTCGACGTCTCGATCAGCCAATCATAGTTCTCGTATCTAAGAGGCGACGAATGAGGAGCTTGCACGCATGCCCGACGCAAGTTGCCTCTCTGCCCAAAATCTCCAGGCCGAACTACCCAATGAAAGCTCTCCCTCTATATGTCCTCTGGCCCGACTACTCTAAGACCTCAATTGGGCCCGGTCAACCTACTGATCGGACGTATTTCTCCCAAGTCAATCTATTCTCCTCTTCCGTTGTGTACACAATAAACTCTTCCATCTACTCTGGCCTTTAAAGAATTCTCTTCTCCACCAAGTAGCCATGGTCTGAAGATCGCTGTTGCACGGTTAGACTCACTTAATCCCCTGCGATAGTATGATAATAAAGTGCATAATGTCAGGAATGAACACGGGAAACACGTCAAAAAGGGAGAAAAGGGGCCAAAGGGAAATACAGAGACAAAAGTAGTGTCAGGGGAGATGAAAAATAGGAAGAGGGTAAAAAGGACCAACAGAATCACAGAGACTCGTCGGTAGGTGTCGCCTCCACGCGTTTAATCTTCTGTTCCGATAGCTCACCCTCGTCTATAACTGTAACAAAGGAGAAGAAACTCAGACAGCACCACACAGCCTAGTTCACCTTCAGAAACCGCGGCAAAAACTCCCTAAGGCTCTTTTTAGGGCAATTAAAACCAACGGTGCTCTCTCCTCTCCTACAGTGTAACAATTTCCCTCTCTCCAAACTGCCAAGGCTGACGTGTTTTTTTCCTTTTTAATCCGCACGCGTAGAGTACGCGCACAGTAGAACTCTGCGCGCGTACCCAAACGTTAAATACTCTAGCTAAAGCTTTCGGTCTTGTGTGGTAAGTCCGCTGCAAAGAAAAGGAAAGAATAGGAATATGTGAACAGTTCCGTAGTCTGCAGCCGTGGAATAGGAGGGAGGACGTAGACCGTGTGCCCTCGGCCAGGCCTGCAGTCACGTGATTTGCCGGGCGTGTATTGTTGACGCGGTAGTAGGGTGCGGCATCGGCTGTATAACCCAGGCCGTGTCTCCTGAACGCACGTCTGCGTACGCAGACGTTATTAGAGGCCTGAGCCTCCGACAGCTCTCGCTAAAACTTACTGTTCTACCCGCTTCATTGTACATTTGGCTGCGACGTTAAAGTCATTGTGCTTCGTCAGGCTGTGGGCAGCGACTTCGGAGCAGCCAGTATTATAAAGCGACCAGAGACAAGCATGGTGCTTCTGTAAACTGGCGATATACGTGCTTTGTCACAAGACTGATCACCATGCTGTTCACCTGACTTATTGCTGGCAATCTAGCCTATGCTGCGACTGCTAATCACATATTAGTAAAAATTTTGGAGAACTGTTTCCTGTTATTTCTATGGAACTGCAACGATGAGGGTGCAAGCAATTTTAACTGCAACTGTTTGAACGCTATAATGGTTTTAATTGCTACGACAACCTCTGTCTAATAAGTCTTGTTAGTAGGCATGTGGCCGGTTCGAATTATGAGCTCACACATAAAGCCCGTTTGTGCAAATTGTAAATAAGGAGACGACAAAGACAGTCCCTGCTTCAGTTAAGTGTTGCTATAATGCGCATTTTAGAACAGTTAAAACTAAAAGTCTATTTTTGAGAGGAAGAAGATGTCAAAGAAACTTTTAAGAGTATCTACCACGAACCAGCACACCACTAAAATACCCACAGAATCGTATGCTAGCAACAACTGGGAGAGTTAAAGCAGTCGGTTATCGTTTCGCCAGTGTGATCGTGGATAACAAAAGGTTTATCGAGTGGTGTGAAGGTTAATCAGGTGAACCCTTGTCACTGTGATTTTCAGGACTGGTTCTTTAGGAGAAGAAGTAGTTGGAAAGCCAGAGTGGTAGGAGCCGTTTATTCTGTACAGAAGGAGTGGAGAATAGGGAGGAGGAGATTTGAATGTCAGACTAGTACACGTCCGTAGGCTGGCGGGCTGTCTGAAGTCACGAGAGCGTAGGACAGAGCCGGAAACCCAGAGCACGCTTTGTTTCTGCAGCCAATCAAGAAATGTGTCAAACAGGTTGTGCGAGTTCTCACGCGGGTAGATCAAAACTAGCGAGGCTGCGGCTGGACTGAGAGGTGAGAGCATGAATATCAAGGAGTGTTAAGAATAATAAGGACAACGCTTACGGCTGCGATCTCCCAGGCCGGACGCCTTAGGAGAAAAGAGAAGTTATGGGAAGGGCCAAAGTTGTAGGAAGAGTGTATTCTGTACAGAAGCGTTAGATAATATTAAGGCGGGAATTTTAACTCTCGGGCGTGTACATCTGTTCCCTAACAGGGTCGTGTCTGGAGTGATGTCTGGCGCGGACGCTAGATTGAAGTTTGTGTCCCAACGGATTGAGGCCAACCTACTCAATGAGGCTAGTCTACTAACACAGGAATCTCATTAGACGGATTGAGGTCAAGCTACCGTGTGACTGTAAGCCTGGCAGCGGAGAAATGGTGTCAGCGCAGTAAGGCTAACGCGGACTGCTACGGTTCCTTCTTGATGGGGCCATTATGGCTCTCTCACGTTATTTGGATCCTAGTCAGGTGTTGTTGTGGCGTGCATTTGCGGGGCAGCCTATCCCGCGCCCAAACTCGCCTCTGGTCTTCTTAACTATGACTTAACACTGGGCTCAAGTGAGTGAGGGAAGAGAGAGGAGATATATTCAGCAAAATTCTACCCTCACTATAATTTAGTGCATAGTCCCCGTTGCTGCACCCGTCTGTTGTGGAGCATACGATGGACATCGTCGAAATCGACAGTCGAACTATCATCCCATCCTTGTTCCAGACAGTCTGGAAGTACCTTTCTACAAATGTGTTTCACAGTTAAGTAAGCCAAGTATTTATTCTGGTTGATTCTAGACGGGTGCTAAGGAAATCTTGCCTGGGCAGTCAGCTTGCTGTTCCGTAATAGTAGATTGCATACGAGCAGTAAGTTAGGCGCGTAAATCGATCCAATTGCAATTAAATTCGTGGCTCAATGTTAGAGCGTCGGCAGCGCAAATGCCTCCTCTGTTGTGTTGGTTGGACTGCCACCAAGGCCGCAAATTTTACACAATTGAGTTAGCTGAAACAGTACGCTTATGAGTTTAATGTTCCCAACCCGGTCTTCAGCAGTACCCTTCTTATCAGACTATTGAGTCGTTTTTAATTGATCTTAGAGCTAGGGTCTAAATGTACGGTGGCGCGATAAGGAGGACGTAGGAATTCGGAAGGATATTTCAGTGCAGTACGGAAAAACACGGGAGTGACTGCAATGGCCGTTTCCGGTTTATCAGCCGTCGTCAGCCAACTATACTCAATGCCATATATCCAGGAACCCTAGGCTCTAAACCGCAACCTTATTAACTGGAGTCTAACACCCTAACCCCCGAGCTACGGGCTTGTTGTGACTAACTCGAGTCGAAATGAACTTTCCCGAAGGATCACAGACGCTAGTCTCGATGCCTGGATCAGCCAATCACAGTTGCCGCATAGATGCCTTTTGGGGCTGGTGACGAAAGGCAAGCATGCACGCGTTCCCGATGCAATTTTTCTGTCTGGCCAAACATCTCAGAGCCAACCCAGCCAATGAACGCTCTCTTTCTCTCTCTCTGTCTACTGGCCTGACTGCTGTCAAACCAACACTTGGACGCAGCTGGCTCTCCTGGCTGGTCGTATGCTCTCCTAGTCAAATCTCTTTCCATATATCCTCCGTTCCTCTGTGTACACAATATACCATTCCTGCTACTCTTGCCTTTCCAAGACTTCTCTCCCTACTAAGTTACCATGGTCTAAAGATCGCAGTTGCTACAGTTTAACTAACTTGAACCCTGCGATAAGCCTTCTGTTTGACATAGAGTACATTCGTCCTGCCTAAAAGCTGCGATTCTGTTTTCAACACATAACAATGGAGTTGGGTATTACTGGCTCATGAGGGCCAATAAGCCACGACTGTCCATTCCAGTCTTCCTCGTCTTTATCTGTACTACACTTCTGCCGACAATACACTACTTGCTCGGCACTGAGTCTAGAAACACGACGAAAAGATTTTGCATTGCAAAGCGATTGGGAAGCGTCCACCACAACCGATATTGTTACGTTGGTCTGCTTTTCTCTAGTCTTACTTATACCTTAAGGTGAATGATGATAGTTTTCAGTCAGCTTGCGCGTGTCCTAATTTGACAGGAAGGCATATGCTGGATACTGGATGTTTCTAAAGCACCACTTTCGCCCCCTAGGGCATGCGTTTATGCGTGAGTGTCCCTGCGCGCGGGGGGTTGTGTGAGTGCAACTAACCCAGGATCAGGTGATATCCAGCCAGAGTCAGCTCACTGAGTGGAGAAGGACAACCTGACTCTGTTCTTTTAATATTATCTGCTTGGTGTTTTCCTGTTAAGCACTTTCCGAGTTTCTTTGCACTTGCTTCAGTTACCGCAATCAAAGAGAGTGTGCCGGTCGAAGAAAAAAGCTCGAGGCAGGCAGGAAGGAACAGTAAAGAAGACCACACAGAACTGAGTGCACGTGGAATTCTGTTTTAAGATCAATCAGTTCTTTAGATTTCTGACAAACATTCTATCGATCAACCTCGTGCCTACTTGACCGTACGTTTGTCTCATTGATAAGATGAGTGATCAACAGACTGAGGTACAGAACTCGTCCAGGGCAAACTTGTCAGCTAGTGAAAATACCGAAAAGGTTTACGTCAACGGCAACCCCGAAGGAGACTCCCAGCTGGAAGTTTGTCATCTGGTGGCATCTGCGCCCCCGAACCCGACCACAGCTGCTACTACGCCCACGGATACCCCTAACCCTGTCAACGGTCAGCAGGGTTGGCTGCATCGATTAAGTCTCCCACTACTACGTATGTTTCAAACGCAGCCTGTTCTCAAGGAGGCTATCCATGAGCTCCTCCAGCGTCATCGTAGCGTTGGCGAATCACCTGAGCACTTTGCTGCCGATCTGATGCGCTTGGCCACTGATGCCTACCCCTCGCTATCGGCAGCCGATAAGGACCAAGTGGTTTTATACCACTTCAATTGCGGCCTCAACTCAGACGAGGCCTCGAACTGCCTACGTGCTAACCCGCCAAGTGATCTTAAGGGAGCCATCCAGAGTGTGGCAAGTTTGTTGCCGCCTGAACAGCCCGATAACCGGCACCCCGATTCCGCTGATGCTCGTCCTAGAGGCTGCTACCGGTCAACTAGCATCCCTGGTCCATGCAACAAAACCGACAGCCCGTATTGGCCAAAAAGAAGTTATGGCCAGCGGCCTCGGTACTCAACTCAGGTGCACCGCCAGGGTGAGGAGGAATT
>JAYGXS010000006.1:24927227-24969444 GCA_036362985.1 Ligula intestinalis | reverse complement strand
GAAGACAAAAGAGGACTGATAGCCCGTGGACCTCTTGACACTGTTTCTATTTGAAGATGCGCAGTTTCGCTAGATTTATAGAAAACATTCTATCAGTCAACCTTGCAACTACTTGATCGTGTATTTGTGCCATTGAAAAGATTAGAAATCAAAAGATTTAGGTTCAGAACTCGTCTAAGCAAAACTCCTTGGTTAATGCCGACTGCATCCCTCCGCGTGAAAATCCAGGCTGAAGTTCCGGTCTAGCTCGGATAGTACAATGTAACATGTGATCATCTGTGATTGGCTGCCCTGACTGCAGGCTTCATCCACTCGATCGAAAGCAATTGTCACGTGATGTCAAGCCCACGTGCATTTGCCGGGCGCAGAAGGCTTATGCGCGCGCTGGAAGCGCCGTAGTCGAACTTTGGAGGACTGACGACTATAGAGAGATTTCTGGTGCTGCAAAATTGTAAAACGAAAACTCCTTAATTGCCGGATAGAGTCGAGGGTTTTGCAGCTAAAAGTACTTCAACGCGAGGTACGTCGCCCGTGATCTTCTCGTCGGATAAGGACAGATGGCGAGTGGGGTATTTGATAGGTTCCTGAATAGAGTAACAGGCAGAGTAAGACAAGCATTTCGAGAGAATGTGTGAAGAAAAATTGGGCAGGAGTTTCCTTGGTAGCGGACTTGGATACAACAAGCCGTAGGTTGCTTTCATACGGTAACCGTGAGAAGGGTTTTTTGGGTTGGTAAAACTGATTTACAAAAAGAGGATTTTGTGAAAACAAGAAAAAATCGTAAAATGTTGTTAAAATAATTTAATACGGTGGCTTTGAGTCGACGGCGTTGGGCGCGTAAATCGAAAAATGTGCAAAAAACAAATCGAACTCGAATTGAGCTCGAATCGAGCACGAATCGCTGTCGACAAACTTGGAAATATGGAGTTTGATTCCGAAAACTTTCCTTTGCCCAAAACCCAGTAAAATGAATTTTTGAAGACTTTTTGTAATGCTAAGCAGAAATTTCGGGATTTTTACATAAGATATCATTATCCCACACTGAACCTAACACTAACCCTTACCCTTACCCCACCCCTCAACCTAACCCCTCACCCTAAACCTTACCCTAACACCTAACCCTTACCCTAACTCTTACACTAACCCCTTTCCCTTACCCCAACCTCTAACCCTAACCCTTACCTTAACCTTAGCCTCTGACCCTAACCAAAACCCTAATCCTACCCCCTAACCCTTACGCGAATTGTGCTCGAATCGAGCTCGAATCGCCGTCTACAAACCTGGAAATGTGGAGTTTTGTCACGCTACCACTAAGGAAACTCCTGCCGAACAATTAACTCATCTTCAACCTAAAAACCACTCAGGAAAAAGGGGGCGTAAAATATTTTACTTACGCTACTAATTAGACTTATTTATAGGAGCTAAGGCTACGTTGGTTATGGCCTTAACACCTTCAATCTTCCAGACCCTGGTTCCTTAGGAGATTGGAGAGAAGACGGTGGAAAGGCGAGAGTAGACGGAACAGTGTATTGTTTACAGAAAAGTTATGGGAAAGTTGCCAGTCCATCCGGCATGGCTGTACGGCCGGAGGGCGCATGAGCGCGCGGCCTTCAACCCGTTTCGCTCAGAGCCGGTTTCCAAGTGAGGTCTTTGAGTAGTCGGGCCAGAAGACAGAGAGAGAGAGAGAGATAGCTTTCATTGGCTAGGTCGGCCTGGAGATTTCGGGCAGAAAGACAACTTGCGTCGGGCACGCGTGCAAGCTCCCCATTCGTCGCCTGGTTTTTTGAGCGTAGATGCGGGGACCATGATTGGCTGATCGAGACGTCAAAAACTGCGTCGGCGAGCCGTTGGGAAAGTGCACTTCGATGCGAGCTAGTCAGCCAGACACGAGTCGCTACAAGTACTCTCCCTTGAGACCGTAACGAGGAAACTGAAAGAATCCGAGTGGATGAAGAGTAGTAAAGTTAAGTGAGGGAGATACGTACCAACGGCAGGGTTTAAACAGCTGGTGTTCGTGTGGTTGGCTTGCGAGAGGTGGGTAGTGCCGCCAGTGCCGCTTGGGAGGAGGAAAGGTCTTCTCGCGTCCGCATGGGCAACTGGGTCTGCGGTAGGAGGAATGTTCTCGCCTGCGCTTGCATCGGCATCTTGTAGGAGATTAGTCATCTCGACTACGTAGGAGGGAGGTTGGGTGGCTGCTTTGAACTTCGACGGCAAATCAGTATGTCATGTAAGTGTTCGCTGAGAGGAGGAACGGGTACCGTTGGCAGTAGAAGAAGGATCTGAGTTTAGAAAGGAGGTCTGGGTATTGGCACTCATAGGGGAAAACTGCTCCGTGGAGTGGGGAAGGAACCAGAGCCTTAGGTCCGTAGGCTGTGAGCGATTGAGCATCTCCCTCGGGCTTCACGACAGGGTGTCGGTAATGAAATTCTCCATTTCGCGGCCAAATGAGATGACACAGGAGAAATTCAGTTAAAGGCGAGGGAGGACTGATGATGATTGAGCTTGGCCGTATCAGAAGTTTAGTTGCGTGTTCATCTCACGATTGGGGTCACCAGTTATAGGAGCTAAGGCTACGACTGTTATGGCTTTAACACCTACAATCTTCCAGACTCTGGTTCCTTAGGAGATTGGAGAGAAGACGGTGGAAAGCGAGAGTAGAAGGAAGAGTGTAGTGTGTACACAGGAAGGAGAAAAGGATGGAAATAGTGTTGACTCGCGGATTTGTGCATCCGTTCCCTATTCGGGTGGGCTCTGGAGTGTTGAGAACATCGAGCGTCGCCGGCGCATGCTTTGTTCCGGCGGCCAATAAGGCGGGTGATGTCTAGCCTCGCGTGGACGCGTGACCTTGAGATGGACTGCGATTAGCTAGCGTGTACGCGCGGTCACGCTGTGGCGTACGTGCGCGTCGGCCAAGAGCAGTTAGCGCTTAGCCCCAGGAGACGGTGGGCACACAGGCAGGCTAGATGAGTCATGCATCAGTGGGTGGTCTTGGGTTCCAAGTGGCTGCAAAGAGGCCACTACTTATTCGCCCGATTTACTAATTGACCTTCCTGACCTCTTCTGTATGAATATAATTGTTGTATTCTGTCATTCGTTACTCACTTCATGCAGCGAGAGGACGCAGCTGATGAGCACCCGCGAAATTTATGGTTCTTTTAAATTGTGCTGCATACACAAGCTACCAATTTGCACCTGGGAAAAGATGCTTCAAAAGGAATTGTGTTGATTATTTATAGGCCAGAACCTGTTTCTCATAGAATTTGTCCAAGTAGTCATAGGCGCAGTATGCAAAGGGGTGTGCCATACTTGTGGAAACACCAGCCAGAATGAAGCCATCGAAAAGTACAGAAACCTTGCTTTGTACCTGAACTTGACCTTGTTCTGACGTAGAATCTATCGCAGAGGGTTAAGTAAATAGGTAAAACCGTTGTTGTTGCTATTTTCAGGCCTGGTTCCGTGGGACAAGAGAATATGTGAGGCGCCAGGTGAAGAGAATAGTGTATTTTTTACAGAAATAGTAAAAAAATAAGTAGGAGCATGTGACTGTCGGACGAGTGTGTATCCGCTCCCGAGATGGTCGCGTCTGAAGTGCGTGAGTTTGTGGTGGACTTGTAGTGGTTGCCGCCTGTTCGATGTCCGGTTTTCCTGTCGTTACCTCAATCTGTCTGGAGCTCAAGGTCGTGTCGGTCGCCAAACTTCCACGTTGTCCAACAACGGTGTTGAACCATACGCTGTTCACCTGCACGCTGTCCATCCGCACGGTGTCCAAAAAATCACAGGCCGACCTAGCCAATGAACACGCTCTCTCTCTCTGTTTTCTGGCATGATTGCTGTTAAGGCCTCACTTGGGGGCCCGGTCAATCTTCCTGGCGGTCGTGGTCTCCCAAGTCAGAATTCCTCCATCTATTGTCCTTTCCCTTGTGTACCGAATATACTCTTCCATCTACTCTGGCCTATAACGACTTCTCTCCTGCACTAAGTAACCATGGTCTGAAGATCGCAGTTGCTGGGTTTGACTCACTTAACCGCCTGCGATAGACTCTAGCAGCCACTTGGAACCCAAGATCAGCCGCTGACACATGACACCTTTGGCCTGCGAGGCCCGCCCTTGCATGCCAGCTTTCGCCCATCGCAAGGTCGTGCCCTACCGCTAGTCTAGACATTGGTCGCCTAATTGCCTACTGTTAAAAAACATGCGCCGGCCTTTCGGCTATTCCCGACGCTGTCGTCATTCCGGAATTGACGCCCTGGCAGCGGGTTTGCGGTCATCCGAGAGTCAAAACTCTTTCCATCTATTCTCCTATCCTTCTGTGCAGAATACACTATTCCTAACAATCTGGCTTTCCCACCGTCTGCTCTGTTCACCAAAAGGAACCATGGGCCTGGAGAATCGTAGCTGTTAGGGTTAACCTTCTAAGCCTTTGTGTATCTTTAGTGGTCGCTTCTGCCCGACGCCACCCTAACTCTTGACGTCAAGGTCACTCAGAGCAGGACCTTGCACGAATGTACTTTTCGGCCTGCCTCCGACCAGATGCAAACTGGTGCATGAGACACTCACCACCCACGCTAGTGTCTACCTTTGTGCGGTCCAACCAATCACCATCAAGGCCGCGAGACAGACAGAGGATTCGGTGACTACTCGGGATGACTGACGCTAGACTCACTTGGCATTCTGCCCTCTCGCGGGGCGAAAGCGACGCCACTGCTCTCTCATACGGCTCTCACGGTCGAAGGCACGTCAGATCGAGTCAACCCTTCTGCTAACTATTCTCCTATTTATTCTGTACAGAATACAATCTTCCTACAGTTCTGGTTTCCCAAGACTTCTCTCATCTCCGGAGGAACCGGGCCTGGAAGATCGCAGCCGTTTGGGTTAAACCGCAGTAGCCTTAAAACCTTTTGCGATAAACCCTCTTAGCCTTAACACTATGTCGATAAGTCTGGCAGTCGTTGCAGTAAGCGGAAACTTTCTAGTGTATGCAAAAGAGAGGAAGAAAATGAAAGCTATTCGGTCGCTGGAATCATTTCTTTATTCATCTGAGCTTTATAACTCGCGCACGAGTCCATCTTCGAAAATAAAGTGACAAAAGCAAGCCACAGTTATAGGCGTGGAGGCCAATAAATATCGACATACCCCAAGGAAGAACACAACAAGAAGAGCATCAAAGTAGAAGTCTATTTTTGTACCGATGTGTGGAACTGGAAAAAAAATCTGGTCCTTTTTCTGCATAAGAACACCGGCAGCGCGCTATTCCGCGTTACGCCCACACCTGCCACGATTGACTATGCAGAGTGACAATTTATCAGGTAGCTCAATATCGAATATAATTGAAGGTTTTACCTCTATCTACGGCAATTTGGACCTCACGAACACCCTCGAATCTGGCATGTGTAAAAATGGGTTCAGCAGGCTCATATTAAGAAGGACCTAAATATATAGTCCTTATTAACTGAGTCCTGCTCCTGAGAGTTAATTAATCTGGATCACTTAATTTAACATTCTTTGGTATAACCGGATCGGAGGTAAGAGGAAGCATAAAAAAGGTAGGATGAATAGTTTAGTTCAGTTTATAAAGGGTCCTAATGAGGACACAGTAACTGGAACATGGATAAAGTCGAAAAATTCAAACAGTTATCGTCTATTTGATTGCAGACAAAAAGTGAGCAGCCGTCAGTTCGTGGAAACTAGTAAACATACACAACTACTCACTTATTTCGAGTAGTATAAATGTATGAGAATAGCACTCGGCTCGATGGCGAAGCCAAATGGCATGAGCCAGTAGGTGGAACAAAAGCAAAAAGATCTCCTTGCGTATTTCTCGGAATCGGTTGGCTTTTACTGATTAAGTTCAAGTTACCAAATTCCCATTTGATTGACAGAGCATGTGCTCAGAATTTCGTATTAATATTTTTAGTTGACCCAATTGTGAAAAAATTTGCGACGTTCAGCGGGATTTGAACCCGTATTGATATTTATATGTTGAACTTAGCTAAATGTATGAATTAGCAAAGTTAAAAATCATGTTTTTGCTGCCACATAAAATTATTTTGCTCTATGTTTGATAATATTTTCACAAGTTAACTTCTTTTGGACGCGTCAAGTACTCGCACCCATCGAAGTAAGTTTTAACTTTTCGACCACTGAGGAATTTATTTCTTTAGAGATTTTGGCCTACTGGACATACTGACGGACTTCAGCTATAGGGTGTCCGAAAATTATTTGCACTTTTAAAAAGTTAGGCATTGTCTTTAAAACTGGACATTCAGCAAAAATTTGCACTTATTTTTAACCTCATTGTTTGGTGATTTTTTGTATCGAAACTCCATGCACTATGTGCTGAACAGTAGTACAGTTATGATAGAAACTTCTACACCTTAAAAAAACGGTGTCGTGCATTCTGATGTCGCGAAGCTCAGAGGTCGATCTATACGCATGATAAAGGCCGAGATGAAGCAAGTGGGGTTTGCTAAAACTGTCGGACGATCAGGTATTGGTGGCCACAGTACAAGCGGACAAGTACTCTCGCAAAGCACGAGAACTCTGAAGGACAACCACTTTTGGAGAGAATTGAAAGATTGTTATGCGAAAATTAACTGGTATCCCAAGGCAAAACACGGGGAAACTCAAAAAAAAACTAAATTCTAGAGACCTGATGTGTTCTAAAAGTTTAGGTGTTACCCCTATCACAGAAAGAACATTCCTAGTTTAACAGAAAACCAAATAAAAGATAGGCTGACCTTCTGTAAGCTGGTCAGAAGGTGGATTGTAGGGGTATGGAAATAATCCATCCTCTCCAATAAATCACCGGACGAACTGTTCCATCGGCCAAAAAATGACGTTTTTTCGGCCCCAAGTCTTAACATCGTTGAGAATGCTGAAGTTCCAAAGGTTGGCAGTTTCCTTTTGAGGGCTTTCTGATCTCCACGTTGTACCACAGTGTCAGAGAGCGAATGGCGAATGATATAGAGAGCAGCTCTTAAAGCACAACCTCCACAAAACACTGGAGAATATCCTGTGGACAGGTCACAATTTAAGTATTCACTTTTTCCGGAAATGACAAGGATAAGATTCATACAGGACGTCATCTGCTGCCAGAAAAAATTCCACATTTCTGGAGGTGAGGCGTGTGGTCACGTTTAACCACCTGCGCCTATTATTGTTGCTGCATTGGAAAGATCCCAGCAGGATTGCATTGGCTTCGCAGCGGAAGTACCACACGACAACGGCAGTTGAAGCAACGGCTAATAAAGTTCTGGTAGGCGCAGTGCGTTTTCTTTTCATGAACTACACAGATACGCACGGATTAAAAACACCAACCAGTCAGCTATCACAGTTTACAGACAGGGAGATTCCTATACTGCAGACTGAAATCGCAGAAAAATTAGACGAGGCAGCTGCACACTACACGCGTCAGAATGTCTGCAGCAGATGAAGTCTAGTTGTCTAGCCCGCATACCTCATGATTTCTCCCTCAACCCATAGTCATGCAGCCTTGGTGGGTAGCGCAGCGATTGGCCAACGGCAGTCTACAACTAAATGATGGCCTCACAGTACGGGCATTTTTCGCTGCGTCGACACGCAATGCTACTGTCTCGAATGCTTGCTTTTGGCTCCTTTCGAGCCCCGAGAATGTTCTCCATCCAGGCACAACGCGCCGGTAAGCCGTTGGCCCCGGTAGCGTGATTAAGGAAGAACTTTGCTGTCATCTATCTCATGTTCGTCGTAGGGAGTGCTGTGTTTGCAATAGCAACCTATACTGTCACATGTGTCCTCCGCAATCCTGATCTCCGTTTATCTTTCAACGATGACAGGCCGAGGGATACGAACAATTTAATCGATATGACTTTGGTGCGCGTCGAAGTGATGACACTAGACTGCCACCGGTGAGGATGCATTATGACGGTAAATTGGAATTTCCGGACGACAAGCCAATCAGGAAACATAACGCCTGAAAGCCGTCGCAGGATCTTGAATTCCAGGAATTTCTTTTTTTAATGGACTTTTGACTGTAAAACTTCATTGCTTTACACACGTAGACTGTACACTGTACAGCGTCCATGTACAGTGTTTCGAACTATTCGATCGTTCGAAGACTTTGATAAGTTTCGGGATTTTTTGATTAAAAACAAGCGTTCAAAAGGAGTATTCTTTTCTGGCTTTTCCCCCACTCCTAAAAAACTTCATTGGCAGTCGGACTTTACTCATTGGGATAGTAACGAGCCCCCATTTAACCACTTAGCTTCCTTTCTCGCTAATAAGAAACTTGGAATTCCCTTTTTGTTAATGAATATCTAGCGGCTCGTGCCTGGCTGACTAGCTCGCATCGAAGTGCACTTTCCCAACGGCTCACTGACGCGGTTTTTGACGTCTCGATCAGCCAATCGCGGCCCCCGCATCTACGCTCAAAAACCAGGTGACGAATGGTGAGCTTGCACGCGTGCCCGACGCAAGTTGCCTCTGTCCAAAATCTCCAGGCCGACCTAGCCAATGAAAGCTATCTCTCTCTCTCTGTCTTCTGGCCCGACTACTCAAAGACCTCACTTGGAAATCGGGTCTGAGCGAGATGGGTTGGAGGCCGCATGGTCATGCGCCATCCGGCCGTACAGCCATGTCGGATGGACTGGCAACTTTCCCCTTACTATTCTGTAAACAATACACTATTCCGTCTACTCTCGCCTTTTACCCGTCTTCTTTCCAATCTCCTAAGGAACCAGGGTCTGGAAGATTGAAGGTGTTAAGGCCATAACCGTCGTAGCCTTAGCTCCTATAAACATGTAGCGCTGTAATAAAGTGCTACGTAAAGTTGGTTAAGAGGCCTACAAAGACCGCACTCACAAGCCCAAACAGAGTCTTCGAAACCATAAGCGGCCAAGAAATATTCTAGGTGTTGTAACGGTGGCCAAGGTTGAAATATTCACCGTCTAACTACGCCTCGTGTGAGCCCCGAAGGAAGAACACAACAAGAAGTGTGCAGAAAGCAAAATTCCTCGAGAAACCTTGTACAGCGTCATTTAAAGCAAGCGAACGCGCATGTACAAGGTTGGACCAATTAGATAGTGGTCACAAGAAAGACATGACTCAATTGACTGGGAGAGTAATGAGAGTTGGCGTGTTAGTCTACTGCCGGCTGTAGCTGGACGCAGCCTTTGACAATGCACTTTGTGTGTAGGTGGATCGGTTGTCCGGTTTGCGTTTGAGTCCTGAGCCGGCCGCATTGTGCCCGTTGTCACATTTACTTTGCGTGGGTGGACCGACGGCCTCGCTAGGAAACGTTTCGTTAGGGCGGCGTGCACTTTTAGTTACCCTGGGCCCCAACACTAGGAACATATATGCACTAAAATAATTGTTCGGAGACCTTTGAGTAAGACCGATCCAATCTAGTTCCGAGGGTTCAAGTTGAAAAATGGTAACATAGACATCTTATGAAGCAAAATATTTTGGAACGTTCATACATGCTAAGAGCTGCTGAGCTGATCGACAAATACAATGGACCTAAAAATGAACTCAAGCTGTAAGCCATAAAAGTGCGGTCACTCGTTCTCCATATAACTGCAACACCGCATTTTTTATTGCGTAAGTGCGTATAATCTTCTCTATAAATCACCCAACAAACCCCAAAACTTGTTCCATTCCCGACGAATAATCAGCCAGGCTGGATTGGAACAGTTCTCGGGTCTGGGTATGACTGGCTGACCACGGCCAGGAAGCCAGAAATGGTCATTCCAGTATCCCTTGCCATTGCGCGCAATACTGCCTACCGATACTACCAGTTGCTATGGCCGTCGCTCTTGGCTCATTGAACAGGGCGTAAGGCTCTGATAAAAAGAGTTGCGAATTCGAGCCTCGCTTGGGGTACTACTCGGGTCTCGCTATGACTGGCTGACGACGGCTTTTATGCCAGAAATGGCCATTCCAGTCTTCCTTGTTATTGCCCTATTCTACTAGCTGTTACGGCTGTCAGGGCCTCGGTCGGAGCCCAAGGCAGATCGGGACAGATGAATTCCGTTATCAGTCGGTGAATGTTCATCAAAGAGCCTCAGTATCCCCGATCTAAATCGGCAAGACAGCGAGCTCGTGGCCCAGCGCATAGAGCCTTAGTCTCGGATAAAAAGGGGTTGCCAGATCGAGCCTGGGGATTGGCACCACTTCGGTCTGGGTATGACTGGCAGACGATAGCTAATAAGCCAAAATGGCCATTCCAGTATCCACTGTCTTTGCCGTCAATAATGTCTGTCTATACCACCAACTGTTATGGCTGTCAGGGCCTTTATCGAGGCCCAAGGCAGGGCTGAACAGCCGAGCTCCGTTAGCGGTCCGTGAATGTTCATCAACGAGTCCAGTTTTGGAAGCTTGAAATTTTGAATTTATATTTGTTAGCGCCAGGAATGCACTATCGATACAAAATTAATTTCGTTAAAAAAGCAAAAAAATTGACCATGTGCGCAGATAAACGTACAAATTTGTAATACTGTCAGCAGAAATTGGCATGTTAGGGCAATATTTGGCGATGTTTTGCAGTTAATGGTGAACTGAAAAATATAAGCAGTTAAAAAACTCCTACAATGAAAGTGGACGCAGAGTTCAACGTTCCTCTATTTTCAAAAAAGCGTGTAGGAGAAAAAAACTGCTTAGGAAGATAGGACAGAGGAGTAGAGTAGGAGTAGGAATTCTGATGATGGTTAGCAGCCAAAGAAATGGCAGCAGTTTAGACTGAATGCGTCTATATAACTTTGGTTAATTGAGTGGTGGTTTATGGAGGCTTTTAGGTTCCTAAGGGACATTAGGCAGAGGATAATAGTTTCAAGAGGATCTCCTTAATTCCCGATGGTCCTTTCTCGGAGTCATGGGGGAGAGCTGTTCGAAAAAGATGAGGTTACCAACTGAATCCCTGTCTCACAGTTAAGTGGACGGGAAAGGTGGTTCGGAATCACCGGTGTAGAGGGTTTAAGCCGCGCTCGTGTCTAGATCACTACAATCATCAGGTCGAATCCCAGGTTGGAAGGTAAGAGGCAAGCGTCGCTAGAATGAGAGGTTTATTGTATACAGAACTCCCAGTTGCAGTCTCAGGTGGCGGTGGCCGCTGGCGAAGCCAGGGCTGGTCCTGACTGCGTCCTAGCAGACCTGAGAGTTCGACTGAGTATTGTGTGGGGGTGATGACAGTTGCTTTAGTATGATTGCGAAGCCAGTTCAAGTGGTTTGCTATTGGTGTGTTGCAAGTTGCCCGAGGGGATGTTGCCTGCAGAGGCCCCTGCTGCGTTGGCCAAAGGGGTGGTGTGTGAAGTAGTCCTTTGGGAGCCGCGATTACTCGGGCAGCGTGTGCGGGCTTGCGTGCGCACGTATGTCTGCGAGTGCCTTCAGGTCACCAAGTGGGAAAGGAGCTCGCGAAGACAAATTACGTCGGGACCACGGACAGTGCAGAAGGAAGGGGCAAATAGACAATGTGGCGGTCAGCCACACCGGTCAAATACACAGTAAGTATTTGTGTGGAGTGGCCGACTGGTGGACTGCGAGTCAAGCATGGCGGCACGCATAGGGGCGGATTGGACTTGCCAGCCATCTGTGTCCTCTCCTGCGTTCGTTCTTCTGGATCTTGTCCCAATAATAGATCAAGTGGAGTAAAATATAGCGCGGTAGGCGCAGTGCAAGTCGACTGCCACTATTAGTTACTTCGCACGCAAGTCACCGTCCCTGGCCTAACAAACCCTGTGCACACGCTGGACTTCGTCGGAGTCGATGGTCAAACTGTCATCTTCTAGTGGTTATGATATGATTCACTTTCTGGAGGCTTAAAAATCTTCCCTTGTTCCTAAACTTCCTCGCGAAATAGTTCTTATATGTTCATGTTACTATTTCATGGCGTTGGCCCTAAAATGCGGCCTGCTTAGAATTAACAAGCGAAAAAGAAGTGAACATAATTTTAGCCTAATTTGCGCAAGAATTCGAGGTTCAGATATAATATTCGTTTCATCAGCCCCGGAAGAGGGAGAAGAAGAAGAAGGGGCGATTTCTGCGACCAGGTTGTATTTTAGATGACGTTTCAAAAGCGTTTTCGCTTCCGTCATCAGAGCGTGGTGACTATTCTCCTGCTGGTGTCAGTAAGTGTCCAACCACTAGCCTGATGCCTGATGCCCTTGTGTCAGTCGATTGTACCGATCGATTTTTCGTGGCTGTTTGAATTGCTTGCGCTCTCGTGGGCGCCTCCATGAGGTGTGTTGAGGCGTTTGTGTGCATCTTGTGCGTTTCCACCTTCTTCGCTTGCGGCTGCCGGCTGTCGGCCCTGCGTAGCTTCCTCCGCACGATCTATTGCTCCGTTTTGAGCCGATGTTAGCCTTCTGTGGAGCGCTCGGTAGGCGGGATGAAGGTCTGTGGCTCTGTTTAGTGTGCCAGTCGAGGACCAACTTTCTGGGCCAGACACGTCGACGACACTTTCGTCATCATCAAAATGAGCAAAGTGCAGACCTTCAAGACACTGTTGAACTCCATCTTTCCTGACCTCCTGTTCACTATGGAAGAAGAGGTCAGCAATCGGTTACCCTTCATCGATGAACAAGGGACGAAACTGGCAGACGGAAAGATAAGCACAATTTCATACCGCAAGGCAACCAATACCATGCGCATTTTCCACTTCAGAAGCAACCACCTCGTTGGTAACAAACGCAGTTGTGTTAGGACCCTCTTCCAACGCGTTCAGACTCACACCACAGTGACGAAATTGAGAAAAAGGAGGAGATTAAGTACTTGCATGCCCTATTTAAGGCCAGCGGTTATGTAAAGCCCTTATTACGCAAGTTTCTTAAGAAGCCCCACCACGAGTGGTCGAGAGGAGAGGAAACTATTTTCTAGCTCGCAATCCCTTATGTGAAGAATGTGTCAGAGGCGGCTGCAAGAATCCTGAAACCATTCGGGATCGATGTGGCTCATAGGCCGGAGTCAACCATCAGACAGCAGATCATGAGGCCCAATGACCCGCTACCGTTGACAGAACAGTGACCTGTGGTCTACAGCATACCATACCAAGACTGCAACGGGCAGATGCCTTGGCACAAGGTTGCATGAACATCAGCTCGCAAACAACCGCAAGGATAAACTTTCTATTGTCTATAACCACGTACATTAATGGAACCACACGTTCGCCTTTGAGAAAGCAAGGTAATAGGCCGAGCCAACGATAAGATGGCTAGATTGCTGCTAGGAAGTTGGTCCTCGACTGGCACATTAAACAGAGCCATAGACCTTCATCCCGCCTACAGAGCGCTCCACAGAAGGCTAGCATCTGCTCAGAACAGAGCAATAGATCGCGCGGAGGAAGCTACGCAGGGCCGACAGCCGCGAGCGAAGAAGGTGGAAACGCACAAGATGCGCACAAACGTCTCAACACGCCTCATGGAGGCGCCCGCGAGGGCGCAAGCAATTCAAACAGCCACGAAAAATCGATCGGTACAATCGACTGACACATGGGCATAAGGCATCAGGCTAGTGGTTGGACACTTACTGACACCAGCAGGAGAACAGTCACCACGCTCTGATGACGGAAGCGAGAACGCTTTTTAAACGTCAGCTAAAATCCAACCTGGTCCCAGAAATCGCCCCTTCTTCTTCCTCTTCCGGGGATGATGGAAGGAACATACAGGGTGCCCCACGAAAAACCCCTAAATTTACGATAATGTTTAAACTGTTATAAAAATAAAAATTATTGATTACAATTATAACTAACAACTTTATTGTGTAATTAACAAACTGTTACCTAATAACAAGTTACAGATACCACTCAAAATGCTGTCCATTAACTGCAGAACAGCGACGTAAGCGATCCATCCAGCTCTGAGCTGCTCGGCGAATGACATTAAGAAGGATGTTGTTCCATGTGTCCATCAACACATGTTTTATTGACTCAATATCAGTGATTCCTATTCTTCGGCTCTGAACCTCCTGTAAGAGTACACACTCCAAATGCAAAAGTCCATTACATTCAGGTCAGGGCTCTTGGATGGCCATTGCTGGGGTGTGATGAAATCTGGAATGTTAACTCGGAGCCAGGCGACAGTGTCATTGGCAGTGTGTGGCTTTGCACCATCTTGCTGCTACGTCCAGGGTTCTCCCTGCATTACTTGATCAATATCTGTAAACATCTGCGAGCACATCTCCTCTCTGCAAACAACTTGATTCACAGTTTTTTTCGTTCTCCGACTCGGTACAACACCTTCCTGCCCAGCAGCATCTCCTTCAATAAAATAGAGGTGTGTTTTGCCTTGCCAGGAAACAGCACCATAGCACATGATAGATTTTTGCTGCTTGTCTATATCCACCAGCAAATCTTCATCAGGAATATCAGTTTTGACTTCCACTGCATGATATATGCGTTCATTCTGCCTATTCAGTGGTGCAGACAAGCAGAATGATGATTCATCTGAGAACCACACGTGTTTCCATTTTTCTCCTTCACCGAAGCGCTGAAGCATGGCATCACACTTTGTCTTTCGAGCTTGCTGGTGTGCTTCAGTTAAAACATGGCATTGAATACGTCGAAAACATTTTAAATTGGATTTTGCAATTGTTCTGTGCACATACCCTTTTGACAATCCCAGTTCTTTACAAATTTCACGTTGACTTTAATGTCTTCTGTGATGATCTGGTGGAGTTACGGCAAGTTCCAAGACTGCTCGCCTTGTTAGGGAATAGTGCCTGCAAGAAGTGCCACTACCAGGTTTACGCACCTTTGCTACAGGTGATCCACCTTGTTTGAATGCAGCCGCGACACCTCTAAAGTGGTCAATTGTAATGGCACCAAAAATTTTGGCAAAATGTTCCGACATTTCTGCAACCCCATGTTGGATGTTCTTTCCGGAATTGGACGATGACATCGCGCTGGAAATTGCTTAGCTGTGGCATGGGTCTACACGTCTTCCCAGAATATTCCTGGCATATGGTGCGCAGGTGCGCATTTTAGAACCTTCTCCTCTGGGACCACCACCCACGTTGTGTGGATGCTCCTTACCACTGAGCGGAACATGGCGTGGGCGACAGGAATGCGAATGCGAACCAACGGGGGTGGCTTCACTTCGGATGTGGCTTAGGTGTTCTTTTTTCTCCGCCATCGATCGTGACGGCATGGGCGGTCCGGCCGCCGTAACAATCACAAACTTAGGGGTTTTTTGGGGGCCACCCTGTAGTTCTTATATGTTCTTGCTGCTATATCATGGCTTTGGCCCTCAAATGCGGCAAACTTAGAATTAACAAGCGAGGTGAAATGAACATAATTGTGGTCAGCTGGATCCTAAGGTTCCCCACATTTATCGTGCGTATTGTTGTAACGGAAGCCCAGGCAGAGATCTCACCGCCCAATAAAGCCTAGTGTGAGTCCCCGATGGAAGAGCACGACAAGAAATGTACAACAACAGAAGTCTTTTAGTGTCTGAGGTAAAACGTTTTTAGGATAACAACGCGTGTAACACGATGTCCCTTGAGCCAATCAGCTTTCATTCTCAATTGGTCACCGGTGCCATTGTCTGGTGATTAAGTGACTAAATGTAGCTATCAATTAAAATTATCGATTGATTGTCTAGCTCGATTCTTAAGCTCGCGTGTAGGCCGATCGATAGCTTTTTGTGGGCGCAGCTACTTGCTGCCTCTATACTAGTCGTTGGGTCTCTCCTTACATGCATGACCCCCCTTATTTGCTTGATGTCGCGTGGTTCGTAAAGAAGCAGTCATTGGTCGGAAAAATTAAACAGAGTACTGAGCAAACGGACGTTTTAACAGACCTATATATTCACGTTAATCCCGCCAAGAATTCTGACTCCGCAAAAAATTGAATGATGGCAGCCGAAAATCTAATGAGTGAACGGTTACTGAAGGTTCGTCTACAAATAACATTTAATTGACCGGTTTGGCAGGCAAAATAGTGGGCTGTAGAACTAGTAGACTGGTTCGGAGGGTTCTTGAGAGACAATGAATGCTCACCAGTCGTTAGTGGCACTCATATGTCCCTATCTGCCTTGGATCTTTAAAGACGTCCTAACAGCCGCAATAGCTGGTAGTATAGCCAGGTAATATTTCTGGCCAGGACAAGGTAGACTTGAATGGCCAGTTCTGTGATATAAGCCTTCGTCAGTCAATCATACCCGGACCCAAGTGGTGTCGTACCAGAGCCTCTAAATCGCTAACGCCCTAAACATTGAGCACTAGCTGTTTGCCTTGCCAATTTAGTTTGGAAATGAGATCTTACAGTTAACGCGCTTTAACGGCTAAGAGCTTGCTTTTAGTTTAAGGGTGTTTGTATTTATCGATCAGCACAACGACTACCAGCATGTCTAAACGTTCCAACTCAGTTTTCCTTATAAGATTTTTAAGTTACATTTTTTCAAAACTTGAACCCAATGAGTTCGCAAATAGATTGGATCGTTCTTATTCCCTGGTTTTAAGAAAAATTAATGCAGTGCATAAACATTCCTAATAATTTTCTTGGCCACTTAAGGTTTCGAAAAAGCCGTTTAGGTATGTGAGTGCGGTCTTCGTAGGTCTAACACCCAACTTCCTGACGCACTCTATTACTGCGCAACATATTCATAAACAGAAAGGGAATGCAAAGTTTCTTATTAGCGAGAAAGGAAGCTAAGTGGTTAAATGGGGGCTCGTTACTATCCCAATGAGTAAAGTCCGACTGCCAATGAAGTTTTTTAGGAGTGGGGGAAAAGCCAGAAAAGAAGACATTCGTTTCGAACGCTTGTTTTTAATCGAAAAATCCCGAAACTAACCAAAGTCTCCGAAAGATCGAATAGTTCGAAACACTGTACATGGACGCTGTACAGTGTACAGTCTACGTGTGTAAAGCAATGAAGTTTTACAGTAAAAAGTCCATTAAAAAAAGAAATTCCTGGCATTCAAGATCCTGCGACGGCTTTCAGGCGTTATGTTTCCTGATTGGCTTGTCGTACGGAAATTCCAATTCACCGTCATAATGCATCCTCACCGGTGGCAGTCTAGTGTCATCACTTCGACGCGCACCAAAGTCATATCGATTAAATTGTTCGTATCCATCGGCCTGTTATCGTTGAAAGATAAACGGAGATCAGGATTGCGGAGGACACATGTGACAGTATAGGTTGCTCTTGCAAACACAGCACTCCCTACGACGAACATGAGATAGATGACAGCAAAGTTCTTCCTTAATCACGCTACCGGGGTCAACGGCTTACCGGCGCGTTGTGCCTGGGTGGAGAACATTCTCGGGGCTCGAAAGGAGCCAAAAGCAAGCATTCGAGACAGTATCATTGCGTGTCGACGCAGCGAAAAATGCCCGTACTTTGAGGCCATCATTTAGTTGTAGACTGCCGTTGACCAATCGCTGCTCTACGCACGAAGGCTACATGACTATGGGTTGGAGGGAGAAATCAAGAGGTATGCGGGCTAGACAACTAGACTTCATCTGCTGCAGACATCCTGACGCGTGTAGTGTGCAGCTGCCTCGTCTGAGTTTTTGTGATTGGCGCCTGCAGCAAAATTATTTCCGGGTGTGTAGACTGCGAAGTCCGGTGGGCTTTTTTTATCCGCGTCATGAAACGGCGAACGCACTGCGCGTACCAGAACCATATTTGCAGTAACTTTAACTGCCGTTGGCGTGTGGTGCCTACGTTGCGACGGCAACGGATAATGGGGGAGCGGTTGGCTTTCGATAAATTATCATTGGATGAGTACTTTTATCTGAGGACGGGGTACAAAGTTGAACATAATCGTCTTTTCATACAAGTGAATCTCTGGGGTAGGCGAGTCTGTGTTTTGGTGTCAGTGAGCGAATTCTGATTGGGCGAGTTTGATGGAGCCGGCCCATGTGGCCGGTCAGAATTGTGCATCCGCGCACAAAGCCCATCTAAGACGATGACAGATCCTTTTTAGTCGACTGTTATTAAACTCATACAGGACATTCTAATATGAACTTTATAACCATAAATGACAAATTTGCTTTGTAGGGGACCTCTATAAATCCATCCCCCCGGCCAACCGCTAAAAGCATTTTGTGGTCAAACATTTAATTTTGGCTAGTGAGGGTAAGTATACCAAATAGAGCCAGATTCAATCAACATAAACTTCTATTGCGTAGAAAACTAATGCTAATTGAGAAAAATTTGTCCATATGTAGGCGGAATGGAAAATGGAAATTCCTCCTCCTATTTGTGGAATGCAACCAAAAAAATTAAAGTCAGGCTACCGAACATTTGAAAGTAGTTTTTTATTATGATTCAACGGGATTTTTGCAGCCTCTATAATCAGTCCTGCCCAAGAAGTATTACAGCCTATTTTTGAATGGAAGATGTCAAAGAAACACGCACCAGACCACCACGCGAAAGGCCTACGTAAGCGGATGCCAGCAACACCTGAGGCATTAACGGTTCGGTAACCGCTTTGTGGAGAAAGTGCAGCTTCTGGTGCGCTGTACCGATCAACTCAGAAGTACCTTCAACCGGTCATCGGTCAACCATGACAACTGATTTTAGGTATAAATGCCTTTAGATTGACTGTAAATTCGCAATGATAACTTTATATCTATAGGCTTTTCAAGGACACTGCCAGACTATAAACCTTCAAATATACATAAACATATACCATTTGTGATATTTTAAAGAGCTGGTCAAACGTGGAGTTTGGTATGTGCTTTAACATCTCTGCTTTGATTGATTTCCATCGGCAGCAATTTGACAGACATAATAATTCCCGCAACTGCGAATATTTACTGTGGGATATACAATGGAAGCCTTACATTGACAAGGTCTTCAAGAGCAGCGCCAGGCTATAACCCTACATCGGCTTTTTGTGATATTTTAAAAAGCTGGTCAAACGCGGCGTTTGCTATGTACTTTCTTTGACTGATTACCATGGGTGGCAATTTGACATATACAACGGTTTTCGCAACTGTGGTATAAATCAAACAGACTCACCGGATTCCCTCATGATATTTTGTAAATAAACTCGAAGTCTGTTCGCAAGAACTTTGGATTTTGTTTATTTATCAGAAAATTCGATCAAGTGGTTCAGACACTACGTGATATCTGGGCCTCTTGAAAGTAATCATGACCTAGTGCCTAACAACAAATGCTTGTGTCATTCTCGGACTAGGAGTGTGTGTGTGTGTCTGAAACTGCCCCAGAATGGCCCTTGTAGCGACTGGAAGCAACGAAGGGTCTAGCAAAAGCCTTGAATAACCTTGGAGAACGTTTCTTTTTGAAAGGTTTCTTTTAATTCAAGTTATATGTTTAGGAACTAACCCATGGCAATCCACGGTTAGTTCTATTCCTATTTCCTTCCTGGAGTGAAGGAGAGTAGTCTCAAGGATCTTTCTCCCTTGCATCGTTAAAAAAATTGGTAGGTTTGTGAATTTTGAATTTTTATTTGTTAGCACCAGGAAGGCACTATCTATACAAACTGTGTTTCGTAAAATATTATGGCGATGCGCGCAGATAAAATGTAAAAATGTGTACTAATGACAGCAGAAATTGTTTTCTTAGCGCAATATTAACGATGATTTGCAATAAATGGTGAAATAGAAAAAAAGCAATAAAAAACTCCCACAATGAAAATGGAGGCAGAGTTCAACGTGCCTCCATTTTCAAAAAAGCGTTTAGGAGGAAAACTGTTGAGGAAAATAGGGTAGATGTGTAGAGTAGGCTAATATTACAATTGCCGTTCAGAGCGGGTTAATGAACTGTGCTTTTACTTCGTTCGTGGTCGCTAATATGCATAACATGAAGTCACGCGAAGAAGCGTAGGTTTACGTAGGCCCCGACATTTCAGGGCCAAAATGAAATTTCGTTGATGGTTAGTATCCAACGAAACAGCAGCAGCTTAGACTAAGTACGTCTACGTGGCTTCGTTTGATTGAGCGGTGGTTAATAGGAACATCTAGGTTTCCGGGGACACGAGGTAGAGAAAAAGTTTCAAGGGGATGTCCTCAATTCCCGATGGTCCTTTCTCGGAGTTATGTAGAAAGCTGCTCGGAAAAGATAAGGAGAACAAAAGGTTTATAGAATCAACGTTAAGATAAATATGCAGTCCTCGCTTGAAGACAGGTAGAGTAGTAAATGACATTATTGAATATGCGAGAAAAATCGAGGTCCGGATATAATATTCCTTACATCATCCCCGGATGAGGAAGAAGAGGAGACGATTTATGAGACCAAAGTATATTTAGGCTGACGCTTCAAAAGCTCTCTCGCTTTCATCGTCCGAGCAAGGTGTCTGTATTCCTGCGTGCGTCATTTATATGTGAACGTCCATTCGCCCATGCGTCAGTCGATTGCGCCGATCGATTTTCTTGGCTGTTTGAATTGCTCACGCCGTCGTGAGCTACGTCAAGTCGTTTTTGTGACTCCTGAGAGTTTCCACCCTTTTTGCTCGCGGCTACCTGCTGTCGGCCCTACTTATCCCTCTCCGCCCGACCTATGGCTCCGTTTTGAGCCGATGTTAGCCTTTGGCGGAGCGCTTGGTAGGCGGAATGAAGGTTCATGGCTCTGTTTAGTGTGCCAGTCGAGGACCAACTTTCTAGCAGCAGTCTGACCATCTTCTCGTTGGCTCGGCCTATTACCTTTGCTTTTTCAAAGGCAAATTTGTGTTTCTTCTGCTTTACGTGGTCATAGACCAAATACAGCTTATCCTCGCGGTTGATTGCAAGCTGATCCTCATGCAACCTTGTGCCAAGGCGTCTGCCCGTTTCACCAACATACCTTGCAGTGCAGTCTTGGCATGGTATGCTGTAGGCAACAGCTTATTGTTCTGTCAGAGGTAGTGGGTCTTTGGGCCTCATGAGTTGCTGTCTGATTGTTGATTCCGGCCTATGAGCCACACCGATCCCGAATGGTTTCAGGATTCTTGCAGCCGCCTCTGATACATTCTTCACATAAGGGATTGTAAGCCAGAACTTAGGGTCATCTCCTTTCGACCGCTTATGGTGGGGCTGCTCATATGGCGGCTGCAAGAAGAGGATGCAGGAAGTGGTATAATAAGTGCGGAAATTCGAAGGTTGTAAGGACGGCTGATGAGGGTAATGGGGAGATTCGTACTATTAGTAAGGCGAAAAAGGAGACAAAAGCCTGCTTCTAATTTACAAACCCAAAGAAATCTTTATTTCGTTAATTGGAATCTATTTGAGTAGTAAATATTTGAAAAAGTCAGATTAAGCAGTTTTCTTTTGAAATGTCTTTGGACATTTTCAATTTTTGATCGGCTAGATTCATTCGTCAGACCAAAAAATTGGCAACAGTATTCTAGAATGGGAGGCACAAACATACGATAAAGTCTATTTTCATTTCAGGAAGGTAAAAATTATCAGAAGTTAAGCCGCACATCTGTGCAGATTTGGCCGCAACTCTATCGGCGTGAGGCAACAGATCTTATTCATTGGTCTAGCTTTAACCTAGGACCTTGATGTTGGAAGGTCAAATAAAGGTCGTTGAATACAAAATAATTTCAATTGAAAACCTCAGTTCAATGTCAGGTAGGAACAATGCATGGACATGTAAAAGTACAGTGCAATTCGCAAAATAATAACCTGCATAGTCATAGGCTCATTGTTTTGTCGGTCAGGATCGGGAATGGGATAAGCGGAATACAGTTTTCTATAACACTCTGGCGTGTGTGAAACCTGAGACGCGTATGCTTTACTGTGTGGACCTCAAGACCAGGTCTCTTTTGGTTTGTATCACTAACGGGCTGCTGACTTTTGTAAGTCGCCGAATACACACTCACGTCTCCTGGTCAGTGAAATACTGTGTATGCGGGAAGCTAGGCGGATGTCCTGCAAGTTTGTCTCATCAAAAACAACTACCCTGCGCACTTTTAGTGGCAGTTGTGGTTATCATAGCTTATGGTGGACGATTAATCGTGTGCGAAAAAGTTTTTTTAAATTTTCAAGTTCAGGGCCGTTATAATGCAAGGGAACTGGCCAGCCTCTGACTCTGAAAAACATCATTGGCAAAGTCCAGGAGGATCGATAGGGCCATTTCTGGCTTACTCGACCGCAGCTGTCGTGTCACCCGAGGCTCGAACCTGCGATCAGTTGGCTGTAAGTCCAACGCTCTAAACCATGAGCCGCTGTTGGCGAGGCTCCGGAGTAGGTCCCAAACTTGAACAGGAAGAGTGGGATCTGTAAGCAATCGGTGAGTGTCCATGCGCCTATGAGGATCTGACACCGAAGCGCCGATCAATTTTTCGATGTTAACAGTTTGCCCACAGCCAAATGAAGCTGAAGCTCATACACTTCGGCTGATATCTGCTTGATGAGACGGCTTGTTGTCTCGGTTTGCTGAACTACGTGTGCAGACTTTTCCCTCAGCAAAGCTTGATAACTTAACTGTATTCCTTGCGTTTTTATTTGGAAACCATTGAGTTAGGGACCGTTGCAAAAGCAACTACCTGTCAACCTCAAACCGAAGAGATTGATGTCTCTGCCTGGCAAGCTGCGTTTAAATTTAGCTCAGAAATTCTTACCGATCATAATAAAATCCTGTTTAGTCATTTGACCAGTGAACTTTGACATACCAGTTTCTGTGTGTAGGCGGAAAAAGACAAGTGAACCGGTTTCTGAGAACGACGAATTTACTCAAGGCCAACAAAGACATTGCATTCCCTAGCTCGTTAACTCTAGCCTCTTTTTTGAGTTCTGGCCATTCTCTCACATTCCTGTCAGTGCCGTCCGATTGGCCTTTTGGAACCTTCCAGTCTTAGGCTTGCTGAACACTGATATGTCGTTTTTCTCGTGGAATGTCTTCAGTATTTCGTCGCCCGCGTACGCCAAAGGAATGAAAGAAGAAAGAGAGGGTACATTAGATCCACCGCAAAGTCTACCATCCCTTTAAACTAACACACGTACAATGTTTTGGCACACATTGAAGAAAGCTGCCTCACGCCCGAGGCGATGCGATTTTCTACACTCTGTCTTGTCAGGGGCTTAAAGTGGGTGCATTTAGAGAGTGCGGTAGACGCTGCGCTTGTCTACAGCCACTAAAAACTAATTCACGCATAATTTACTATCCTTGCACTAAATTATTTGGAGAAAACGGTAAACATCATCAGAACCGATGGTTGAACTATTGTTATCAACGAAGAAATAAATCGGAATTTGGCAAATGAATCCTCCGCAGAATGTCTGCTGATAAAAATTCTGCTAGTCGATACAGGGCTTACAGGTTTTCAAAAGTCCTCCTTCCGCATATATGTAATGGTGAATATTATTTTATCAGGTAGATCTTGTTAGGGAAGTATAATCAAACCTATACAGACATCGCTATTATCATTGGACTCAGGCACCACTTGAGGGCAAAAAGCGCTCGCGTGATCAATAAAGACGTTGAAGACCAAAATAGAATTAATAACATTGAAAGTTCAAAAGGATAAGCTACATAAGATAAAAACCTGCAGTTCTGTACAATCTCGCGTGCGTAGTACGAAAAAATTGTCTTTTAATATCTGTACTGCTACCTCTTCATGCAGTATAGGGAAAACTTCGACATAACCTTCATACATTTCGGAAGTAATGCAGTAAAATAAACGAACATAAACACCATAGCAATGTTACATAAGCTACCCAAAAATATCAAAACCCAGCAACTTTATCCTTTGTTTAAGAGAGCTATCACTGGTTTTCTACATTCAGGAATATTTTCAAGAATTTTGGGTGCTAACTTGGTGGAACCCCTATCACTCTGATGGCGTTTGTTGACTTTGAAAAAAACCAGGCTTCACGCTGAGGACGGTTATGCAAAATTTGCAGGCCGCCATCAGCTATTTGTTCAGCCAAAAGCAAGCAACCTTCGCCGATGCACATCAATCTGATGCAGAATCTTGAAATCACGACAATGAATGTAAACTGAGAACATTGTGTTCCTCTCTCAACCCTTCCCCGTAACGAACTTCAGTCAGATAAGGAGCTGCAGTTTTTTCTTCCTAAAATGTCAGTTCTATTTATTACTGTACATATTGAAAGAAAGTATTGCATCGGTGCAGTAGGAATATTTTCTGTAAAAAAAAGCAAATTTTTCGTCTACTATTGACCAAGCACAAAACTAAAAAAAGGCCAATATTAGCTGTAAAAGAAGGAGTCTGTTTAAGGCTTTTTTCCTGTTTTCCAGGATTAAGAAGACACCCAAGATGCGCTTTTTCAGTTAGCCTTATTTTGAAATTTCCTGCAAATTAGCAATATATAAACTAACGCGAAGAGGTTCATTTGCATATAGCTACTGGGCAGAGAATACGTGAACATCAATGCTCCCTCCGAAACCGTCAGTTTTGGATATTGACGTCCAACAATACTGTTTGGTCTGCTAGCTCAATGCTCACTATTTCATTTTCCTTGATCTTCACGGACAGCTGGTTTGAAGAAAAATAAGCTAGTTTAACTCGCACAGGAACGCGCGTTCAAAGATTTGCGGTTGCCCAAAGGTCACATAACACACCACTCATCAATCGACGCAGCACCAGCAGAGCCATAGAATGCCACTTGAATTTGCCCCACAATCATAAACAAACAGATGTCTCACAGTTCCTCCGTGAATGCAGTCAATTATAGCGTTAGCTTTACCAATGGCTACTGTTGCCCGTAGTAGCAACTCTGGGTTTTGTGTACCGTTAATCCGGCATTCCGGTGTCTTTTAATTTTTTTACTACAGGCGGGTTTATAGCTGCTGATTGTTGTGCTTTAAGTTGTCTGCTGCTTAGACTCCCTAAAGATCGCTACGCTGTCCACTGCGAAATAGGTGTGCGCTTTGGTTCGATTAACTAATTAGTTACCTACTGCCTACGTTCTCACCAGGCGTCATCGGTTGCTAGGCCCTTCTCTCTGTGGCGATTTTTGCTTGTCCAAATGCACTCATTTTGATTTGTTATAAGTGTGGATAGAATAATCAATTTTTATGGCTAGATAAACTTGCCATGTTGTAGTGGGCGCTTGAGAAAGAAAATAGGAGCTAATTTGTCTGGAAGGACATGTCCGCACTGCTGATAATCATAAATATGTTTAATTATTGCATTTGCGTCACTTTTAACAGAAAGGCGTGGGCATAATTATTGGTTAATAATACCTCACAATATAATGTACGACGCAGCAATGCACCCTAAGTTTATATGTGCTCAATAAAAAGTGTGTTTTTCAAAGTTGTAATTACGGCCTCAGGTCCTCATGTCCAAGTTTTTTAGTTTAAATTATCTTCTCAGAAACTCGAAGCGAATTTTTTTATTCTTACCTTATAATTTTAGTATCCACAAATCTTTGTGGCATACATTCACGCTAACACACTGTATATTTAATGCGTGAACAAGTAATCGAGAGTTGATCTGTAGAGATCCTCCCTTGATTATTTCCCAACCAGGCATATTAGGTTGGGAAACATTCAGGTTTAGTTAGTCGACAGTAGCCAATTAATTTAGAAGTCTATATGAACCCCGTCTATCAATAAAATTGTGTTTAAAAGACAATTTCCTTTGTTAATGCGAGGTTTAGAAAACTTGGGACTCATTCTGTTAACAGTTATCTCTCTCCTTCCCCCAGATCCCGCATGTAAATGAAGCACCTTTGTAAAATAAAGTTATTGAAATTTTCGTGCCATCAAACAATTTTCCGTTTAAACATGAGGCAAATTATCCGATTATGCCCTAACACATGTGTTATCCGTTACTCAATTATGCCACCCTGCTCGGGCTTACTATTTTATGCCTCATCACTACCCAAACAATATAATTATTGCAGCACAAGATATATTAGTCTTATACTCACTTCCTCTTCATTATTAAAGTTTTGAAACAATGACTAGTGTTAAGTCCTGGGACGTTATAGTCTAGACTTCCTTTACTTTACTGTTAAAATGTTGAGCCCTTCTCGGTAGAGTAAAATAGCATTACTTAACTTTCCAAATATGTGAAAGGCATGGGCACCAGACATTTCATACGTATTATGTGCCGTGCACAGTGTTTCCAACTCCAAAGTATTTTCGAATCCCGAAAGTGTCTTTTTTGTTTTCAGACTTAATTCGAAAACAGTTCTCATAATACCCACTTTTTTGGCATTTACCCATGTTGCTCCTCATTAAGACTAATGATGAGTCAAGGGGTCTCAAAAGACCGCCCCATTTAGTACCCTTTAATTACGTTGAGGGAAATTCCACAAGAAGCGTTTAAAGTACGTTTGTACCATGAACGCTGTGCAGCACTGACTTACGCTGAATTCGATGTCTTTGTTAATCTTCACATTCGTTCAATCAGCCCCTGCTTGTTATTCATCGAGTAAAAAATCCTTTTTTATGGTATTCCTAAAAAAATAAAGTTGCATTTGTGCATTAGCTGATTGTTGGTAGTCATCTATGCAAATTGATGCGCTTTCATACTTCTCTTTGCGAATGAAGTTATTTTCCTATTAGAAACCACCTGCCAAAAAACCCTGCGGCTTATTACGAATGAGTTATCTTAACGTTCGGTACCCTACGGGGCATCTGGAAAAAATACCCGTACAACCGAATGCTCCTCTACTTCGGGTATTTTCCAACTTTCTAATCTATGCCATCTAGGCTCTTGAAGCGGCTTGCTTAAAACGATCCTTCGATATTCAAAAGTGCAAACTCATGTACGTTTAATCTCCGTATATTGCTGCTGATGTTTTTTTCGATTAACTTCATATTTAGGCTTGAGCAACTTTGTTCCGCCTAATAAACGCTTAAAAAGGTCACTTTACTCTTTACTTTTTGGACACATATCTTGCTGAAAAGAAAGTTCTTCGGAAAATCGAGTTGTACTCGTGAATTTTGAACTATTTAACACTTGCCCGTCGTCTGAGTTTGTTTACCGCATACCCTGCGCCAGCTGTCCATGTGTTTACGTTGTCCGAATAGGCCGACTTCTGGGGACTCGCATTAAAATGCATAATTTCGACGTTCCCTGACGGGACCCTTTATCATTCTTATTTGCGTACTCCCTTAAGTATGATCACCGTTTCAATTGGGATGATACCGAGGTGATCGCCGTGGCTAACACGAGACAAGCAAGAGAATTACTCGAAGCTAGGATCTCGAGCTCGACCAGTATTAGCAGGCACGTCGATTTTTATTCACACTACGATGGTTTGCGTGCATGACTCACTAACTCGCACCCAAAACAGTCGCCTATGAATACCTGACCGAGTGAAACTGCACTGATGCGGCATCCCTGGACACGTGGCCCAAAATTTAAGCACTCACACCCTTCTCACTTGCAGCACACAGTAGTCCTATCGGACAAGTGATTGACTTCGTCGGCTTTTGTGTTTACCCCAAACCCAATTTCCACTTAAAACCTGCTTAGGGCCGAAAATAAAGGACAAATGCCGTATAGTTGCTGATTAGCCTGGCCACTGATCCTCTTATTTGTTTGGTTCTCATAGTAACCACTTGCTTTCCACCACAACCGTACTCTACTATCTTGCACACCTAAGCAAGCAGTCATTTTCTGACAGTTTTCTTTCCTTATCTTGCAAGTTACCGAAAGAAGGCTCTTGATCTGTCCGTCCCATTCCGTTTATCGGGTCTGCTCAACCACGCGAATGTTGAACTCGTCACTTCGGACGAACAAGGAGATGAGGTTGGTGGGGCCAGCAAGTCCGTCCGCGTATGCTTGCGACTGGAAGATGGACATCGTGTTGAATGGGTGGGTTCCGTGAGCACTTGCCTTTGGGACATTCTTGAGGCTTTGGCTGCCTCCGAACCAAGGTAAGCATTTGGCTTCCGTTTAAGATTCAATGTTTAATATATGCTTTATGTTAATATGTACTTGGAAATGACCAAGGTACTACGTTAAGTTTCCAAGTCCCATGAAAAGTCACTAATCAGCTTTACTTTGGAAGCACATTTTTGATGACTTCTGCGTCTTCGTGTTCCAATTGTGCAACCCGAACGCTTTAGTTCTTTCGGTAACAAAACGCTGTCTCAATGCCTGCACAGGAAAATCAGTGGAATGACTAGGGAAATTGTTAGCTTGTCTTGCTAACCATGATTTTAGTCTGAGAAGAAGCTCTTAAATTACTGCAGTGTCAGTCTGTCCTTCGCTTGCATCACACGGCGATGCATTGTTGCCCCGGGTCGATACACTATGCCTACTCTAGCGGATCGCAACAGTCCAAAGTGCTTCGAAGGTTCTTTTATGCAGAAAATGACGCTCCAGACTGTCCCCATATCGATGCCTCGGCAGTTGTCTACCAAATTTGTTGCAGTGTTTGAGAATGCAACTACGTTAGGGGTCCTGGGTTTCTATTGCAGACCAACCGTCGGTATCGTAAATATGGAACCTCTGGGTTAAACTCAAGCTTGCAGCTTGCAACTCAAATCAGAGCAATTTGCCACACTCTTGAAATTTAACGTTCGACCATCTTGGACCGCGAAGTACCTCAAAGGCAAGGCGACTCGCACTTACGGCATGATATTCGGAGGCTGGGTCTATCAAAACATATCGAGACCTTCCTGTGGCTTATAAGGCCCTGCGTTATGACATATATGAAGACCAAGGGAAGGTGGTCACAGGTGACTTGAGAAATCTGAGTAAGCCCGTTCCCGCGACAAACGCATCCGGGTTAAAATTATCAAGGTAACGACGCACAATGTCAGTGGCTGTTAAGCCCCCACAAAGATTTGCTCAGGTGCGGTGGTAATTTCAGCTGCTACACTAGAGTCGGCTACCCGTGGCTGATGAGGGCCAATAGCCCGAAATAGCTATATGACGGTGCCTTGTCTGAGCCGGAATACTCCTTGTCTAAGATTGCTTTTCCGCATAGCACGTTTTGAAAATGCAGAGGTAAGAAAGCTCTTTGAAAAGTCAACGACAAGACATACCAGCTCTTTTTGGTTGACGCTCAACGCACTGCGATTACCACACTAGATCTCCTTGGCGTGCTTAAAATCAGCTACTTTACCACATTCCAGAGCTTTCGCCACTTATAGTATCTGAGTACCGAGGGAGCTATCGGCAGAAATGTTGGCTGATTGAAATATTTTTATTTTGGGCTTATTCTCTGAATCATAGATCTTAAAATTTCCCGGCCCAAAACAGTTCCGCACCAATCTATCGTCCCCACTGTCTGTCGCACCCTCCGTTGTTTTTGTTGTTGTACTAGCTTACTCCCTGAACCTCGTTTGCCAGCAATACATGGTATAACATTTTTAAGAAAGATGAAGGAATAAAGAATAAAGAGGAAGGTATAAAATTTTTAGGAAAGGTGTAGGAATTCGACAAATTTGTCTGGGAGAAGCCATAGGTCCTCAGGCGTGAGTTCCGTAGGGTTGGCCGGGCAGTCGAAGAAGTGGCATGTTGTGTGGGAAGGCAGGAGGCAGTCAGGACAATTGTCTGTGAAGTTGTCGAAGCATGAGGTTAGATGGCATTTGAATGAATTCAACAGCGTAGAGAAGCCTGAACGCAGCTGGTTCTGGCTTTTCTGAACAGGTTGGCCCTACGTTTTCTGGCCTTGACGTCGGAGACCAGCGGATGAGCGTTGAGGACTCTGTTGGGATTATAGCTGCTAATGCCTTGCTCGACAGTTTCGGTGTGGATACGCTTAAGGAGGTCCGGTATCGGTAGATGAGTGGGTTACACCGAAGCATGTGGGCGGTACGCGTCTATGGTAGATTGCTTCATGCGTCTAGCAGGTAGAGGGCATGTTGAGAGACGATTACCCGGATGTTCTGGGTTATGGGACTGCGCAATATAGATTTTCGCCTGCATGATGGAGTGAACCTTCAGAGGCAGGACTTGAGTTTCCTGATAGAGGTGATCTACGTTAGTCATGTTAACAGCCCGTGGCAATGCGGAGAGCAGCTTTCTCAACGCGTTGGACTTTCGCCCAGCTGGTGTCGCTAAACAATGGGGCAAAGATAGCTGATGCATGCTCAGTCGTTGCTTTGCCTGTTTCCCGGTGTGTCATGACTAGCGTCTCAATACCCTGGCCCCAAGAAGAACCTGCCAATGCTTTTAAGGTGTTGAGCTTGGCTTTGCTGGCTTGAATGTCAGCATTGCGGTGTAGAGCCAGCGTCGGGTCGAGAGTGAGGCCGTGGAGTTTAGGATACTGACATAAAGAAATGTCATTGCCCTCCGCCTTAATTGGAGGATGGGACTTGTATTCGTTGGGGTCCGGAGTAAACAGTTACTGAGGACTTGAGCGCGGATAGCTTCATTTCCTTATCCTCTAGGTGCCGGATTAAACTGGGGATTTAGTTATTTAAGGCATCGGCAGCCATGCGATAGTTAGGGTGAGATGACAGCAGGGTGATGTAATCAGCGTAAGACACCATTTCGACTTCAGGGGGGGGATTCGGGTGGTCAGCCATGTAGATGTTGAATAGCGTTGGTGAAATGACAGAACCTTGAGGAACTCCTGTCCTAGAGTTGCGGGCTTTGGATAGCGTGCCCAAAAATTCGACTTGCATTTGTCTGCCACGGAGATGGCAGTTCAGCCATCTGCAGAGCTCGTTCGGTAGAGACGAATCCATGAGAGATGTCATCAAGGCGTCGATGTTAACCGAGTCAAAAGCTTTAGTAAGGTCGAGGGCGACCATTACTGTTCGTTCCGCAGGTTTCTTTTTGTTGAAACCACATGCAATGCGGTCCGTGGCACGTTATAAGGCTGAGGACGTAGAGTGGAAAGCTCTGAAACCGTGCTGGTGCTCTTTGAGGTTGGCATGTCTATTGAGCGAGGGGAGAATAAGACGCTCAAGTATTTTCACGGCGGGGCTGAGAAGCTAGATCGGGCGGTAACTGTCAGAGACAGTGGAATCTGTACCCGCTTTGTGGCTGGGGAGGATATGGGCCATTTTCCAGATAGCTGGTATATGGCACGTGGTTAGAGACAGATTAAACAACATGGTCAAGAATTCGACACCTCTGGGGCCAAGGTGTTTTAGGTGTACCGTCGTAATGTCGTCCGGTCCAAACGCCTTAGAGTTCTTAGCACGCTTTGTCGTGGTGGTGGTATCAATAGATGAGAACTGGAACGGCATTAATAAAGGTTTGCAGGACCTGTGTTTGGCGATCCTCGAATTCTTCAAGGATTTATGGACTGTAACCGTGGTGAATTGCACATTGAATTGGTTGGCAATGTCTCTGTCGGTCTTTTCGGTATACCACTGAATTTGACAACCTGGTTGGGAGGAGCAGGCACCCCTCTACCGATGGATTTGATTGTTTGCCATAACTTGCTGGTGTTGGTGTGGCTGGAGAAAGTGGCTAGCTTTTCTTGCAATAGGGTCCTCGTGTGTTCATTGACCAGTCGGGAGATCTCTAAGGTCATGGCCGGTAACGACGGGTGTTGGGGGTTTTTGAGCTCGGGTGACGTCACGTTCTCTTGATAAGGTGGCCGCATCGGTAAGGTATCCTGGGATGGGATCAAAAACTTTGCCCGCAGGAATGTTGTGCTTAGAGGCGGTGTGCATAATGTGATTGAAAATAGATACACCCTGGCGGACATCTGGAAGGAAAGGGGCCTGGTCAAAGAGATTGTCGGTTTCCCTAAGAAAACTGGGCCAGTTGGCTTTACGTAGATTCATAAAGCACTTGCGAGCGTTACGAATTGGGGAAGCATGTGTGCTGAGTGTGATAACTATCGGGAGATGGTCAGAGCTTAGTTTGCATAGACAGTCCCATGAGGAAGATAGTAATAGGTCGCAACTGACGATAGAAATGTCCGGGCTAGCGCAAGTACCTGAATGAGGGAGTCTCGTGGACGTTCCATCAGTGTTGAGGACCCCAAAGTTGGTTTTGTTGATCTCCTCAGCTAGTGAAGCACCTCTTGTACAGGAAAGGTTAGAGAATCATAAGCCATCGTGGGCATTGAAGTCACCCAAGATGAGTTTCGAATCACCCGTTAGCATGTGGACCATTGATGGCCTGAAGTTGGCGTCACAACTGCTTTGTGGAGGAATGTATACGTTGTGGACAGTCAGACTGGATGGTCCAATGGTAACTTGTACATTAAGCTCTCTCAGCGGCGAGTCCGCGGATGTTGCTGCAGAGGTCAGCTCCTGGTATTTGATACTTTGGTGAACCAAGGTGACCAGTCGACCACCGGCGTTTCAGGCTCTGTCTCTTCGAATGAAGACAAAGCGCGGAAAACGTGGGATCTTCGACTTCGCTGACAGCTTTGACTCCTGAAGAGCCACTATTTTGATTTCATGATCATGGAGGAGTTTAATGATCTCATCTGTTTTCCCAGAAAGGCCATTACAGTTCAGCTGCAGTATTTTGAGGTCAGAAAGTGGTGAGGCGTCTGGGACGGTCAGCGACATAAGCGGCGGCGGTACTGAGAGTTGTTGTGAGGCAGCCTGAGTCGTGGCGGACTGCGGCATAGGTGGTGGTGGCAGTGAGGGTACAGGAGTGTGAGCATGCCCATTTCGTGGATGACGACAGGTTATGCACCTGTACGATGAGCCGCGGTATTGGTGGATGGAAGTGAGATCCAAGCAATTAGTGCCTCTTGCGCGGAAGCATTCCCAGTTATTGCAAGGCACACACAGGAAACAGGCTTGGTTTGGAAAGATCTGCTTGGAGCAGGTGGAACAGAACCATCTGATGAATGCTTGAGCAGGTCCCGGATTGGGCTCGACGCCGGCAATAAGAAGAAGGGTTCGGATCAACCTCGCCGGATGAGGAAGATCCATTCTCGAAAAAATGATATAGAGATAGAAACATGTATACTGGCAAATTTTGGTATGGGAGGGGGGGGGGTAAGGGGAATAGGTCCATACGGTGATAGGCCCGTCCGGAGATGGGTTGATCTGGAGATGGGTCCATCCGGAGATGGGTACAGTCGGTTCCACCAACGTGAAGGCGTGCTGGTAGGTAGCTACCATTTTGAGCCTGCTTGTTTTGAGAAACTAGTGGATCAACGTTCGCCCACTACTGTATGAAGCTCTCAAAAGTGATCCTTGACAGGTAGATGCGTGTTCTGCTGATGTGCAGTTGTTTCCATGACGATAAAACATGACCGCCCGCTGGACGCACACACTACCCTGTTTTTTTGTTTCTAACTTGCAAAACCAAAACGGTTTTTGGACACGGGGATGTTGGTGGAGCCCCCTCCGCTATCACCCTTTGGCGACGTATTCATCCTGATGGGTTTGCAGTAACACGAACTGCCCAAGTTTATCTACTGGTCAGTCCCTTCTGACCTCTTCAATGACCTGCAGCTCTTAGCTGGGACTTTCGGACCAGTCAAACCTGGCCACGTCACCTTCACCGGTGACTGAAATTAAAGGGGGAGGAGAGAAGAGGCAGTTGGCACATCCTCTCAGAGTCTGGCGAATTTATATGCGAAGGGTAGGAGGGACCAGCTCGGTTATGATCCGCATAGGTTTTGGAATCGCTTCCATCCACACGATGAGTCATCACACAGAACTGCGCCTGTGCCAGTTGCCGCGCTACTGTCATGAGAGCGCGCGCCTTTGGCTATAGATCTCTCGCCAGATCTGATTGGTCCATATTTCCAACGCTGTCTAATCAAGAAGATCAATAAATATACACAGCCTTATTGTCAGCATGACTCGCTTTTTGTTAATGCAGTAGTCGCAGGCTATTAAGCCCACCTCGGGCCCAGACCAAATTGGGCTTAGTAAGCGGCGGGAGAGTCCTAGTTCTTGATTAGCAAACGCAGGATAGGCACTATACATTACATACGTACTGTATTATGTGTAGAGATTGGTTATGTACAAGAAAAAAATGCTGTTTGTCTGTATTTTACGAAATAACAAAAGCAAAAAATGATTTGCGACACGTTTAAAAAAAACGGTCTAGTGTCAGTTGTTTTGGAGGAAACTTCGCTTGCAAGTGCTCTTTGATGTCCTTCTCCAGGCACCAGAAATCGTCGAATTTTGTGAAAGCTGATGCCTGTAGACCGCGTTGCAGAGTGTAGAGAGACGAGAACTTGAGTCTATCCTGTTGGCAAACTGGGCTTATTAGCTGGCGGATCTTGCTATGCGAAATTCCGTCCCAAGCTGATTTGGGCTTTATACGCGGCTGGGCCTATTAACCGTGGGCTTAATAACCGGCAACTACTGTACATTACTCCTCGTGGTTGATTGTATTGTAATGGTTGCCAAGGCCGAGATGTCACCACCCAGTTATGCCTTGTTTGATTCCCCCAAGGAAGAACACGATAAGAAGAGCACAACAGAAAAAGTCTTGGAGTGTAAAAGGACAACAGGCGCGTGTAAGCTAGGTCCATCGAGCAAATCAGGTTCTGTCCTGGCTTGGCTACCGGCATGATTAGCTGTGACTCAGCTTCTGGCATTCAGCTTAAATTTTGAAGTATTGATGGATTTGACTGCGAATTGCGTGCGCCGTGTGTAAGCCGACCGATAGCCTGCTGTGAGCGCGGCCGCTTGCTGCATGCTATCTGCCTGTTAGACGCCTCCTAACAGATTGCCTTCTCTTTCCGTCTCTTGTTGGCTTCGGGAACAACGGTCGGGCAAACTCACAGTTCGTGTTACTGATAAGAACCAGGCGCAAGTCATAACAATGGGTCAGATCCTACACACAAGCCCATCTGTAAGACCCTTAACTGAAACGGGATGGGATTAGACATAATGCCTGGGGTCCATGCGACATCACATACTCCCACCACCCGGCATGATCTAGACCTCAGCTCATGCTCAGGTCACCACTGTTCATCTCCCCAAGGTAGGGCTGATTATTGTCGCTTTCGACTAACGAGCCGCCCTCATACTGTTGTTATCCCTTGCTTTCCACAGAATCGCCCAATTAATGACGCCCACGGAGACCGGTCTTGCTCCTACGCTCATTTACATTCAACAGCAGGTACGTCCTTTTTTTGTGGAGAGCCCTGCGACGTCGCCTGATATACGTTCATTTGCCTCCCAACACCCTGTTTTTATTCTTGCCTGAGTTCCAAAAAGGGACCCAACTGTCCGCCTAGATAGCTTGCTGATTTTTCAGGTTGCTTCTACTCTGACATGGCAGTTATATCGTCGATTACGACGATATCCATCGTGTGCTCCATGGCGTGGCGGTGAAAGTGGACTTGATTTGCATCCATCGCCCTCTCTTTCTTCACCCACCCAAGTCCGGTGTCAAGAGGACCAGTGGCTGGATTGGGCGCAGGTGGTAGGCGCAGCCGAAGCCACCACCACTACCACCACCACTACCACTACCTCCACCACTACCACCACCACCGCCACCACCACCGCCACCACCACCACCACCGCCACCACCACCGCCACCACCACCGCCACCACCACCACCGCCACCACCACCACCGCCACCACCACCACCGCCACCACCACCACCACCGCCACCACCACTACCACCACCACCTCAATCACCACGACTACCACCACCACCTCAATCACCACGACTACCACCACCACCACCACCACCACCGCCACCACCACCGCCACCACCACCGCCACCACCACCACTACCACCACCACCTCCACCACTACCACCGCCACCACCACCGCCACCACCACCACCACCACCGCCACCACCACCACCGCCACCACCACCACCACCACCACCATCATCATCAGCCAGCCAGCCATATCCAACCAAAAAAGGAAAACTCTTGGGGCCCACCCCGCGAACATCCGAAGCGCTGAGCCGCGGGATCGTTGTGCTGTCGGTCATTGCGACATGAACAAAGTGTTTTTTTTTCAATGTTACATTCCTGCCCAATTGAAAGCACCTTTCGAGACTACCGGCTGTCATCCTGCAGAAGGAAACAGTTTTTCATACCTCGGAGCAAGGTTGCTGGCGAATGTACGGAGTAAGGCTGACCTTATCTCCCGAATTGACGCAGCTCGTCGAGTTTTTGTAAGCCTTTGAAAGTGTCAATGAACCCGACGTGATAGTTATATTGCCACGAAGACTGGCGTTTACCGTGCATCTATGCGGTCCGTTTGTCCTATAAGGATGCGAATGTGGGAGATGAACGGAAGCTGGAAGTCTTTGAGCACTATTTCTTGAGGAGCATCTTTCGAATGAAGTACATAACTTCGTCTCTAAGGAGACAGTCCGCACTCGCTGCTAAAAAATAAAAGGATGTCCCAGGCCATTCAGAAAAGACGACTGATGTGGTTTGGACACGTTCTTTGTCGTCAGTCCCAAGAGCTCAGTGCTACTGCCCTCGAACAGAAACCGTTACCCCATTGGCAGAGGCGTTTAGCTCAAAAGCTTACTCTACTCACTTCGTCTGGACGTGGAAGTGGTCCTTGAACCCCAAGTCCTACCAGCAGCCACATAGTGGATGGTAACATAGGCGGAATGAGACCGAGATAACCATTACTAGCCTTTTAGCTGTCGTTCGTAAAGTGCATCTTAATTTGGTTATTTTCTAAAGCAGACACACTGACCTCAGAACTAACCATCTAGCGCCCCATTCCTTTTGTATCACGAGACGAACAGAGGTTGTTTGTACATTGTTTTGACTGCTTCTGCTCCACAGAACGAGGTCGGTTTCGGGACATTTCTATGCCGTGTCTCCCGCGCGTGCTAGGTTTTGCATTTTCGCGCGTGACAGTGTGCGTTTTGGGTGCGTGTGCTTGTTAGCATTAATTGTCGCTGTCTATTGCATGTAAATGAATGTCACCAGAGTTGGGGGGAGGGTGCGGAAACGTGCGAATGTCCGACAATCCCACTGGCACACCTGCTAGGGAAAGTGCATGACTTAAGTCTGTTTTTTTTTCTAGTCTCGCTCGCTAAGCCTTCTCGGACAGCGTGTACTACTTGGGTTTTTCGGGAGGTCACGTTAGGCGACGGAAAGTTTTCGATTAATTAATCATCAGGCAATACAGTAGAATTAACGAAAGTTTTAAGCAAACCAATCAGGGGTAATTAGGGGGAAAAGATGGAGAGAGGTGAGAAGGGGTCAGAAGACGGGGTCCGACCGTTAGCGTCGTCCCATCGTCCTTGACTCGCATTTTGTTGGGAGGTGTGAGGACGCGAGGTGTCAACGTCTTGTGACGGCGTCAGTAGCTTGAGGATGCTTAATGCCACAGTCTCGTCACTGTTTCGCGGCGTGGTGATAGGCGTGCGGGTGGATGGTGAAGTGGCCTTCGGCCACGGGAGCCTTAAGGCCGCTACAAACGCTTTATGCGCACACAAAATTTGGGTTAGTGAGACATCTGGCGACTGCCTCTGCCGTCGCAAGTATCCGCTGACGCTGGAACTTTGAATGTTACGCCGGCAGTTTATAGACGACTCTAAACGCTTGGTTCACGTCTATCTGATGATCGCTGTCTACCAAGTGAGCCAGAGTTGCGATTGATATGGACTTTACTTTGTCGCTGTTTAGCCAAGCAGGGTTGTGCTCTCGCATGCGCTTGAATAGCCGCCTGGTCGTTCGACTAATGTAAACTGCGAACCACAGCAGACGCGTCTACGAACCGCGTTCCCACCCGCCCTCCCGGCGGCCAAGGTCTGCTACACCCATCTCCCTACGTTGGATCAACTCTCCCCTCCGCCCAATCCGTGTTTTTGATGACGGAGCAGCCCCTCCCAGCCACGCTGCTCCGACTCCTCCTCCTCGCCGCCGGAATTGAGGCCAATCCTGGACCTCTCTGATACTGCTCTGTCTGCCGAGTCCGCCTGGGCCGCCGCGACTGGTCTGTACGTTGCGGCTCCTGCAATGGTTGTGCCATCTCCGCTGCAGTGGCCTCGCCACGGCTGCGGATTGGTCGCCCGCCTTCGTGTGTTTCAGCTGTCCCGTGCCCCCACCCACCGATCTACATGCCTCCAGCCCGTCCAGTCCTGAACACAAATCTTCTGGTCTCCGACCTTGCCTCACCACCTGGTCTTAAGATCTTACAATTAAACGCCAACGGCCTCCTTGGGAAGCTTGACCAGCTCATGGCCTTCATGCGCTCACACAGCATATTTGTGGCGGCTATCCAAGAGAAAAAGTGGTCTTACTCCACTAAGGTCCCTTCCTGTGCCGATTACACGATTGTCCGTTGCGACCGCGGCCGTATCAAAGGCGGAGGTTTGGCCCTCCTGGTGGAAAAATCCATTACCCACCACCACCTCAATCACCACGACTACCACCACCACGACTACCACCACCACTACTACCACCACCACCACCACCTCAATCACCACGACTACCACCGCCACCTCAATCACCACGACTACCACCACCACGACTACCACCACCACTACTACCACCACCACCACCACCACCGCCACCACCACCGCCACCACCACTACCACCACCACCTCAATCACCACGACTACCACCACCGCCTCAAGCACCACGACTACCACCACCACCACCACCGTCACCTGATAGTGTTTTTTGTGGTCTGTGTGCAACTTGAGACTCCAAGAAGGTGGTGTACGGCTGCCGAGACCTTGACGCACGAGAACCCTATCTGGAATATGTTGCCGGCGTGGTCCGGTCTACCATCGTGATCGTGCATGTAGCCGCCTCGCACCACTAGAAGAAACTATCGGCTGCCAAGTAGCGTAACCGGAAAATTCATAGCCAAGGCTGGAAACTTCTGGAGTCGATTAGTAGACTTGATTACGTCTAAAGTAAAACAACTATTCTGGAGCAAGTAGAGAGCACTTTGGACGCGGATGCATAAGCATACAACGGTGAGGAGGAGTGACTTCAGACCACGACACATTCCACCGACTCCGGCCACACGTTCGAGTTCTCAAAAGAGCTAGGGGCGGCACGAACCGCTGTCTATCTGAGTCATGGTCTACCAGCCCACAGCCTATTACAGTAGTCGCCGGCTTTTAAGCCCACGGTTAATGGGCCCAGCCGCGTATTAAGCCCAAATCAGCTTGGGACGGAATTTTACATCGCAAAAACCGCCGGATAATAAGCCCAGTCGCCGGCTACAAGGCCCAGTTTGCCAACAGGATAGAGTGAAATTCTCATCTCTGTGCGTGCGCAACTGGTTGCGTGTCGCAAATAATTTTTTTGTTTTTGTTTTTACGTAAAATACAGACAAACGCCATTTTTTCTTGTACATAACCAAGCTCTACACATAATACAGTACGTATGGAATGTGTAGTGCCTATCCTGCGTTTGCTAATTAAGAACTAGGACTCTCCAGTTAGTGCGCCCGCCGTTTATTAAGCCCAATTTAGCCTGGGCCCGAGGTGGGCTTACTAGCTGGCGACTACTTTACCAGGCTTACTGACCTCCATCCATGCTCAAAGTCGAACATAAACATAGACAGAGTAATTGGCCGCACTGAGCGATAGCGTGAGCGAAAGTTCTTCCAATGACAGTATCCACAGCAGCCAAATTACCAGGGTTCAGTAGTCGCCGGTTATTAAGTCCACGGTTAGTAGGCCCAGCCGCTTATTAAGCCCAATTTGGTCTGGGCCCGAGGTGGGCTTAATAGCCCGCGACTACTGTATTATCGCTCCGATAACCGACGCAAGTGAAATGGATTCAAACCAGTTAATGACCCGAATGCGAACGTTTACCAATCCCTCATCAAACCAAATACGGCTCTGTTGATGAGTGCAGATCCTACTTAAGTGTAGTAGTCGCGTGGTTGGTGTAGCATCTGCGTCGTCTGTGTGCCCCCCGTGACTTTTATTGTTTTTTTGTTGCTTCGGTCGCCCATTTGCGATCCCTATATTCTGAGAGCCAGCCAGCCAGCCAGCCTACTCTCTGCGTGTGCACGCGCGAGTACCTCTTTGCATTTTTTCCCTTCCAGATCTGTGGTGAGGCCATTCTGCGCTCAGCAACTCTCTCCAGCCTCGGCATCCGCGAGGGCTCCGTGCTGCTGCAGCTCGTTCAGCGGGCCCCGACAGCTGCAGATGTGCCACTGTCCTCACCGGCACCGCCCGCTTCAATTCCAAGCCCAACCAACGAGGTCAAACCCTCTCCAACTGCAGTTGCTCATGGTAAAACTACCTGATTTTTGCCCTTTCTCTCTCTCTCTCTCTGACCCTCATGCTTATTGCCTTTTGGCAGTGGACCTTTAGATGCTACGTTTCGTCGTCATTCCCAGTCTGTGTCCCGCATTTCTCGTTTGCAGCTTAGGATTTTCTTTACCCATCAGCTTTCCACGTTAGTCTCCCGAGTGTCACTTATCGTCATACTTTTTTAATGCTTGTTTGAGTCGCTCGTGTTATCGCGTTCTTGGTCCTTTATCGATTTTCTCTACGACGGGGCCTAAATTAATCGATACTCTCGGACTTGCGAAACTGAGAGACTTGAGAAACTGAATTTTGCGCACCAGAGCCGATTCGTAGTGTTGCTAACGTTTTAAAGAGCTGCCTCAGCTTTCCAGAACTTTAAATAACTGTCCGAAGTAGTCGGCCTTGAACTGATCATTTTTAAATTCTTTTCCTTCCTCAGCCGTTTGTGGGGGGGGGGTATAAAATCCGCTGGCGCTACGCAGCCCAACCTCGATGAGGACTGATTGTCTCCCCTTCAGGTAGGTTTGTTGTGGGGCCGTGCCTGCTCGGATTACTGAAATTTCGTGTGACCATCTTCACCTACTTGAGCATGGAAGCTAGACTCCAACTCAGAGCATGGAACTAGTAATGAGCCATATTTTTGACATTCAAGGAGCGACCATCTTAGGTCGAGGCACCTTAAAAGCAGAACAACTCACGCTCGCGGTGAGGTTTATGAATGCAAACTCTAACAACAAGAGTCTAAAACTTTCTGCGGCATTACATTACTCCCTGCGTCATTACATACATGAAGACCAGGACCTGGTGCGACGATTGGGACTGCAACTATATTGGGACAACAGCTTGCGGCTCATATTGGAAAAACCAGCCCTACCATTAGCATTCAAAGAGAGCGACCATTTCAAGCTCAGGCACCCCAAAAGCCCACTCTAGTAACAGGCGCCTGGACCATTCTGCAGCTTGTAAGGTCCTGTGTCATTAAATGCATAAAGACCGCTACAAGATGGTCACACCGGACCTAAGGAATGCGAGGGCACGGGGCTCCGCGACGAACTCACGCGAAGAGCATTATCGACTGACGTTACGACTCGTAACGCCAGTGGCCATCAAGCCCCACAAATACCCCCCCCCCACCTATCAGAAGACCAAGTGCTGGGAATGCCTCTATTTCCACGAGGAGTCATCGCACAGGAAGACGCCTGCGGGAGCTGCCACGCTGCTGCCGTAGCCATCGATTTCCTGTCAGCTCTGATTGGTCACGTCTCTGACGCTTTTTCTTCAAGCGGGTCAATAGATGTACGCAGCCCTTTTGTGAGAGTGACTTGTTAGTCGTTGATACAGCTCTGCGTGGTTGATTGCCCTCTCTTTCTCTCCTGCGTTGACCTTGGGAACAACGTTCGGGCAACTTCGTCTGATGGCGAACAGATTGCAATAAACAGTGTCAGACGTCGGCCGACTGGGATAACACCTGATCCTAGTTTATGCGTTGTCACCTCTGGCTATTCTTCGTCCTGACTCACATTCGCAGCTGGATACAACCCGGTCGGCACGGACATGCGTTGCGAATTGTAGTCGGATAAGATCATACTGATGTGAGATCCTTGTCATCGGAGGACGCATATAGTCTACCCCGAGGGGCTCCTCAGCACGATGTGAATATTATTATCGTTATTGTGTTTGCCTTTTACTGTCTCTCAGAAGTGATGAAGAGTTTTGTAGTAAAGTGGGACAAACCAGTATTGCCTTTTCCCCCGCTCTCCCCCGCCTCACTAACGCTGCCCCCTCTCCATACTTTGCTTGTGTCCTTGAAAGCAACCCCAGCAGCAGTCAATCCTTCGCCACGGGAGTCTGTTCCGCCACCGGCGCCAGTTTCAGAAGCTGCTGCTGCTGCTACCGCGTCCATCAAAAATGACAACGGAGAGGCCTTCTCGTTGATCTTTCCTTCACAGGCGGCGACACAAGCACCCTCCAACTCCTCGGGCTCTCCATTTGCTGAACCCTTCAGCATCTTTGGCACTAGACCGGCTAGGTCTGCGTTTGGGGAACCAGAAAGGCCACAGCCAAAACAACAAAAGGTTTGACTTCTTTTAATGTGTCAACTGTTGCGGTCTGTCATCCCTCCTTCTGGCCTTCTGGTTTTGTTTTGCGTTTTCTTCCTCCCTCTCCTTCTCCTCCCTCTACTTGTTCTCCCTCTCCTCGCCGTCCTCTTTCTCCTAGTTTCCTTCCCTCTTCTCGTCCTCGTCTTCCTTCTACTCTCTTACCCCGCCACTCTCTTTGTCATTCTCTCACTCCCAGTCCTCTTTCTTCTCCTCCCCCTCCTCCTCCTCC
>JAYGXS010000006.1:24912638-24927127 GCA_036362985.1 Ligula intestinalis | reverse complement strand
CCTCCTCCTCCTCCTCCCCCTCCTCCTCTATCTCCTTCTTTTTCTCCTCTTTCTCCTCCTCTTTCTCCTCTTTTTTCTCCTGTCCTCCTCCTCTATCTCCTTCTCTTCTCTTTCTCCTCTTTCTCCTCCTCCTCCTCCTCCTCCTCCTCCTCTTTCTACTCCTCCTCCTCCTCCTCCTCATCCTCCTCCTCCTCCTCCTCATCCTTCTCCTCGTCCTCCTCCACCCTCCTCATCATAATCCTCCCCACTGTTTTTGCTTTTCGACCTTTCCGCCTTTTGTGAAAGGCGCAGGCTGGGATTTAGATGTTGTTTTCTTTGCTTCCAGGTTGCTACTATTGGAGAATTGCTGGGTGTTAGCCTGGAACCAGACTCTTCCGCACAGGCAGCATTCGTTCCCGAAGAGCTTCGGGAATTTAAGGTAACACATGCTGTTTTTCTTGTTTAAAATATATTGTAGCCTCTCCTGTGTACAGTCCCTGAGAAAGGCTTTTTTTAAGTCCGACCATTTTGACTCGCTGAATGTCGACTCAGAGCTTCCAGGGTCCTTGTTCTGTAAAACGCGTCGATTCCGAACTTTCCGGCCAATGTATACATTTAAGACACCCAGCTGAGGTCCGCAATTTCGCACACATTTACAGTCGGCATTGTCAGCTAGCGAGCATCGCAAGTGGCTTATCTGCACTGCCTGTTAGTCCTATTCGTCTTTTTTTGTATGAATCATTTATCTTATCGATGTCTCTACCAGCCTCCGATATACATGTCAGCACAGCTGGGCAGGCAGGCAAGTAGCCCTTGGTGGATCTGGAACTCTGCCGGGTGGGCCATAATCCCGGCGGTGAGGAGGAGGAGGAGTCGGAGCAGCATAGTCAGGAGGGGCTGCTCTGCCATTAAAAAAACAGATGGAGAGGAGAAGAGATGGATCCACCATAGAGAGGTTTGGTGTAACAGACCTTGGCCGCCCTGAGGGCGGGTGGGAACGCGGTCGAAGACGCGTCTGCTGTGGTTCCCATCACAGCTGGGTGGTGTGACTGGTAAGAGATGGAAGCATACCGGCATCACGATGAATACTTTGGGTTGGAATGGTACAGGACCCTGTCATTTCTACGTCTGTCTGGCCGGAAACCTTTTCCATCCTATCCTCCCCCTTCCCCCCGAAGTTAACTACGGCCTTCTAGTCGGCGCTTTTTATACAGGAAGTATCCGATTTCTGCAAATTAAGTCGATGCCTCCTTGCCCCCTATCTTACCTGGACTGTTTGTTCCTACTATTTCCCGCAGCCCACCTCCTGAGGAGCTTTGCTGACTGCAATTTTTATGTCTACGTGCCTTCATCTGAAACCTAACCCTGTCTTTTTACTTCCCCCGTCGTCATTTTTTTCAGTTTCCCGAAGAGACTGCCGGCCAAAATCTGTTTTACACGGACAGCGGGTACGTGTGTGGGGTTGTGCTTTTCCTACTTCCCTCACCTTTTGCAAGTTGTCAGTCCCTTTTGGCTTCTGAGACACGCTGTAGCGTGCGCCCAAGTCACCGAAGCCTCCGGTACGCAGCGCGCAACTACGGGCTGCATGACTCAGGCTTGCCGTTCGTAAATTGGAGGAGGGGGGATGGGGGGTTGCGAGTAAGGCTCATTCTGAAAGGCTTCATCGTGCTTTGTGTCTTCAATAAACCGACAGGCCATATGTAAAAACCCCTGGTTTGAAGGCTTGTCAACTTTAATTCATTTCCTGCTCATCGGAATAAATTTGAATATTTGCTGACGTTGCGGACAGCTGGGCCGGCTCTCCTTTGTCGAAGCGAATACTGACTTTTATTGATCAGCAGTTTAAAGTTGCGGCTGTATGTGTTGGCCTTGGGCTGATCGATGTTTTCCCCGTTCGCTGTCTGGCCGTGCGTGTGGATTTTGGTTTGGCGTGACGGTAATTTGTGGTCTGTTCTGTCCCCATGATAGATGATACTGGTAATCCTGCTCCCTCCTCCGGCGGTTTCTTCACGGGATCGTCTTCGTCTGCGAATCCTGACTTCGGTTTGACTGTGGCCTGTCCTTTAATTACGTAATGGCGCGGGACTTTGTAGGCCGCAGGGAGGTCCAGATGCTTGTTGACAGAATTGGGGTGTGAGTATCATGCTTCAAGTGTCAATCTTTCCGATTTTGAGGCTCCTCGGCCTATGGTGGTCGTTCCTTGAGTATCGAAGTCGTGGCCAGTCTCTCCGATATGTGTGGCAAGCTGCGAGTTAGGGTCTAGCCTCCGGGCCGCCGCTTTGTATTCCTGTAGGTTGTTCTGCAATTTGCGCCCTGTTTCTCCATCGTTGCGACGTATTTGTAGACAACTACAAAAGTTTCAGCAGATGGCAGTCTGTCGTCAGGTTGCATCACTCGGTGGCGTATTGTTGCCTGAGGTCGATGGCCTATGCCTACTCCAGCAGGTTGTACCGGTCGAGAGACTGCTTCGGAGACTCCCTTTATGTAGAGAATGGCTCTTCAGACTTTGGGTTCCGGTTTTTCTGCCCGTCGTCTGTCCACTCGGCGCTTGCTTGTTAACTGCTCCGTTCTTGAAAGGACTGTGATCATGTCTGATTTAGATGTTTCAGTTATGTCGCCGACCGCACCTTACTACATTGGCTTAAGTTAGGAGGGAGGGTCCTCACAACTGCGACATTCAGACTAGATTCCGTGTGGGACGAGAAGAAGAAGTGGGACACCCTCAGGCGGAAGAGAGTTAGGGCAGTCGTCCCAGTAAGACCCTACGTGAGTAGGCGTTAGGGATATGATCGGCCAGAGCGGATCGGGGTCAGCAGACCCTGCTGAGTACGTGTTATCAGTCGCGAGAAGTTGAGCGTTGCACGCGGAGTTGTATCTCTCTCTCTCTCTCTCTGCTGCTGCTGGTCCGCGACTGCTTATTCGCCAGACCCGAGGGTCCACTTATTTCACAGCTAACCTTCACTGAAAGTAGTTCCACTATCCGCCACCCGTGGGCGCGCCGGGTAGCCTTCCCGGTGTAACCCGCCTTTCTGGCAGTCACGAAACTAGAAAAGCGCCTTCGAACGGCAGCACATTTTTTGACGGACGCCAGTCTATGCAATTTAAACCTACTTCTCTAGTATATGTGGGTATAGTTACCTTCGCTCTTGGTTTGTAATCAGTATCCCGCAGGGTTTTGAAGGGAAACCGGGCAGCCATAATAAAAACTTTGGTCGAATGGTTTTTCCTGGTCTTCACAGCCGTTTAATTCGACTACAACCGTTCTAGATCTAATTTATTACTGAAAACCAACTAATTATATCAATACAGTAGGGCCTCGGGTGACGAGCTGCCCCATGTTCGAGCATGTCAGGTAAAAAACAAGCCACTCGCAGAAAAAAAAATTGTTTCGATTGACGAGCTTCTGCTCAGTTAAAGAGCTGTCAGTGTTTGTCTGCGTTCGCCGTTGATCTTCCCCCCCCCCGTGGCGTTGGTCCTCGGTCGCCTGCAGGCAGTCAGTGAACTGATGCAGTTTGATTGACTACGTTTTGGAAGACGAGCGTTTCACATGAAAAACTCGATGCCGAAACAGATTAAACTCGTTAAACGAGGTTTTACTGTATCTAACCTTCATGGGCTCGGGGAGAGCCCTAAAGGTGCACACATCATCTGCCTGCTAGTTAGGCGTTTATGAACCTTTTCGCGCATATATTTGGTCATATTTCCGTATTACTTCCGGCGTTAGTAAAGGCTTTTTTTGCCGAAGCAAGTAGCAGTACTGCGGTTAAAAGACCACTTTTGCTTCGCACTATACACGCGATATTTTACAGAACAGGAAATGTTTATTCTGTGCCAATTCGCTTCTGGGCGGACCATCTGTGCTCCATAGTTTCATTTTGTTCTTCATTGTCTTTTAGAGAAACGGAGGCTGTCCAGCAGGATAACACACCGTGTGAACGTGAGACAGCTATTTGCCGTCGCGTGATACCTGAATCAACCGACGTAGAGATGTCCGGTTAGTTTCGATTATACTTTTCTTATGCTACCTACTTTTTATTAATAATATTAGCTACGATATATGTACAGCCACCGAAGAGGGCTCATTTCCCGACTCCCGTATTACCTTATTCGTTCATCATCATCATCATCATCATCATCATCATCATCATCATCATCATCATCAGGTTTTATTGAGGGAAATTTAGGTAAATACCTTTGAACTCCCTATTGGTACAGGACAGTTTTTTCAATGCATTTGATCTGCAGATCATTTTAGAACAGTGGCGTTGCCAGTAATTTCATTTTGGGTAAGGGAAGGCCGACAGTGAAAAAACTTCTGAGGCATTGTTCAGAAGTCTAGGGGTTTGAATGCCATTTGAGAGATTTCAGGAGAAAAACTGTCGCCCGGGGGAGGGGGGGGGGTGCAGAGTATATTCGAAGCTGATGGCCTGTGCTAAGAGTTTTTGAAGCATGTCATGGAGAGTCCATCGCGGTTTTCGCCATAATACAAAGGGTCCCACGAAGAGAAGTTTGCGGTGGTCACGTGAACCTCATCGAGTGTCGGCGATGCGCCCATCGTGCATCCTTGTTGGTTTAACGAGTCTGCCTACGTACGGGCCATTGCAAAGCTACTAGAGAGTAGAATTACTTTGAAGAACTTGTTTTGTATCACAAAGTCTTGGAGTTCAGCAGCAAACTTCTTTCGCGCACCAGCGAAGTTTGGTGCTCTTGTTTGAAGCAAAAAAGTCTTCTGGTCAGGAATGTCGTACAATTCCAGTGAACCCGCCAAGAACGGTTTCCCAGGACTAGTAGAATACGGTGCAGCACCGACTACAGCGGGAATACATGGTGACTGCAGGTAACCAACGAAATTATTCTTCAAGGAGGAAGTAAGCAAGTCCAGGCAGAACTGGGGGACGTTTCCTACGCCAACAACAGCAGCAATCAAGGCCTCCTTATCAAGAGTGGGCCAAGAGTGCTCATATTCCGGTACAGGGTGTAGTGACGTCATACACTGAGTAGGTCAAATACCGTGTAATGGCCTAAACTGTAAGTACAGTGGACCAGAATGGGTGTTCAGCCTGGCTCACGCCGCATGTTTACCGAGTAGCACAGATTTCATTCGAGCCCAGAACCATCCTCATTCCGCCCCAGCCGCTGTGCCCGCTTACCCTGGGAGCCACAGCAGGCGCGTCTTCGTCGCGTTCCCATCCACCCACATGGCGGCCAAGGTCTGCTACACCAACCTCCCTACGTTGGATCTATCTCCTCTCCTCTCTATCTGTGTTTTTGATGACGGAGCCCCCCCCCCCCCCCCCCTCCCGACCACGTTGCTCCGACTTTCCCTCCTCGCCGACCCGGTGGGGGCCTGATCCAGCAAGGGCCAATAGCCAGCCAGCCAGTCAGCCGACTTCGCCTACCACAGGCTCGAAAGGGGTTGCTACTTCAGGCGCAAATCAGCTGCGCTTCGGGCAGACTTTGTGGCTTGTGCCGTGCTGAGCTGCTGCGACTGGATGCCTATTTTGATCAGTGATGTGAACAGTTGAGGGCGGGAGCGCGAGACCGGTTTTCAGGATTGCTTTTGTTCTCGCGCACGCAGTGTCCTAGACACTACCTTACCTTCTTTCTCCCCTAATTGGGCCGTGTGATAGCTGCGCTAGACCAACATGGGGGCCAGATCAGGGCACGGCCCACCGTACTCAGGTTGCGCGCCGATAACAAATGACAAACACGGAGGTGTGGGCGTGATGGCGGCACGCGTAGGGGCGGCTTCGGCCGCGTCAGCCACCTGCGTCCGACCCCGCCTCCGGTGTTGTTAACCCTGACTTCAAACCAGGCTCAAGTAGGTGAGGGAGGAGGGAGGGCGGTAGATGCTGCGCAAGTCTATTATCAACCAAGCCTAGTTCACGCGCAAGTCAGCGCCCCTTCAACATCCTGTTGTGGAGCATACGATGGACATAGTCGAAATCGGCGGTCAAATTGTCATATCACCCGCCCTCCCCTTCAATCCGGGTAATCACAACACCCCGAACTCCCACTGTCGGTGGTGTGGGGACAATAAGTGCTGCTAACCCCCTAAGGCACTTATAAACCCTGTCAAATTGTTGTATTTTCATTGAGGAGTAGAAAACGACTCGATAGCTGAGACAATGTGTTTGCTCGCCTGACGTTTCGAAATCCGTCGCGGATTCATCTTCAGAGACATACTCACAGAACAGTAGCAGAAACGGTTTGTGAATGTGCAGGGTTTTTTCTTAAAATTAAAACATGCAGAAAAATCGATAAATGCCTTGAGTGTGTTCTGATTCGTTGCGCCAGCCATGACTATCTGGCCTTGTGGCGATGGCATAAGATGGTGTGGTGGCCTGTGTGTTCCCCGAGCGGCGATTTGCTTTGGCCAAATTTAGTCTCATCACCGAATATGGATTGGGGTCCCGTGAACCACGACTCAAGTAATTCTCGGCTCACTCGATTGTAACCTCTTGCGATAAATTTTGGCCTCATCAAATTTGAACATGTTGCCGGGTCTCGAGTCGTCTTCTACTTCTCAATTACTTCCTGGGACTCGCATGTTTGCTTGTATTAGCAATATATTTTCATTCTTTACACAAAAGTAAATTGCCGTCTCCTGCTATGCAGTTCTTTAAATGCTTTTTTGGCTTATTTCCGGGCAAGGCATGTTCTATTCCAGCGTTCTTGGCGGTAGTCGTTAATTGTCCGATCTAACGACAACATCTCGTACTCCTATGAATCTGCAATCGCAGTATCAGCAACCATTCTTTGTTACTCCCCTTAGATGACGTTCCCGACGAATTCTTCGAGCTGACGGAGGGCGAGCTAAGGCGCATCCTAGCCCGTCTGCGTGAGGAGGCGTAAGTCCTTTTTGTACTGCTATGTTGGACGGGACCTGTTCGTTCCATTTGGTCTTGGAGTTCAATGTTAGCTAGTAGTATATTTAGAAGGGGAAAACCGACAAAGACGTTGTTTAGTCGTTTGCGATCGGGAATATGTTAATATTTTCGGGGGCTCACCGATCTAGTTAAGGTCTATGGATGTCTCGTTTTTGCCCCGAAGCTAACTTTAGAGCATTCATCACAGGTATTTGCAAATATACTTCTGGTGTAGAAGCATATAAGGTGGATCCTTTAACCAGTCTTATCCAAAGCCATGTTTGCCGCACTTCAGCCTCGAAGCCGCGATCGTTACACTCTCTTTCTTCGGTAGATAATTTTGGCATTCAACAAGGTCTTCGGCTGCATCGAGGCTTATGCAAAAAGCCTGCTTTAAAAAGTTTAAAGGATCGTCAGTAACTAATTACTGCTACCAAAATAACTAATGATACCGTTCCCATTATTATGTTGCGTAGGTTCGACATGATACCGAAAATGCGGAGTGTACGCACGGCGTTGGTAACATGAACGCATTCGGACTGCCATACTGTTCTGTTTATTTAGGGTAGTATAAGTAACTGCATGGATAAGTTGGAGGTACAGAGGTTTACAAAAAGAGTATCTTTCTGGAGGAGGATGTTTGCCAGCGAGTACCTGGTTATTTGAATCCTGCTCGTTGTATTTCAGTTCAACAGCGTAAATTGTTCTGTGGGAAATGAATGCGATTAAAAACTGCATTGGAGTGGCAGAAAATAGGGAAACTGAAGTAGCGATCTCCGATTTATTAACCGTAGTCACTCCGGCATGCGAAACGAGATTAGCATGTTCCAGTCGCTTCTGACAATCAGCGTTACCTTGGTAACATACTAGCTTAACATAGCCAGTGGTAATTGGTTTCACAGCTGTCTGTGTGACTGGTTTTGCGAGACAGTTAACGCCGAGTCTTTAATCTCGTTGTTGATTTTGCCGAAGTCGACTTCTTTTTTTGCCAGTAGCAGATTAGCCAGATTTACGTGTTTTGTGTTACTCCTGAGGATCCTTTCACTGTCCGATTGGGTCTATCGTTTCGTGGGCATAAAATTGATTAGATTTGGTCGCTCTAGCCGAATTCATCATCACGAGGACAATCGCCACAATGATAGTCAAGTCTGTGGATCCAAACGCGGACGCCCTGTTACTGTTTTTTTGGAGCTTCTGTATTCATGCTAGGTCTAAGAAGCAGCCAAGTCATACCTCTCCTTATCGCTAAAGCGGATCATAGGCAGATCATCCGATTACTGACTGAAGTGAGCATTTCTGGCTTATGGGCCCTCATCAGCCATGCCCGCGAGGTTCAAACCGCCTGCGTATCGTGTTTCTCTGGCCATTGTCACAGTGGGTCAAATATTCTGTCAGGTAACTTCACCAAAGCGGTCTTGAAAACCTTTCTTTGTGATATGAGCTCAATTGGCATTGTCGGCTCCTCGTCGTTTACAAAATTTAGACTGACGACTGGAGCTTCGGGTGACAAGCAACTCCATCTACGAGCATCTTAGGAAACAGGCGAACCACTAGCAAGCTTGTCGAGCTTCCTCACAGTTAACGAGCGGTCAGTACGTGTTCGTGTACCTGTGTCCGCCGTTGAGTCTGCTCCCAGGGCGTGGTTCCTCGGTCGCCTGCAGTCAGTCAGGGAACTGGTGCAATTTGATTGTCTACGTTTCGCAGGACGTCCCTGATCATGACGAGCTTGGTGTCGGAACGTTAACCGATGTTACACTGTACTTTGTTATTACGTTTCGTAGCTCATCGCTTAATGCACACACTCTTCACTGTAATGCATCTCATTATGGTTTATAGCTTGACCAGGCTAGTCCTGGGGGTATCTACTTGGCCCTAAAGCGCCTTACCGGAGCCTGAATACCATTCATTACACACACACACACATCACGTCGCATCGGTAATCAACCACACGCTACTGTTAAAAGATGCGGGTAAATGGTTTCCTTACTGACACTGCGTAGTCTTCAGTTGACAAAAAGCCTTTTGCGCCTTGGCACAGTTGTACCACGCCTGCAGCACTGGTAGGGCACCACTTGGGGTTGCGTTTGACTGGCTGATGATAACTAATGAGCCAGAAATGACCTACTAGTCTTTGTAGGTTCCACTTTACCGACGGAAAAAAATACCTCGACTAATTCGAGTGAAAGTTCTACCCCTCATTTGGTCATGGTTAAAGCGTAAGACTTCTGGCCAAAAGGTCGCGGGTTCGGGGTGGGCACTACCTGGAATTGGGTATGACTGGCTGATGACGGCTAATGAGTCAAAAACGGCCATTCCGGTATCTCTTGCCCTTGTGGGCAATGCTAGCTGGCTAGACTCCTAGCCGCGCCTAGCGGCTTCTGGCCGGGCTCGCAAATGAGTCCCAAGACAGATCAAGAAGAGTAAGGTCCATCAGTGATCGGTTAACATTAACCAAAGTGGATCAGAGCTTATAATTTCCTGCAAGCCTATGAGCTGTTGAGGAAGTTGCCCGTTTCAAAACGACAGTCAGCACTACAATGACAACCACCGCCACCCCGGAGGGGTGGGGCGGGGGGCGATAAGAGTGGGGCTGACTTGTACAGCACCATCTTCACTCGCTCGCTGTAAGTCGAATGTTGCAACGCGTAAATTCGTTTCGTCCATCATTTTGAGCCCTTCGTTTGCATACAGTGCTGCGTGTTTAAGCAGATTCAACCGTCTACAATTGTTGCGTTGCGCGTATTCTGTACTGTTTTGTTCAGTTTGTTTGTGGGGTATTTGATCACTTGTCCGCACTGTCCTTTTGTCTTGTTGATGTTCTTTTTTCCCGAAATCTACCAATGGCCCTCTTCTCTGTGTATATGTCGTCTTTAGTGGCAGCGACACCCCCCTCGGAGCTCCGTCTCTGCAACAATCTACCAGAGCCCGGTTCTACGCCAAGTATCCACGTTGCATCATTCGCTTCACCTGGCCCGATGACGTCTTCCTGCAGGCCTGCTTTCGGCCTGGAGAAAGGGGTGCGTAGTACCATACTTTGTTAAATTGGCTTGCGATAGTTTTCACATTGCTTTCCTTTCGCCCTACCCCTCTCTTTACAAGCGCATGACGTGTGCAGCGACGCCGAGGATAACCAAAAAATAAGAAAGCGGTTTATGTTTGGCAGTGTAGAATGTAAGGCTAAGAATCTAGTATAGGGCTCACCGCAAAAACCGAAAACCCCCAGAAATCTGTAATATGGGACCGACGATAGTAAGGGGCTATACGCGTGGAGCATTACGAGGCACAGGCGAGAAGATAAATTAACTATGGCAAACAAAAACAGGAGATAGTAGATAAGAGGCTAGTGTATAGCAACGGCCAAACGCGTGATAATCCAAAGATAAACAAAGAAAAATTGGTGACAAGTCGGATAGAATTTGAGGGTTCCAAAAACGGTGGAAGGAGCAGTATACTTTGTACAGTGCTGCTGAAAAATAGGTTGTAGGAATTTGGCAGTCGTACAAGTGTGCGTCCGCAGTCCGATGGCCGGCGTCCCAAATCGTCCGGCCACTCCGGCGAGGTCATGTGTGGGAGTCAGCCGGACCAAATTGGGATAGGCAAGGTGGTGCATGCGCACTGGCTATCATCTGCAAGAGGTAGCGCGTTGGGGGCACCTGCGATGGGCTGTCTCAGAGACGGGCCGATAACTGCAATCACGTGACTTCGTGCGTAGCCTGTCGCCGGAAGTGGAAGGCGCTACAAGGATCACTATGCAGCGTCGGGATGAAACCCGGTTCGCGTCAGTTAGGGACGAGTACGCGTCCGAAGTCTGCGAGCGCGAAGGTCATTGCAGCAAGATCGCCTCAGGGACACCATTGGCCAGGCCGGATTAATGTTGGCAGGCAGTTGTGCATAAGTACTAACAGCCAGGAGGGGTTGCGCGCTGCATTGGTTCACTAAACACTGACTCGCACGCAGTCTCTCCAACCGCCATGTTTTGGAGCACACAGTCCATATCCTCGAATGCGACAGCTAAAATTGTCCACCATTTCCTCTGCTATTGCTAAGGGTGCTTTTTATGTTCCTCCCATTTAGTGTCGGCACTCTACGACTTCATTAAGGGGTACCTCATCCCTACGGTGGGAGATTTTCAACTCTGTAAGTTTCTGTGTGTCCCAGGCCTGCAGTTATTTCCTTCCCCCGTCTTTCTTTCCGAACCTCTTCACCTAATCGTGCTCGGAGGACCCCACCTGTTTTTTCGCTATACATTGCCTTTACTTCTTTTTACTCTCCCCCTCAGATACAACACCCCCGAAAGTTAATATCCCGAACAATTCCACAACCACTCTTGTTGAGGTAAGCCTTACTAGGGTTAAAATCGCGTTTTGTTGTGCTCGGACCAGTTAGAAAGTGCTAGTCAAGAATGTTCTACTGATCCTGGTGGGGGCGTCTTCACGGCAGCAGTGACCGCTGCAGTCCACTTAAAAGTGATCTAGAGGACTTTACAGAAACAAGTGTTTCGGCAATGTATAGATGCAAAAAAGACGTCTAAATATCTCAATTATAGGCGAAAAGCGGGCAGCTTTTGTTTCGCTGAAGGAGGAATCAAACACGACTACTCGTTTAGCACTAGTAGTATAATAATTGACTGATTGTTATGAGTAATCTTCTGGTTGCATGGTTTGTGTAAACGTTGCAGGCGACTAAAGGGCCCGAAAATGTACTATAGCTCATGAAATATACGTATATTCGTGAAGAATCTTCACCGATCCCGAAGCAAACGCAACTGCCTTTACCCACTCAATTGAAAACAGGAAATAATTATTGACAGATATATGATGTTAGTTAAAAATACTTATAAAGGCAGAGACATCGCAAGCTAAAAATTTGCGGTCAAAAGATTAGATAGAGGTTTTTTGGGCCTTATTTTTCGACGTGGTAACACTGATTGTGGTAGCTATTAGCTACCATCTGTCTCTATCATATATTCCTCTTGCAGTTCGTAGAGACATTTTGCGATTCCCGTTTTTATCGTTGTTGTTGCAGAAGTAGATACCCAAAAACTTGTTTGGCGTACGCGGCTGCGTTTGTGTAGCAGCTAGCCAAAGAAGAACAGTTTGAACGCAATTGTAGTTTACTGTCTCTTCGATCAACTCGGCTGTTAATTTTTTCAGATTGTACATCTTTCGTAACTCAATGAGAATTTCACAATAATGGCTACTCATATTTAAGTCAATAGTATTAACATCAATAGGGAACTATATAGTCGCATTGACTGATGAACCTTGCCGGAGTACCTTGTCAACCGTACATCCCTGTCTGTGGTTGATGTTCATCTGATCGCCGATAGAAACGAGCACCGCAATTCCAGGAAGTAGTTTAGCAGCAGAAGAAGAGATAGCTAGGCTAATAAAATTTACAATTTTTTCTGATTTTAGGCCAACCTAGTTCCGATGACTAAGGTCCATCTCACTTTACCGTCAGGTCCACCAAAGGCCGCAGATGGTGAGTTTGCAATTTTGTTTTTTAAACTTTCGCAAAAGTAGATATGGCTCCATAGATGATAGCAGATTTTTATTTTGATCGAATTCTAGGTTTCACATTCCGTGGTGCAAAAACTAGCAGAAAGTGTTTTTTGATTGGTAATTAAGTTGACATGCTTGGCGAGAGCGTTCATTTTGCTTTGAAAATGTGTGGTTTTACTCATTGAAGAGCAAGAGCAGCCAAATTAATGTTGAGGAAATGATTAGTTTTTATTATTTCAACAAGTGATTGGGGAGAGGGCTGGACTAGCTGCCTAATTTCAAAAGCCCACGTCCTTTGAAATTTACTTTCGCCTTTTTTTTAAAACTATAAAAATTGCGATCATCTACAAATTTCAATTATTGCCTCTCGTCACCCCTGAGGTGTAGAAAGCTGGCACACCCCTTGGCAGAGGGGTCTTCGAAAACCCAACATGTACAAAACCGCTTACCTACAAATTTTAATTAGGGTGAATTTCCACAAACTTCCGATTATGCGGGTTAAAAATTTCGAAATTTGCAGTAGTAGACATTTTCAGTAGTGTCATTTTGGCTGTCTTCCTTTTTCCTCGAGCACATGCGAACACCGCAACCTACAATTCCCCGCCATTTGTCCAGTTGGGGTTAGTGGTGATATTAAAAATAAGCAGAGAACTACAGGGAGTCCTTGGAAGGCAAATAACCACTTCCTTAAAAATTTTAAGTAGGACGAATTTCCAACATCTTTCAATCATTCGCACGGAAACAGTTTCTTAATTTTACATGATAACTGCGCACTGCTTTTTCCTCGTGAAATGCCCCACCCATTATATGCCCTCAAACCGAGTGCCCCTACTGGAGTAGTAAACTTACGTGATTCCTCTGTTCTTTTTTAGTTTTGCGACCCGAATACCTTACTTCAATAAGCAACGAATCCGCTGCGGCTAACGAGATTGCCATCAAGTGGTAATTTCTACATTAGATATTATCTTTTTTGTTGCCTCCTGGGGTGTGTCGCGTGCGCACTCAATTTTTTCTCTTTTCCGGCCGGTTTGTCAGGCGACCTACACGTAAAAAGTATTGTCACCGCAGGCAACAAGTTTCACTGAAGCAACCTCGGCATCATTCTTATATGCCGAGGTAGTTAGATATCACTAGCCCCATCATTATACCTTACGGGAGCGGTGTTAATAGGGGTTTTCTGGTTGGATCATATTGGAGGAACGAAAAAATAAATTAAAAAAGCTTAGTGTATATAAACACAAAGGGATAGGAAATAATTACTAAAATTAACAAATATTTGCGCGTCATAATTAAAATGCCAAGTACAAAAAGTAGGAAACAGAATCTGCGCAAACAAAGAGTGCCTGCAACTAGGCTACAAACCAATATCGATTCGATATTGAAATTTAGAGATTGAAATAAAACCATGAGAGATAGATTTTTTCCAAATTTTTCAAAACTCGCAATAGCTTCTTATTCATTTGGACAGATATTGTAGCGCGATAAGCCGACAAGCAAACTTATGTTGTTTAAAAAGTACTAAATTGAAGTAAAAATTCAGCTATCTAAAATTATACTAACAAACCGAAGACTACTTTAAAACTAATAAAAGTGAAAGTAACCATAGGAAGCTAAAGATTTCAAAGTTTTTGACTGCAGTAATAAGCACAACTGCGCCTGTCAACTTACATATAGTAGGCGAGTCTTCCCTTTTCATCATATAGGTATATATTTGTATATATGTAGTGGATCCGACAAAGCAAAGAGAGACCAAAATAGCCATTTCTAGCTTATTAGCCGTCATCTAGAGGTAGTGTCCTGAACACAGTGACCGAAGGTCCCGGGTTCAAATCTCGGGGGTGCCAACCCTCGAGATTCCGTATGACTGGCTGATGACGGCTAATAAGCCAGAAATGGCCATTCTGGTCTCCCTTTGCTTTGTCGGATCCACTTCTTCATCATATCACATTTGTCACTATGTGACGGTAATTGAGGGTTTGCGTTGCGAGCTCCTTGGCAAAGCGGAACTTAATTGTTCCTTGAGTAGATCGGTAAAACACCTGCATTCATTCATCATTAGACATTTTTCAGAATTCTAGAAGTTTTAATGCCATTTGAGGGATTTAAAAGGGAAAACTGTCGCACGTGGGGGGGGGGG
>JAYGXS010000006.1:24897233-24907638 GCA_036362985.1 Ligula intestinalis | reverse complement strand
ACCAACTGCGCCGTCTGTGAGTGCGTTTGTTTGTGTTTTCCGACCAGCTGGTGTTCAGCGTTATGCTTGGCTGATGAAGGCTAATAAGCGCGAAACAATTTTGTATCAAGTTACCCCCAAATGCTGTCATACCCTCCTTACCGGCATATGAGAATCTCACCGCGACTCTCAGTACTGCGCTCCCGAATCAGGGTTCTAGGCAACAACTTTGACTGGCCAATTTTTTGTTGAATGTGAGCGTGGAGTGGGTGCATGAATGCTGGCTGGTGGTGAACCATCATCATCAACCTGAAATGTAGACTCCTGAAGGCTAGTCCGGCTGGATCTCGTGGCGGCCATTATCAAGATAGTGGGCGGCTGAAGTCGCCGATAGACAAGGTAGATTTAGTAGTGCATACGCAGGTGTTATGGTGACTGCGACTGAAGATTTAATTGAGATCAACAACTTTAACGGTCTAAACCTGAACCCATGCCTAGAGCATAGCCCTAACATCTTATGCATAATCTCCGGACCTGAAGTCGAACGTTTAACCCTTATAGTAACATCTGAGAGGCTTGTAAGATAATGAGCGGATGGTTAAGTTAAAGCTATTGAACAGTACATTAAGTACGTATTTCATGGAAGTAGGGACTAGGTGGACTTACATACTAGTCGTCACCGCGTGCGATAATTGTTTCTTTCTTATCAAATTAACTCAAGCATGATTCTTTTTGTCACTCTTTGTAATCAATAGTTGGTTTTTCAGTGTTTTGTACTCTCAGACTTCTATGCTGTTGTCCAAACGGACACAGTTGCTCAGAAGGTGTGATCACTAGAATAAGAAGCTTATTGACCCGACATTTTAGGTTCTAACCTGAACTCACCTCCTCCTAGCAACCAACTGTTGGCGAGTCACTTGTCACATAGGGCTTCTGCCTAAACGATTGCATAACAATGTATGGAGTTTTGATTTGCATAGAGCCCGTTCTATCCCGATGGGTGTGATGGGAGAGAAGCCAAGCGGGTTTCTGGAACGAAACAGCTGATTTGTAGTTCCGCGCATTTCGCTTATTGACTGCAATTCTGGCCGTTCTCGAAAAGCTGCGCTAACCGTGACGATCGTTCTAGAGCCTTTCGATCTACGAGGCGCGGTACCTTGATTGGTTGTTTCACACGCTGTAATACCCTCGCGGAACTTTGAGGATATTTGGGGCGCAGGTGTGAGCAGAAGGCTTCACGCGTGCTCGAGTCAACAGCGTACGCTGGTTGGCTGTCTTGTTGTCCGTGCGTGAATCTGCCGGCCGGCCGGCGGAACACGTGTTTTTTCGCCCTAGAGCACGGCTCAAATGCAGTTCCCTTGTGTCCTACACCGATGTGGCTTGCCTGCTGAACCCATTGGGGGCATCTCGCTGCATCGACAACCGTTTATTTTCTTCACTGAAATATGCTCAGTTATTTAGATCCTTCTCTCTCTCTCTCCCCGTCCTCTCCCTTTTAGGATAAGCAAGCAACCGAGTGCCAAACCGTCCTCATCACAGCGTTAATCTCAGTGAGGTCTCGGAGACGTAAGCGGGAGGAAAATACAGTGCTCTACCTCTCTCAGGCCTTACATATCGACTATTTTCCGCTTTGTTTTTCCAAATTTGCTCACAAAAAGACTGCATTTTTAAGACTCGCTTATTGCCCAACCGCGTCATTTGGCGCACTTCTCATTCGAGTTTCGTGGGTTTTTTATGCGTTAAATACACCATTTCCTCTTTACTTGCCAGCAAAAAGGTGTCACTAGTTTGCAGAACACGCCTACTTGTCCTTTACGTGTCCAATCGGAATATGCCCGCACCATAACTTCCCAGTAGTCCAGTTATCTGGCTTAAGTCATGGCGTGTCGAACGGCCGAGCCTCTAGTCTCGACGGCGGAGATCCCCATCCACTATCCCCTCGGTAAAGAAAGGATTTCCAGTCGCGGACAACCGAGCATGGGCCTGATGACTAAGTGCACACGGACCCTAGTTTGCGGTTAGAATGTAGTGTGCTGACAGGGGCAGATAAGCTGCAAGCATGCATGCCAATCATTGACAGCATGCCTTCTCGATCAATGCTCGTGTGGGGGGGGGGGGAAGTTGCACGCTGGATGTCCAGATTAGAACGTTAAATTCGCCAATATAAGGTTGTACTTGTTACGGCTGTGATCATGCCTGATCTAGCCGGCCTCAATGATGTCACGGACGGTACCTCTCCATGCGTGGCGATTGGCGGCAGCGGATCTCGAAAGTTCCACCCAGTCCAGGCCAAAGATAGAAGGTCCAAGAACTGCTTCCATGTCTTGACGGACGGTGTCTAGCCAGGTCTTCAGTTGCCCTCCTCTTCGACGTTTCCAGGTGGGCTGCGGTGCCGGGTCGAGGGCAGCATAGGTAAGCTCGTGGGGCGGACGGTGGCGAGGGTGCCCAACCCACCTCGGTCGCCTTTTTGAATGGCCTGTGCTATCTTCGCGATACAAGCGCAGCGTGTGCGGACTGTCTCATTTGAGATGAGGTCGCTATACTTAGCTCGCAGGATCGTCCTCAGGCAGCGATGGTAAAAGTCCTGCAGTCATCGCTCATCTTCAGCGCGCATAGCCAAGCATTCACATCGATAGGGGAGGACTGACCGGATGGATGCGCAGTATACACTCCGTAATCCGCATTACAGCTCAGGCGCCGTAGTGGCCTCTTCGATCCGTAAACCAGGAACCATTCCACCCATAAAACTACCACTTCAGTGAAGCTGAGTATCATTCATCCCGATGGGTGGCCTATCTGAGGGCCGCGTAGGCGGCTCAAACCCTACACAGTGGGAGGTCAAAAGAATATTGCTTTTCAGAATAAAAACCACTTTATTAAGGAATGTGGTAAAAGCCTAACAGAAACTGGGACACAAAGCACACGCCATATCACGAAGCATTACTTAAACAAGCAAAGCAGATTATAAAACCAGTTTTAAAGCTGCATCTTCGGAACCAGTTTGACACCGTTTGAAAGACGGGGCTCTTTGCCGTACCTTTGGTAGAATTGAAACCGCATGTAGCCGGCAGTCAACTGAGAAAGAATTTGGGTCTGAAAAAAGAATGCACATGGCATGAGTGAAGTGTTAGTAAGAAATACTTATTGCAAACTCATGGCTCCCTTTAAATTTGGCCTTTATACATTCGCATTTGAGACACCCCATTGCATTTTGGTACATAAAGTATGCGCCAGAAATCGTGTAACATGCCGACATATGCGAAAGATGGATACTCTTTCGCTGGTCGGCATTGACTCCGGTTGTGATAATGATTATCGTGTAGTCTATTCTGAAGTTATTTCAGTCATGATAGGATGCAGGCATTGTAACTCACAAAATGTATGTACTGTAAAAAATTACTACATAAATAGTATGCATTTTTATCGTTGATTTGACTGCCTCTATAAATTTAAATATATTTTATGGAAACCATCTACGAAAAATATTATTTCTTGAACTCGTTTGGTAGCAAATTACGCCTTCTTTAAATTTTGTATTTAACGAAAAGATATCCATCAGTTTTTTTAAAGTCATTTCATGAATGACTGTGAGGTGTTCATTCATAATACATCGTACACGTCAATATATTAATTCTGCATATACTGTATAAAACATGCTCCACATCTAGTGCAACATTTTATGAGGGCTATGTGACTTTTTCCCTAACCCCTAAGGCGAAAACGTACCCTTCCTTAAACAGGATGTACACAGTGCGCAGGTTGTAAACCTTGAATTCGAGTGTAGCATTCAGTAGGTATCAAAATTATTCGGCAATTTGGGAACTTTTTTTAAAACCGAATGATACCCTTCTCAGAGGATTTGATGTGCTGTAGTGGCCTTTTTATAGTTCTTGCCTGCCGCATATCTGTACACAGGGCCAATTACTACCAACCACATAATGACTACCATTAGTTCTGGCTGGTTTAAAAAATAAGGGATTAAGACATGGGATAATGGGAGAGGTGGAGAAGGGGGCAAGCAGCACTTACACGCCCAAGACTGTGTATAAGAGCAGCGGCAAAGTAAAAGTTTGCATTCGAGGTGGCTGTCTGCAACCAGGTGAAGTAGAAAAGGGGCGAGAGGATAAGCGCGGTGCCCATGAGACCGAGTGTGAAGGGCAGGCTCCGAAAGTCTGGACAAAGAGGATAGACAAAAACAAAAACATGATCGGCTTGACTCGACACATATAAATATGGTTTGGCGGGCGATTACGACGCTGTGCACTAGTATGAAGGTCTGTGGCGGTCAGCCAACAACGCTCTCCTCCTCCCTTCCTCGTTCAATACCCACTGCACAATATTGCTGCGTACGGCGTCCTTGTTCAAGGTCATCCATTATCACAGTGAGCGTCTTCGGACGCGCTGACTCCTGAATGATTTCAACTCGCTCAAACATGCGCGTCCAGATAGCCACGGCTGCCTAACCCACAAACCCACTGACGCGGCATGGGCCAAAATAGAGGACACCGCTTCGGACAATGCGGCACACCAATTGGGCACCACTTGAATTGGCTCAGAAATAATTTACGAGCAGCTGCCACTGAGGTTTCACTCTGCCTCAGACCTCACTGGACACAGCCAACAACAGCTCTGGTTTTGTCAGTGGCCACTGTTTCCTGAGACAACAACTTAGAGCTCTGTGCACAGTAAATTCCTCAGTCTGGTGCCTTCTGCCTACCACATGGGATTCGGCCTGATGATTTTAGTGCCGGCTTGACTCGACATATATAAATATGGCTTGGCGAGCGATTAAAAGGCGAATTCGCCGATGCCAGGCAGCTACTGCAGTAGCCGAAACGTTACGCATCTTCACAGGCAGCCGTTTGCGACCCGTTGACCTGAAGACCCTTGACCGACTTGCACTCGCGCCCCAGATAGCCCTCTGTCTTTTCCAACAACTTGGGATTCGGCCTGATGATTGTAGTGCTCTAACCACAATCACTACAGGTCCTCAGTGTGTCTCCTTACACTGCCAACAAACGCATGCAACGCTTGTCCACTGCGGGTAGAGAGGATAGTGCTTACTATATCCGTCACGAGCAATTGTCAATCTTTCGCAAATTTCGGAAGTTTGCATGAAATACCAGCCGCACCAGACACAAACAAACATTAGATGCCATTTGACATCACATTTGGAAAATCCTTTGCGGTTGGATGGATCTCTTTCTATCTCTCTCTCGTGGACGTGAAGGAAACCTCTCTTGCTCTGTGAAAAGGCAGAGTCAAGGTCGTAAAGATTTCTCCTTACAAGATGGAGCCAATGGCTTAAGCTTTGCAGAACAGGCGTGGTATGCATTCCGAGGCGAGATGAGGAAAAAAAGAGGTTCTTCTTAAAAAGGTCAAATTGTATTCAAGTTGCTGAAACACCAATTTATTGTCAGGAGACAGGAGGATAAGTGGCAACGTGACATTTGGCGCGATATAACGTTGGCGTGTGGGGGGGGGGGGGGGTAAGTAGGACACAAGGGTTAGATTGATGTTTTAGTGGGAATCGGTTAGTACGGTATCTAGAAAGGCTTTCTAAAAAGGCCACGCCTTTCAGAAAAATTCTACTGTGGTCATGGTGTACTTGGATTTGAGCGTTATGATGTGCGCTTTACCAGCGGTCATGCAAGATTGATGGGAGCATCTGACCCCCGGGTAAATTTCCCTGCCCTCCAGATAAGGCGAGCTGGGTGCAGGATTGTTTGTGGCTTTCTAACTTCCTCAGAAAGTAACTTGGAGTGGATCAGAGGGTTTGACCGAAATTTGATGTGCAGATTTGGGCCAAAGTCCATCAGCCACTGCGGGATAATCGTATACTGTTCACAAGCTGCTTACCAAACCAGCAGCAGAATTACTAGCTTAAAGCCCGGACAGCCGTTGCTGACGCAGCATGGCACAGCTGTGGGCGAGGGTTTAGCTCATCAGCGGTTCCCCCAGCATTTCCTGTGTGTGCTTTTTGGTAGATACTCAACAGTTTTGAAATTGTAGCTTTCTAGTATCCAAAGAAAGTAATCTTGGACCTGAAGTAGATCAGCACATGAAAGACTATTTTTGTACGATTTGTATTGCCTACACAAGTAAACAGGCACCCAATACGGTCGTAGGGGCACACTGCATGGAGAGACGACTGCCTGACCGGTTGCAGAGTGACCAAGCAAACAGAGCCAGTGTATAGTTTATACGGTAATAAAAGAGATATGCAAACAACGATTGGTTGAGGTACGTGATGCAAAAGAAGAAGCCACTGTCAGCGCATTTAAAAAAGTGACAATGACTCACGGGGGGTCAGATGACGCCAATGCGCAGCAAGGGCCAGCGAGCATCCAAGGTCGGCTATACTGTTGTAGGGCCTCAGAATTCCCGTTGACATGGTTAAAATCAACGCCAAAAATAGAGGATCCTCACTAGAACAAAAAAAGAGTGGTCGTTTTTTAACAGACACGAAGGGACAAAATCATACAGGCTAGCGTGTTCATCACCATCACCGATCATCGGTTTCGACTATGTCCACCGTATGCTCTACTACAGGGCGGTGCAGGGACAATGACTAACGCGTGTGAAATAGTTTAAATTGATAGTGGACTTGCGACGCATCTACCGCACTCTCTCTTCCTTCACTCACCCGAGCGCCGTGCCAAGACATAGTCAAGCAGACCGGAGGTGGGGTCGGGCGCAGGCGGCTGGTGCGACAGTACCACCACGCCATATTTGGCATTTTTTGTGGGAGCGCAGCCCGAATAACGCCTACCGTACCCTGGTCTGACCCCCGTGTTAGTCCAGCACATTCATTATGCGGCCCGTTTGGGGGTCAGCCACCACCATTACCGCCAATGTGAACGACCTGAAGTCCAACCCCCCAAACAAATCAGAAAGCCGTGAGCTGTCATCATCATTCCAACCGTCGACGTCATCTGAGACACGCTTACTTTGCCTGGTGACTAGACTCGTAGTAACAGAACACGCAGAAAGAGGAGCATTCACCGGAAGAGGTTGATTACAAGCCTGACGTTTCGGATAGTGGTTTCGTCTAACCATTTTCAGAGAATGGATACTCTGGCTCAGGGTCCTCGTCTTTATGCCGTCCTTTCTTGCGTGTGCCCGTTCTACCAATCATATTTGAGCTACTCTGTGTGTCTCTCACCGCGTCTTCAGTCTCCTCGTCTGTCGGTCTCCTGCCTGTCGTTGTGTCGCCCCCTTGTATGTTCGTTCCATGGCCCTTTGTGACACTATGACGTGCTCGGAATAAGCATGTTGGCCGCGGCGGTGGCTAACCGCGTGTTAATGCGGCTTGTGCTTGGGTCCGACCCCTGTGTGTTCATCCCGTCGCCTCGCATGGTGTCTCGAGTGGTTCCCGGCATGCACACGCTGGCCACAGTGTTGGCTGCCCACGTGCTAATCTCAAGTGCGTCGGTGTTGGCCTCCTGAGCGCTCGGTCCATCGTCCCTGTCACGAGGTCACTACCCTAAACGTGAGACTTGTAATAAACCGCTCCCGGTGAACGCTCCTCTTTCTCCTGATCCATCCCCCGGAAATCGAATTTTCAGCACTATTACTGCTAACAGAACACACTTTCCGAAAACAAACTCCCAATATAACAAAACAGCCCAGTGAGTAGAGGCTTTTCTGACTAGGCTAAACATCAGGAACGGGCTTTACCGGCTTTCGCGAAATAGAATTTAAGTACCTTACTGGAAGGCACAACAAGTGATGCCATAATTCGCAGAGAATAGGCATGGGAGGAAGGGTGCTTTAAAGAAATATGAGACAGTCAATTCGTATACTTACTAGAAGCGCAGAGCGGCGGCCACACATAGACCGAAGATGAGCAGCTGCATAGTCCACACGAAGAAGGTATTAAAGTGGTCGAACATTTCCACGTACATATACCAGAAGAGACCCATGTTGGGCGTTGTATTCACGGCGAAAATGCTAAAAGGTGTGAAGCGGGCGTAAGACTAAGAGGCAACGCAGAAAATCGATTCGTTTATAAAAAGGGTCCTGAGGTGGCATGTAGTCGAGAGTGGAGAAAAACTAACTTTGAAAGGTAGGTATAACGCAGGAAGCCCCAATCACCACCATCAAGGTGTGCGGATGCGAGTAGCAAACCACCAAGACACAGAACAAACGCCAGGACCGACTTGACTACTCGAATAGGCGTCTAAGATAAGAAGAAAAAGAAAATAAGAAAGCAATGGCCCAGCTGATGACTGCACAGACGGGTGGAGGTAAATCAAGACATAATCACGGGCCCGAAAAAGACCGAATACCAGGAGAGACTAGCCATTTTTACAGGGGTGGGGTGGGGTAATGATCCCAACGATGACCCCACAGACGACGGATGCCTTATTAGCGGGCGGAAGTGAATCCGGACATAACCGACAGTTCGACAGTCGACGTCCGTCCTGTGGTCCACAGCATGATGGTGCGAGGAGGGTGAATTAGTTTAACTGACAGTATGATTGCACTGCAGCTACCATACTCTCTTCCCTCACTCGCCTGTACCCGCGGTTTTAGTAGGGAATTAAGAAGACCGGAGGAAGGAGCGGGCGTATGGGGTTGGTGCAACTGTAGCCGGTCAGAAGACCACCGACGTAAGTTTATAGTATAACCACAGAGCCGAAAAATACGGAATGCCAGCGGGAGACTGAGGGCAGAGCAGGTCTGTGTAAATCAAGGACTACTAGTGAGCACCTGAAAATCGTAAGCGAACAGACAAAAAACTTCCCCTACGGAAATAGCTCAGGTGTAAAAAGAAAGAATACGATTTACTTGATATTAGATAATGAGGTAGTCTCCTCTAAGCTCGAAGATTTAATCAAAATGCCACTCGCACACAGCGACTGAAGAAGTTGAGGGCTGTAGAAGTAGGCGATAATCTGAGTAAAAATTCTGCCAGTATGGATTTTCGAATTACAGGCGGCTACATCAGATATCGGCTTTTACTCACTAGTTTTACAAGTTACGTCTTCGGCCATTTAGTAAAAAAAGTCAGTTAGTCTCTTTTTCCAGTTTGGCACGGCAAACAGCCTGACGACGACAGCAAAAACTGAAGTTTTCTGGAGACCTCGTACTATTTGCATCCGTGTACTTATAAGATATCTTTGGGAGATGTACTCGTAATTTTATAGGAATGGTTTACATAACTGTGCAGTAGAACAGGCAGCTCTTCAGAATGAGAGATAAAGGATTTTGATACAAGCTATGCGTAGTCAAGAAGCCAGTAAACGGAATAAAATCACCGTTTATTATTTAGTACTCTAAGGGCATGTGTGTAAGTGGGATTAGCTATGACCAAAAATAGGCCTAAGCCAGCCTAATTCCGAAAGATTCCACTTGAAGCTGAAAATAAGCAGTCAATTTAATTACACAAGATTTTCACTGCCAAAAATTTGCCAAATACTTCCAATTTCAATGCTTAGCACCGTCAACTCACGGAAAATGTTTCAGGAAAAGGAAGGAATTAGAAATATAGATTACGCAGTCACCCCTGGAATGTACAAGCCCCAGAAAATTTGGGCAATTGAAAGGTATCTTACGTTTTTTGAAACCAGAGTACAAGTATGGCTACCATGAATACAGAATACAAACAATTGGAAACGTCAAAGTATACACCAACTTCATGTCAGTCGTTAATTATAAATGCAGCAAGACTCACATGGCGGACCTGTGCGATGATGGCAAGCAATAAATATCCCGAGTATATGTTGATATAGCAACCAATGGCACACATAATACTTGCCAAAGTCGTGTAGTCTGGAACAAAAGGCGCGGAGTAAAGAAAATAATACTAATGACTCAACGAATTTGTATTCATTATCAGCATGTATCTAGACATAAGCTAAATTTGTACCGAGGAAGTGGGGTCCACAAAACTGACTTCCTGTAGTATGGACAAAATAATTTTCCTCTAAATTCTGGTCTGAAACGCTCGAGACAGAGCGTCGGCTCACGCCTTGACGGGTAAAATTGTTCAAAGACTAAATGACTTAAGGCTTAAATTCTGCGTTCATGAGCTAGTGTGGTATGACCGGAGTATGGGTTGTTTAAAAGGATGTAATCTACGAAAGATGGTCAACGTTACGGCAAGAAGCGTAATATAAACTAAATTGCCAGTGCGAAGCTGAGTGAATGAAGAAATGGCCAAAAAGAACATCAAGTATCACCTGAGGCCATGCCAATGAACGTCCAAGTAATTGTGAGCGTAGAAAAGATTCCGACGGATTGACTTGCGAACGAGAAGATGGTGTATGGATTGAAACAATACCTGTGAAGAACCGACAGCGGGAGAAGTTATACGAAAGTAATTGATGCAGTAAACTACCTACTAACGGGTTTGGTGAATAATCACCAGCGATAATTGGCAGAGTACAGGAAATGTATAATGTTTTATACAAAAGAAACT
>JAYGXS010000006.1:24850918-24887233 GCA_036362985.1 Ligula intestinalis | reverse complement strand
TATTTTTTGTACAGGTTACCATTATTGAATAGCTATTTATTGAATATCATCGAATGGAATCTGGCATAATTTTCTTCGTTTCAGTGTCTTCATTGATAGATTGCGCTTCTGTTCGACGTTTACATCAAAACCTTCAAAATAAGATATAAATAAAGAGCATTTACAGAAAAAATGCGTTTCTGGATATATGTTCTCATGAAGACGGCCATGTGGGTCATATTTAGAAATGCCTCGAAACAGCAAATCACATTTTCAAGTGTACAGAACGTACGCAAGGTAAGTCGGATATTGTTATTCCTAAGATTAATACAAGAACTTTCTACAATATGTTACCTCTTTAACAAGTGCTTTGAATAGATATTCGGCTGACGAATTTCTGTGCATATTAACTTTTTCCAAGGTAACTTCACAATGAAATAGGAGACTTTAAAAAAATTCTTTAATTTACATGAATATAAACGATTAAATTTGCCTAGATATGAAAGAACTTACTTTTCTCGTCATAATGGATTATTTTCCGCATACGTGGATAAATTCCACGATCTGTTGTAAGCTTGCGAAAGCAAAAAATAGCCATATATGTGGCCATTTATTGAAGTATTTATTTGTCTTCTGTTTGTTCCGCTTCTAAATTATGCATAAACGGAGTGTATAGTTTACAAAAACTATATTTCTATGTGACTTGCATTCAATAAGGCCTTCCTAACGTTCCTTCCACGGTAACATATGCGACACTTTGCTTATGCGTAAGGAGAGCTGTGCGGTAAAACAAAATTTCCGGCTGAAAGTTTTTTACTGCATTTTGTGCAAAAAACTTCACAGGATAGCTACAGATAATTTTTAAAATATAAATCTCAAATGCTTCTGCAAATAAATGTGATTCCTTAAACTTAGCTTCACTTCCATTTGATCAACCTCGCAGAAAATTTTCCAGTTCTGAAAGGATCACTTTTCCAATTTTTTAAACTTAGTCTGGAATTGTTTTTCATCATAAACATACACATGAGGTTGCCAAAATTAGTGCATATTTCACTCCATAATTTTAACTACGAGGGCAATTTTCAAAACTAAAGCCTTTCTAATTATTAAATCCACTCAGCTGATTTAAATAACCTGGCAAAATATATGCTAAGCTACCAAGTTAAATTTCATCGTGAAAGATTCTTGCAGCACTCGCAATACTGTAGCTCCACTTCATCATATCTCTGAGGTCGTTAAGCGACAGCCTGATATTACTCAAGTACGAGCCCCAAGGCACTACCTGGACAAGAACATTACAGTACCTTCGCGGTAACATATTCGGACACTTTGCTTATACGGCAAGGTGGGTGGTGTGTTTTAAAAAAATGCGATGAACTTTTTTGTAATTAAATTTTGTGCGATAAAACTTCACAGGTTAGCTTAACATAATTTTCAAATATAAATCTCAAATGTTTCCGCAAATAAATGTGATTTCATAAACTTGGCGTCACTTTAATGGGAAAAACTTTTGACAAACTTTTCCAGTTCTGGAAGGGGTATCTTCGATACCTATTTTACTTATTTTAGAGTTCGTCCATACTATGATCAACATAAATAAGCAGTTTGTTTCTGTCTTTCGTAATAGCATAGGGAATTCCTTCGATATGAGACTCTTCCCCATTTCGACAAAATTAATAGCTATTTCTCTTAATTTACCTAAATAAAATGGTGATTTGCCTAAATAAAAGGATTTCACAGCATTAATTCAAATCAATGAATCAAAATAGTGTTACCAAATATATGCTTAAGTACCAACTCAAATTTCATCATAAAAGTTGCACGGTCTTTAGCAACCATTGTATAAGCTAGTTATTTAAAGCCTTCACACATGACCAGACCTTTGATCGGACTAGTACGCAATCTAAAACCGACCTTGTAAGGTCTTATCCATAAAACTGTGTTCTAACATTAGGTTGCCTATTTGGTAGTGAATTTGTATTCATAAGATTGAGTGAGTACGAGAAAAACCTGGTCAAGCTCTTCCTGAAATATAGTGCTTGTTAGCGGCAGAACGTCATTGGACGGGTTCGCCATCCCCTGTTAACACTGATCCGATCCCACTTCAGGCGATCGACTGGCTTGATGCTCGCGGTGGGGGATAGAGTGAGGTCGACAAATCAGCACATTCCATTCCTCACTATAGACAATCTGAGGCGCTTGAAGGTATCATGGTGCGTTGAAAGCCGCGGCTTGGGGGTTTGCCAACTGACGGGATAGCTCAGATCGCACAGTCAGTCCAGAGGGTGTCTTGTTGTGTGAAGAAGCGGACTGCGAGTCAGGCTGCAGTGACTCCTTCTTAATGGCGGCATTATAGTGGAACGCTAACCAGGTGTTCTTATGGCGCGCATGGGAAAAGCAGCCTATCCTATGCCCAATCCCGCGGCTGCTGGAAGTAAGTTGTTCTGCATGTAACTTGATCGTGTGCGCGGCGTTTCGTGCCGCGAACTGCACTTATCTAACTTCAGAACGGCAAGTTGGACCTAAGGCAAATTGAAGTAGATTACTACCATTTCTATTGTTTCAGGAAGTTCAAGAAAGCCACATTTTGATAGTCAGTATTTTCCGCAATAAGTTAAACGATAGTATAGATTAGGAAAATCTACCGATATAAATCCACAACATTTCTAAATTCAACAAAACAAGAATGCATATAGCAGTTATCAAAGTATATTCTACTGCCTATCCTAGTTGCCAACTCTTAAAACATCTAAAATCACCATTTCCATAATTCAGAATGCTTAGATTAGGAATATATGAAGTGCATAATTGAAATAACGGTTACCCTTAACCCCACGCAGTCACTCTGAACACAATCCCACATGCACGATGGGAGGGAAAATGATCCCTTGCCTTGCCGAGAACATTTGGCCTGCCTTAACCGTACTGAGCCTTGCCTATGACAAAGTGGATTTCGTTCGGATTCACCAATGAGGATGTCCTAGGAATACACCAATTCATGTGGAATTATTTTAAGTAGACCAAATGATGATTAAGATAGATTAATTGTCTTATAATATGCACGCACAAATATTGAATTTGGCGTGTATCGCGAGAACTGTTTCCATAAAACCACCATCTGCTTTTTGGCGACGATACAGGCCTTTGAGTTACAGGGTAGTCTTAAAATACCATCGCATATTTGACGACGTTGTTGTTCATAATCGACTTTCCACAAAGTAAGAGTCTGTTCGAATTTTTTACCAAATTAGTAAATTTCTGAAAAGCACATACAGATATTACGAGTTATTTGGTATTTTTTTACGCAGATGGCCTTTTGAGCCATCCTTGTAAACTGACTGAAAACTCGTCTTCCAGTAATATTAACCTTCAGAACAAACATTGGCAATGAATGAGTTATGGATCGAATGAAAATATTTGCGTTATAAGTTAATTCTTGATTTTTTGACGTAAAAAGACAATTTCGTACAACATCTCTTCCTTTTTTTAATGTTGTAAAAATAGTAGAAGGGATGGTTGGTTTTTTTTTCAATTCCCTAAAACGGAGATGAAGCTAAGAAAAAAATCGCTTTTATCTTGACATTGAAACCCTTTTTGTTATGTTTGCCTACTTTTAGTCGCCGTTGTAGGATTGTAAAGACTCAACGGAGTGGCCACGTATTAACCAAGACATCGCGCAATCTGCTAACGTTTCGGCCGTTCCATTCCTTTAATTAAAATGCAAAAAAAGTAGACAATACAGGGAGTTCAGTGAGTTAAATTCTAGCAACTACGATCTTATTGGCTTAACATATACTTAAATACCTACTGTATGTAATTTATCAGGCGTAATTATGCTTATTATTGCGTTCCAAAATTCGAACCCTTTTAGCTTCATGCGCGTACTTTTAGTTTTGCTAGTTTAAGTTTAGTTTTTAGTTTATTGTTCAGTTTATTAGTCTAATTTATCTTATAGTTTTACTTAGCTTAATTTTGGATTCAATTTAGTTCAGAAAGCAACGTACGTTTGCTTGTTGGCTAATCGTACCAAAATATCTATCCAATTGCTCAAAAAGCTATTGCGAGTTTTTAAAAATGGAAGAAAGCCTATCTTCCACGGTTTAATTTTGATCTCTAAATTTCGATATAAAGCCTATTTGAAGATACATTCTACGCAGATATTATTTCCTATTGGGTGTTGTTGTCAGTTTAAATCATTATTTCATATTATTTTCTGCTTTTATACGCTAAGATTTTTAATTTAGTTTTCTTTCCTGTGATATGACCCAACCATAAATCCCTATTAACACCGCTCCCGTAAGACACAATTATGGAATTAGCGATACGAGAATGTTGCCAAATACACTAACAAAAATAGTTAGCAGACAAATGCAACGAAACAGTATTCAAACTAGCTATGAGGGGCCTCCTGCGTGGTTAAAGGCTGATCCTCGCCTTGAAGATTACGCAGGAAAGTTGGCGCTTAATCATCGATATGCGTATAGTAGATTACCTATCACAATCAAGTTCCTGCTATAAATTTAAGTGAGCCTTTGAGTGTACAGCTGGTGTTGTTAGCTTCCTTTTTTAGTGGATTTGAGGCTAAACAAACCTTTTTAATTAAGAAAACTGCATTTCCAATTTTGTTTATTGAGGCAAAGTAGACAGGATATGGGTGAAATTGGAGGTTTCCGGATATCTGAGAAATTTCCTATGCTATTGAACATCACAAAACAAAAATCGGCTATTGTTGTACACAGTGCTTCGATAGGACACTAATGTAAACAAGTAATATTTTAAATAATTACTCTCTGGAACTGGGAAATCTGATATTAAGTCAAGGTAAATCAGCTGCAGGCAAGTGAACGGAATCGCATTATTGTTCGAAAACGAGGGATTAATTCAGGATAAACAATTATTTGTATGTTTTTATTTGTCAAACATTTAGCCTGAGAAAATTAGTTCGACACATTCTGCCTAATAAGCGACTTTTGGTATAGAAAGAGTTTGGTAAATACATTAAATACGCAATTATTTAAGTGCCACAAAATGATCAACTTAATTATCATCCTCACCTTGCAATTTTTTGGCTCACATTCTTTATTTAGCAGGTGCGTGGAGTCAAATCCAAAAAGCATATTTCCCCTACAGGTTTTTAACGAAAGAAGTAGCTTCCGAGTCACATGACTCTGAGGCGATGCCGGACAGGATGATATAATATACGGTCGGGGATATTATACACAACAAAGGTCCCTTAAAATCTACCAAAATTTTGGGAACGGCCTTTAAATCGTGAATAATAGCATTTACTGTGCGTGTCTGATAAGAATATACCTCGTTTTACCATGATAGTTTTCCACTTGGGTGGGTGGTAAATACCGAACCTCTTCCACTATAATATAGGTGACAGACGCCCTCAACGTATTTTCCTTCCGATACAAACTAAACAGTTTGACCCTCGTAGGCAACGATGTCCACCTCTGGTCCAAGAACTGGATCCAGCAATGCTGAGTTGTGTGCGAAACACTTCATCTCAAAGCGGACTTGCGTGGCATCTACCTCATTCTCTTCTCACACTCACCTTTACCCACTGGCAAGGCAAACTGAAGAAGACTGGAGATTGGTACAGGCCACCATGGCTGACAGGGCGAAAAAGTCCGTTTACACGTACCACGCATGTGCTACCTGCTATCCTTCACAGCACGTCAGGTGGATGGCTCGTCTAAACGGTCCGTCTACGCGTACCACCCACGCGCTACTTGCGTCCTACTCCGTGAGTAACAGGCTAGAAATTTATCAATTGCGTAGCAATAAGGAGAGATATTGTGGCCTTATCCCATGCCTTCCTCCTATCAAGTTCGAAGTCTGATTTTTTGTTTCAATTTTATATTTTATGTATTTATTGCTACGGAATTCCTTGTGCTGAATCCTAGGAAGAGCTGCTGGCCATTTTTGCTTGATCTGCATTGAACTGACACGGGCTGTTGCACATTTTTGCATTAGCACCAAAAGACTGATGATACCAACACCAAGTTTGCCGTTTGAGTCCTCTCCGGCGACTTTTCGATCGCTGACGACGTCGCGGAAGACTTTGAGTCCTCCTCAACCGACCACTGGAGATGGTAGCCACCTGTGCCTGGAGTCTAAGAATGTCTGACTGGATCTGTCGAAGAGTTTGTGCTGGTTCTGGCGACAGTGTTCTCGTTGGCTTCAGATTGCCTGCATCGGCTACAGTCCCCAATTCCAGGCAGCCAGGAGTATCTTCGAGTATCACCTTATTTTGCCTCGGCGCAGACACCTTCTGTATGCGAAGAGAAAGTCTACGCAGGAGGTTTTGTTCTCTTTTTGACTCCTCGGCCTCATTGGTGGCAGCCCTTGAATTCCGGGATGGTCTTGACACCTCTGAGGACACTTCATATCTTGAAATCCTGTTAGAGGGTTGTGATGGTGTTGTCTCACGGGAGCTTTCTTTCAGCACCGCAGACTTCAATTGATCATAGGGGGCAGATGGATTAGAGTTAAGAACCTTGCCGCAAACATCCGTGTAGATGCTAGGGGGCAAAGCGAACGCAAGATGTGAGAATCTTTTCCATTGGGAAGTGATCCCCTCGGAGGTGAACAGCGCTTCCACTGCTGCAAACCAGGCCGAAACATTCTGAGGCCAAAATTCGGGCAACGTGAAGGACTGTTGATCACTGCTGCTGTCGGCAATAGTGGGGAATAAACACTCCGCAACATTCATCGGTCCTGCGCCGGTAGACCAAATAAACACAAACACAACTTTAAAAGTCCTCAGATCGACAAAGTGCACTCAGCGCGAGCAGCCAATGTGATCCTGACAGAATCTGATCAGATCAGTGACCTCCGTTTGCCCCTCAGCCAATAGGCAACTGACGAACTGATGTGACTGAGAACGGTATTAATTATCAATCTTTTGACACTTCGTTGATGTGACTGTATAATAAATGTTTCCCGATAGGTAAAAAGATGTCTAGGAACTTGGAGGGAGGCAGACGGATGAAGTAAGTATTATAGGTTCCGATTGAGGTGTCTGAAATGTCCATTCTTATGAGAAAATGAAAAATCGATTTTTTAAAGTTTCCGTGTATTGTTGCTACGCTTTGCTGGGATTCGTGACTTCGCAATGCTGCACAGAACCTATCGGACATGTTCTGTGTTCTTCAGTGCGTCAAGACTTTAAAATTCATTGAAGAAAACAGTTCTTATTGAATTATATTACCATTTTTAGATTCTAAAAATGGACAAAATCTGCGCTGAACAATTCCTCATACAGTAGATGGCCAGTAGGTGAGCCAACTGATGAAATGCGAGGATTTTTACACAAAAGTCCCTGGTATGCAAAAATAGTCCAAACTGCGTTCTCCAGCGTCTTACTGTTTAAAAGCAACCATCGCAATAATAAGAGGACATATTGTGGTTTGCGAAGTAATTTTATGCAGAAAAGTAAAAGCACTTTGATAGAAAAGTAGAAATATCCGAAAGGTTGAAAAATCGGAGCCATTAAGAAAACTTAAGTTTAGGATGCAGAGGTAATCTGTTCATGCAAAAAACCAAGTGAATAAAGTAGCATAAATCGAATTACGTTTAAAAATAGTGCGCTGGTGACATTTTCGGATGAACATGCTTCCACATTGCGCACAATACAAATTATCGTATATTGCAGAGTCAGAACAGCACTGGAACGCTGAGCGCACATGGCATACAACAATTTCTGGTCTTTATTAATGTTCTTTTATAAGACAACACGCAAAAACAAGAAGTCCTTTTTCCGCAGCGTTTACTAGCGTAGGAAATTCCTTGGATATCAGCAAACGTTGGATTTGGCACAATTCCACTCCTATTTTTTTCCCAGTATACTGATCCGAACGGAACTCATTTCTAGCAAACAGCATTTTTTGCCTCAAGTCAACCCAATGAACAAAGCAAACCACCTCAACTGTGTTTTAAAATCCCCCACTCTTATTTTGTTCTTCAGATTTCATTTACTGTACAAGCTAACCTACATTCTGAAATTCATTTGAGTTTTGAAAAGATTGTCTTAGTAGGTTTGAAGGATAAATTATCCTACAGCTAAATTCCAAGGTGTTTCAGTCACCCCTGAATGCCGATCATTGAATGAGCTTTTTTCTGACCACATGACAAGACTACATGCTCTGTAAAAATGATAAATTAATTATTACGAGCATTTTAAATTGATTTTCACTGTCATTATAGATTCAAATATATTTTATAGAATACATGCGCAAATATATTCTTTCTTATACTCATTTGCAGTAATAATTGACTAAAAACGTGGGAAATTTTGAATTTCAAATGCTTTTTTTACCATGCCGAATAATCTCGAACTCAACCTGCCGTTACACATTTGGGTGTACACACTTCCTGTTGAATACATTTCGTCTAGCAAAAAGGGCACATTTTGGTAAGTAACACTTATAAATATGCATAAATTATTTTAATGGTCATTTCGTGGTTTTAAGAATTTTCATAATCCGAAAGGTTCGTGAAACTTAAAGCTACTCTTGCTTCGAATTTGGAGAAGACATAATGCACAACAAAACGAGTAGATAAAATGCTATTTTTTTACACGTTTTCTAGAAAATATATGTGGATTTATAATGACAGTGAAAATCAATGGGAAAAGATATACTACTGAAGTAGGCCCAGTGTTGTTTTTTCAGGTGCTCGGAAAGGACGTAGTTAGAGAGTCGACATTTTGACGTGATCAAAATATCTTAGCTGCATGCCAATCAATTTTACAAGGCTTCTTAAGAAATTCTTTCAAAACTAAAAATGAATTGAAATTTTAGCTAACACTCGAGAGAATAACATTGCCGGCGAAGACAAGGGAGACTATAATGACTTTTATACCTCATTAGCTGTCGTCAGCCAGTCATACCCGACCCCAACTGGCCTACTACCCAAGGGCCAAATACGCGACCTATTGATCAGAAGTCAAACGCCCTAAGCATTGATCCACTAGCCAGATTAGGTCGAAGGATGTTAACGCTCGTTGATGAACGTTTACCCGACCGTTAACGGGACTCATCTGTCCCATTCTGCCTGGGGTCTCAACAGAGTTCCTGACAGCCGTAGCAACTGGTAGTATAGATAAAAACTTTTGCCGGCAAAGACAAGGGAGGAGACTGCAATGGCCAGTAGCCATAATCAGCCAGTCATATCCGATAGCAAGTGATGCCCCATCCGAGGTTGAATCCCTCGACCTTATTAGATATAAGTTCAAAGCAACAATCACTGCTTCACGGGCTCCGTGCGTGGCTGGTTTCGAGCGGGAATATATGCAGTGGCAGAGAGGTGCTGACCAATCGATTACAGGACGCAGTCATCCCACTGTGCTCTCGGGTTCATTCTCGATCCCCGCTTGCAGCACATATGATGCATAAATCTCTCGTCGCCTATCATACAGAAAGTACGGGGGTTGAAATGCTTCAGCGTGCCAAGACCGCAGTCCGCAAAAGCCGGCATCAGTCGTGTTTCCAGACGTTTTGCTAGTCAGATTAAAATGCAGTTTGTTGACGGGGCGTTTATGCACTCTCGACATTTGTACTCACGCCGCACTTTCAAGTTGGGGTTGTTTACACCTTGAAGAAACAATACTGCGCGCTCAAGGACTATGGTAAGTCCTCAGAGGAGACGCAGTCTTCTGCGTGATGCAGTGAGCCTTGAAACATATGTTTGATTGAAATTGCAATTAAGGAAAAATAGCAAAAACATTGGGGAATATTTTGAGTCATATCAAAAACCCATCGTCAAGTCACACGGCTGAAATTGGGCATTAAAAAGGCTTTCATTCACTTCGAAAATGCGTCGACGGCAATTGAAAATACTCGATTGCAGAACGGTCCATCGAAGTCCACATGAACTTTACTCCGTGATCTTATCACCTTGGGTCACAGTACGGGGGTGGGTACTGTTTGTAGGTTCGGTCGCAATATCTCAAAGATAAGACCACGACCTTATATACTTTGCATAAGCACCTACTTATTTTGTAATAGTAAGCATGTTTGGCTCCACTGCTTTTTTGTAGACGTCGGTATTAGATTCATGTGCACACGGGCCCCAGCTTCAAACTACGTTGTACGATATGGGGTTCACCCAAAGTCTGCTGCTGATATTTGGCTTGAAATTCTGCTCTGCCATCATATAGTGTACACGCACTGACGATGTACAACCGCTCCGTCTGGTTTCTGAAGGGTTTTATAGGTGGATAACAGGGGGGTGCTTTAGTAGTTGGCTTGATGTGTTTAACTATGAGGGTCATCAGCCGGATGGCACCTCTAAACTCGTCGCCATCTTCCATCATCGTGCTTACGACAATCCCGTTCTTCTCGACATTCGTTGACTGCGCTCGGCTGTGGTAAGGCGCCGGGAGCTGCCAAGTTATGGATTAAGAAGAAATTAGTCAGGAGGATGGTATTCTATAGAAGTATAATTATATCTTTATATACTCTTGACCGCATACCGCGGCATGACATGATCCGTGTCCAGCAATAACGTTAGTGGCTGTTAAGGAGCAGTAAATGGCTTCCATATTGAATTGAAAAAATTTATGTACCGCAAATAGTATTGTTAATGCCTGGTTCTCAACATGGTTGTACTTTAGTTCTCCTTTCTTGAGTGATTCAGCGGCTCATAATCAGACACATCCGCCTGTCCGCCTGTTTCCGACCGCTATTCTTTGCCTCCATTTTTTGAGAACGGCCCCTGCCATTCAGTATGTCGATCAAATTCCGCATCTTTGCAGAGAATTCGGTTAAGTGGTAGTTTTAAACTGTGTATTCCAGCAAGGAATGCCGCGTAGTGGCTGATATAGCCCCAAAAATATTCTAGTTTCCGCACATTTTCAGCAACTTCCCATTCTTAAATGCACCACTTCTTTCTTAACATCCGGCCTCGCTCAACACAAATCCGAGATAATGGATCTGGGTTCGATGGAGATTGTTTTTCCCCGTTAATGTTTAGACCGCAGTCAACAGGATTGTCCACGACCTTGTCAAGCATTAAGAATACTCCTTCATCTGTTCGTCAGACTGCCAAAATGTCATCTAAATAGGCAACGGTCCCAGATAAGTGCGTAAATATAATGTCCATAAGTGGGGATGGTTATAGTCGACCAAACCCCCATGCGCATTAACTTTCAGCAACATTCGAGCTGCCTCATCAACTAGAAAAGTCGGTGTTTCATCGTGGGCACAGGGCAATGATAGTTCTCTAGAACGTCATTTGATCCAATTAGTAGTCTGCACACAGGCTTTTGCTGTTGTCAGGCTTTTTGACGGCCACAATAGTGGGCAGGCTGCGCTAAACGGTGGTCAGGGCAAATAATGCCATTTTAGTGTAAGCGTTCCAGTTCTTACTTAACCACTGCTTGCACTGTAAACGGAACGCATCAGCAGTGCTTGAAAATCGACTTCTTCACTCTCAGACTCACCCACCTTTTTGCATGCGTTCTGAACAACATGTGTTCGGCATAGTTCTTCTTTCGTGACGCTTACAGGCCAGGCTAATAACTTTCTAGAAGTTATCTGGACACTTTTTATGGTGAGCTGATAACATTTGACCGTAAACAATCCCCACACCGGGGTTATTTGTCTTTATTGTGTAACTTACAATACGAAATCAATAAATAAATTGTATATTTAAGGCCCAAGATACTAGCCCAGGTACTAGCTAAAAGGTTGAGGCACGTGGTTCGCTGGTATTCTGTTGCTGTCTGATACAGCTGCGAGAGGTTCGGCTTATCAGGGGGTCACCCAATTTTTCCTGTTTGCTTTCTGGTTTATATGCCGGTTTTGAAAGTTCATTTCTTAATTTTCTCAACAATTAATTTCTTTTCGCGTTTAACATCAGTATATGTAAGGTCTGTAGACAGAGACCATGTTAGCGTATTAGACTGCGCATTCTGATGTAGCAACAACCCGCGATGGTTATTGCTCTCCTGGTATGATAATGGAGATGTCTAACTTAACCTCTGGGGCTCTTTAGACCACTGCCGCTCATCACAGTGTCCTTATCAAGTCTGCCTGGAAATAGAACGCACACCTTTACTTTATTATGTCCCATTCGCTTACTCATTCTTTCACCTACGTTAGAAACATAAGTGGTTGCGAACTCTCAAGTTGCGTGTCTTGAAATTAACAGTACACTGAATGACATGCGCCTTAGACAAAGCTGGATAAGCAGTTGAGAGTATTCTGAGTCACTTAAATTTTGGGCACCCCGAATAGGATTTTCTTGTATGCAAGGCAATCAGCAGCTATTTGGCCCACAAAACAGACCGCTCCACGGATTGACATGATTGCCAAACTATTAACAAGTAGAAAGGATTGAGTAAAATCACCTGCTTACAAAAGTATCCTTATTTGTGATGTAAATTTGTCGTTTGCCCTTGTAACACGTACCTGTAAAACTACCCAATCAGAAACTGTCTATTGCAGCCATTTCGTTCTATTTAGAGATGGTACTTCCATTGGCTTGCAGTTAAGCAGCAACAAAAAGCCCATTTAATGTTTCGTATGAGATAATAGCTGATTGAATTGTTTCACATGTAAGTATTAGAGGTTGGGAGGCACAATTTATCAACCTTAATGAAAAAGTACTCTCTATTAGTTAGGCAATCGAGCTTTTTCTCGGCTACCGGCCGAGGTATGATTGAATTGCGACGTTGCATTTTCCCGCGCTTACTTTAGATACTCTTTGATTTTAGACTACTCACTTCTCCTTAGCATTCCTTTTATTATACCTACACTGTACACACAACCAAGTCTATTGCCAAAGCAGTTGTAGAAATAACTGTGATCAGGAGGCAAGGAAAAACGAAAGACTTGCATACTGCTCTCTTGTATAATGAACATACGGTGGAGTCAATTGGACCGTCTGCCATTACAGGATTGCGTGTAAATAAGAACACCATTGCTTGTAAATTCCGCCAAGCGTTGAGTGAAAATAGATTAGTTTCAGTCAGTATATTTGAGGAAAAAGTAGGCTTGCGCCTCCGAACTCCCCATTTGTCACATCAAAACCTCAAGAATTAGAAACAATGTTCAAACGTTTTCAGTCAGGAAAATGTAGACAGTCACATCGTGCATTTGGGGTTTCGAACTTAATTTGTGACATGGTTCACGTTGTGCTGTAACATGTATATAGCAGGTGGGTGTTTGAATGCCTCCACAGATTATTCGACGGGTCCACAACCCATTTAGAGAAAAATACTTCCTCACATCCAATCATCCTTGGGGCACATACAGTTTGAAGGGATTTTCCCGGAGATTAGCTGTAGTGGCGAATGGAAAAAGACGTCACGCGTGAGAGCGGGGTCCAAGCCACGCACGATACTGACAGTTTGTATAAAATCTCCTCGTAACTGCCTATATATTTGCGAATAGAGATTACGGTATTTATGCGAATCTCATATGGTTGTGCATCTTGGACTCTTACTAATTTTGTGGCCCGCCACTGCACCCATTCGAGTCCCTGACGTATACCAATTTCCAATATATTTTTACAGTGCATTGTAATACCTGATTGATATATATATATTATATTCTTATTTAAATGGACTTTCATTTTATCGTTAGGAGCATCGTCTACAATTTTTGGTAGTCCGACTGTTGTATTTATCAAGAAAATGCGGGGATTCATAATACGAAGAGTTCTTCACAGCTGGACGTATCGCAGTTGCTGTTTGTCGTGCCAAAGAAATCGTGTGAGATGGAGAAAAATACGTAAAAAAGTGTATCGCAAGGCCTTGTCTGCCCGTGGAATCGATCAATCGAAACCATTCGGAAGAAATCCATCATGGCTTGTGAAAAATGCTATGGTCAGTTTACTTCCATGTTGTTAAATATACACTGTGCATACGCGTGCAGCGTTGCTGAAGTATTTGTTCTTTTTCAAAACAAGATTTGCTTGGTCGTTGTCCTGCCTCAAAAGCCTTTCTATGGAGTATGTGGGCCATATGCAGTACGCTGGCAAAATATTAGTCGAAAAGGAATAATTGGATAGCAGAAAGATGTATTCGTGATCAGTCACAAGGGGTGGTTGTAGTAAAGGGCATGCCTCTTTTTATGCATATTTCCTCCGTTTTCTTTTCGGTACCACTTCTTGTCTTCATAAATTAATTGCATATTTAGGGCCCAGAGGGCCCATTTAGTCTGCAGGATAACAGTCTGGCTGAAAACTACTCTTAAAATATTATTTTAGTCTGGACAAAGGGATGTGACAGAGCTTTATGATCTGTTGTACAATAATATGTCTGCCTAGAAGGAATGGTTTTAATTGCTTGATAAGCGCGATCAGAGCAAAGAGCTCACGCCTGCATGTGAAGCAGTTGCGCTGAGGCTTAGCTACTGGTTTACTCGCATAACACGAAGGTCGCTCTCCCCTTTAAGTGTCGCATTGGAAAACGACCACAGCAAACCCACTCGCATCCGTTCCTAGTATGAAGGTTGAGGCACCTTGCTGTGCATCGTTTAACCATAGTATAGGGGACCATTATAAAGCAGGCTTTGAATTCGCTGAATGCTTGTTTGTAGCCTTCGATCCTGTTTTGTCCCCAGGACTAGTAAGTGGAAGAAGGCAAGCCGGCCTGATCGTGAGATTCTTTATTCAGGCTAACATAGAGACAGCAGAAGGATGAATCGGCGCGTCCAGTACAGCCCTTTATAAGGCGCTGGTCCTTCTAGACTGTTCCCAGCCTATCGGATGAGCAAGGTGGTTCTGGCGTGGTTCCCACGCTGCGAGACGCCTGGGAGAACTCAGTGCACGCGTGGACGGGCGTCACGTCATCTCTTGGCGCGCGCAAACGGTTTGCGGCCGTGACTCAGATAGCGTGCACTTCTCGCCCCCATAACAGATCCATTTTAGTTTTCTTCTTTTTTCAGTGAGTGTGCGGAGCAATCGTGCGATCTCGGCAAATTTTCGTATCAATCTGCGGTAGGGTCCGACGAAACTCCGAATGTCGGAGAGCGTTTGTGGTATTCTTCAAGTTTTTACTGCTGCAAATTTTTCGGGTAACGCGTAAATCCTGCTGGTACTAACTTCATGTCGAAGGAATGTCGCTTCCTTCTGCAAAAACTTACATTTTGTGGGTTCCAACAATGAATAAATTGTATATATAAGACCCAAGGAGCCCTTTCATTACCTGTCTCTCGTTTTGTGGCCAGGACTGTGAATAGGGTAGCATTATTTTTAGCACTTGTGTCAGTTAACACAATGACATCGTCTAAGTATATTAAACAATAGTGCGAATAGAGGGAGGTTAATATCACTTGCATAAGAGATTGGAATTTTGCCACCAAGTTGCATAACCCAAACGGTATCATCTCGAATTCGAAAAGTCTTTGCGGCAATATAAATTCGGTTTTTGGGCAGTCTTTGGGTTCCATTTCGGCTTGCCAGTATCCTAGTTTAAGTTCATAGTCAGAAATCCATCTTGCGCTGACAAGTGCATCTAGTCTCACGAATATACTAGGCATCGGAAAGGAGTCTCTTATCATAACCACGTTTGACCTATAGTCATGAATGCCACCGTTCTTTGGAACTAGCGTAATTGGTGTAGCCTACTGTGATTTAGAAGGTCGTACAACTCCCGTGGACGGCATCCTATCGATGAGATCATTTACATCCTGTTGAAATTGCGTTAGTTTGCGACGTGAGGTTCCCAAATGGTTGTGCCGTACCAGTATCGATGGCACGACCGAATACTTATGTACTTCCTACAGTCAATTTGTTCCACTCAAAAACTTCCGTTAATGTTGCCAGTAGTGCTTTAAGGTCCATTTACCAGTGAGTTTAATGTTGGGGTCCTCGGCTAAAATAGCATTGATACTTGAGGATGGTAAAGCAACTGCAGCTGCAATGGAGGCAATAAATCTTTCTTCATTAAGGCGTACCGTGGTAGGTTCTTGAATTGTAAAATATGAAATCCGGTCGTGTAAATTAATGGCACAGTGATTCGGTTCTAGGAAGTCAAGGCCTAATAGCACGCCCCATGCCTAATGAGATGATAATATAAACTTTTGCCGTCTTCGAGTTTTTGAAACTATTATGGGTAATTTGAGAGTGCCAGTGGTCCTCAGTTGTGACTCATCGGCCGTTACTAGTTAGGGTACATTGTAAAGAATGAAAAAATGTTATGCATTTGAGGCCCGGAGGGCCTCATCATCACAGTCTGTCAGTATTGTCTGTCGTGTTCAGTTCCCAAAGAACTAAGGATAATGTAGCGCCTGTATTAACCAATGCTTTCAGTGAACGGTCAAATACTTCAAATAGAGAAAACAACGGAGCATTTGCATGAAATAGATAACCGCAAGTAGGAATGCATAACGTACCGGCCGTGTCCTCTGTCGCGGTTCGCTTGTCTGTTGCAGTGCACAGTGGGCCTTGATTGTTTGGATTTCTAGTCTGCTTCAATTTTGTTGTTGGTGTGCCGTCCTTGGGGTACAAGAGAAAACATCCTCCATTGATTCTCGGGCTGGTCGAGTTTCTTACGCCCTGCTGATCGGCTCATGGGTGCCAGGGTCTCTGTCAACAAGGTGTTGGCTGGATATTGGCTTGCCTGTTGCGTTCGTCAACTGAATATCAACGTGCGTCACAGCGTCAGTGGACGATTGAACCAGGAAATAGTGCTTCAATTTAGGGTTGGTATTACTCCCGACGAAGTGGTATAGAAAAGCGTGTTCTGGGTCCGCTTCAGTCAGCATAAGTCAGTATATTTGCAACAAATTATAGAAGCCCTTAAAAACTCCATTAAAAGGGTACGGGATACCATGAAATCTACTGAAATATGCAAAAATGGTAGCAGATTGCTTTTTTTATTCAAATATGCATAAAAATATGCAGAAAGATGAATAATTGGCGAGATGACGTATTTGCAGAATAGCAGCGTACAAAACGTTCACTGAAAAATTAATCGCCAATTAAATTTCAGATTTCTGCATCAGCAATCAAATATTGAATATATCTCAGCATGGTTTTTTACCGGACCGATCTTGTGAAACATGTCATACGTCTTTTCTTAATCTACTTACTTCTCTTCGTAACGATCATTCATCTGTGGTGGTCATCTAGTTTGATCTTAGTAAGGCATTCGATAAAGTGACTCATAGGAGACTTCTAGCCAAACAAGAGGCCTGAAAGGCTGCCTTCAGCCTATCCTTTTTCAAGGTTGCCCCATGACTAAATGTTCGAACATTAAGGACTTAGTTTTCACTTACAGCAATAAATTAGATCTTTCACCTCATGCTGATAGAATATCAGCAAAATCTGCTCCGATATGTGGCTTAATCTCTTATAATTTCTACCTTCCCGAAATGAAGCTGAGACTTTATCGTATGTATGTGCTTTCTATTCTTGAATACTGTCGTCCATTCCTCGATCTAATGAACAAAACTAGCCGTTCAAAAATTGAAAGTGTCCAAAGACGATTTAACTAAAAGGGTCCTCTATTCGGCATTTCCAGATACTTCCTACTCAGATAGATGTGAGATAACGAAACTGAACGATAGCCAAGTGGTTAGCGGATAAACTCAAACCACTGCAGCAGCAATTAGCACCACGGAGCTATCAAGACAGGTTCACATTTATTGACGACATCAGGGACATAAACCTAAATGGCATGATAATTATGCTCTCCTTAGACGTCTCGTCGCTATTTACGAACTTCCCGGTCGTGGAAACAGTAGATTACATCTGCAACTTCCTATTGGCAAATCAGACAGAAGTAGGAATTCCAATAGAAGCCTTTAAGCAACTTCTGCTAAAATGCACATTAAATGTGCAGTTCCTTTTTGATAACCAAATATACCGACAGATAGACGGCGTTTCCATGGGCTCCCCCCTTGGGCCTCTCCTAGCAAATATCTTCATGGGCAAGCTGAAGAAGTTTCAACTTAGCGACCAGGTTCATGAATTTAAACACTACGGTCGCTAGGTTGATGATATTTTTGCTATTGCTCCAGCATAAACTAATATGGAATCGCTTCTAAATACTGTCGACCAAGCACACCCCTCCATAAAGTTTACATTGGAGATGGAAACGGCAGGTTCGCTTCCATTCTTGGACGTTCTCCTAAGCAGACGACCTGATAGTAGCCTCTGAAGGAGCGTTTATAGAAATAAAACCAGGTCCGGATAGTACACAAACTTTCACAGCTTCGTACCTATCCAGCATAAGCGTAATCTAATCCGCTGCTTAACACAAAGGGCTATAAAAATCTGCTCGGATGATACAGTCGAAAGAGAGCTTATGAAGATTTCAGAACCTGCTTCGAGAGAACGGGTACCCTGAGAAGTTTATTCAGATGAACATGATGGAGAGAGAACGCAAACCCTTAACACCCAACGTGGAAAAGAAGACCCTTTTCCTCAACAAGCCCTGTCCTATACGGCGAAAGGTAAGGATAAGCTGCCAACCCAGACCACTTCCATGTGCATTTACTCATTAACTCGTTCCTGTGGAGCAGGTTACATATGTCGCACGAGCCGGCGCTTATCCAAGAGGATACGGGAGCATCTGCCAGAATAGCTTAACAAAAGCGAAGTCAGGAACATCAACAGTTCCACTCTTGCTCATATGGTGGACTCTGGACACCATGTTGACACGAACGAAGCCTTTAAGGTGATCTAAAAGGTCTCACCAGATTACCCGATGTCCCTGGGTCAACGGCTGTTGGCAGCAGTGGAGGCCACGGCCATTCGCCTGATGAAGCCGGTGTTATGCGCGAAAAAGAACGTTCTTTGGGCTCCAAGCTTAGCATTGCCAATGGTCACACAACTACCAGCATTTTCCACGCGTTCTTTCCCCCCTCCCTCTTCTAATAACCCTGTCACTTCCCAATTTTTATCAACCAAAACCCCAAGCCCCCATTCCCAAGACAAGGTTGATTAGAACAATAATTAACTGATTCCTTGTTACCCAGTACCTTCCCCTTCCATATTAATGTCATGGCCCGAAGAGAATTTATCGAAAGTAAATTGTCCTTCTGACACCAATCATTCCTAGAACTTACTGTTATCGAAAATGTGGTTTATTGATGAGTCGCAATGGACCTGAAATATACAACTTATTAAATGCACAATTAATTATGCATCCAAACCAACTTTAGTACAAATAAAGGTTTTATTTAAATCAAGCGATTAGTGTGTTTGCAGAAATTTCAGTAAGGTGTGGGTTTTGATGTTTGTATTGTGCAATAACAGGCGATTAGCCATGTTAGAACGGCCTAACGAACAGCCTTAACAAACAGTAGCTTGCAAGCAATAGCCCATACGCGGCAGGCTATCCATTAGCCTGCACAAACTTGGAGTCGATCAATCTGTAATTAGAAATTCATATTGCAGTCAGCTGTCGAGTCACCTGCCAATTCTACTGGCAACTTCGTCAAGATGGAAGCTGATCAGCTCGATTGACATCATGTTAGACGCGTTTGTTGTCCTAAACACGTTGTACCTCTTACTCAAAAAACTTCTGCTTTTGCACACTTCTTTTTGTTTTCTTCCTTGGGAACTCACACAAGGTATTATTGGGCGGTGATATCTCGGCCTGGGTTCCCTTTATGACATTTGACGACGCAGTTTCAGAATTCACTATGTCCATTTCATCCGAAAAATTTCTCGCGATCCTGTAACAATAGCAACCTCAATTCGAAGTGGCACACATTAAGTTCAGTCAGTCAGTATATTTGAGGGAAAAATAGGCTTGCGCCTTTGAACTCCCTATTTGTCACATCAAACTCTCAAGAATTATAAACAATTTTAACAGGTTTTCAGTCAGGAAAATATAGACAGTCACATGGTGCAGTGGTGTTTCAAGGTTAATTTGTCACAAAGTTCACGTTGTGTTGTAGCATGTCTATATCAAGTCAGTGTTTGAATATCTCCACAGATTGGGACATAACAAACGCCTCGGGAAGGTTATTCCACGGGTCCATGACACGATAAGAGAAAACATTCTTCCGTACATCCAATCGTCCTTGGGGCACACACAGTTTGAAAAGATGCCCCGGAGATAAGTTGTAGTGGCGAGTTGGAATAAGTCATCACACATGAGAGCGTAGTCAAAGCCACACACGATACGGAAGGTTTGTATCAAATCTCCGCGTAACTGCCTATAACTCAAAGGATAGAGATTAAGGTTATTTAGGCGGATCTCATATGGTAGTGAACCTTGGCCTCTTACTAATTTTGTTGCTCGCCGCTACACCCGCGCAAGTACGTTATAATCCTGCCGCATCCACGGCCTCCAGGCTTGAATCGCGTATTCAAGATGTGACCTTATGAATGTACCAAAGATTTTCGAAAAACAATATACATCGAAAACCGTGAATGCCCGCTTGATGGCGTACAACATCGGAGTTTCAGTTTTAGCCACCTTACAATATTGTGTAGAAGGTTTGAGATTGTCTGTCATCCAGATGCCAAGATCCTTGTGTATTTCTGTTTCTTGCAGAGGGATTCCGTTCAGATGGTAGGGTCGCGCATAAGGCACCGCATTTCGATTTCCCAGGCGCAGCAGAGTGCATTTGTTAGAATTGAAGGACAGCAGCCATCTATGCGACCACTCGTTTAATCGACAAAGATATTCCTGGAAATTATCTTCATCGGCAGCACACCTGATGACCCTCCATATTTTTTCATCATCTGCAAACATGGCACACTCGCAGTTCAATTCCTGTACACAATCATTAACGAACAAGAGAAAGAGGGTGGGTCCGAGTACTGAACCTTGAGGCACTCCACACTTGATGACTGTCGGCCTTGATTGTTGTCGTCCTACACACACCGTTTGGGAACGACCAGATAGGAAATTCTCAATCCACGGAAGAAGTCTGCCTTCGATACCCATCAGTCTAAACTTATGCAGGAGACGTTGGTGTGGAACACTGTCAAAGGCCTTCCGGAAATCAATGTAGGCTGCATGCACAATTTCTTTCGCATCAATTGCCCTTGTCCAGCTTTGCATCGTATAAAGCAAGTTTTTTACACATTACCTTTTCCTTCGGAATCCAAATTGCGCATTCGACAATATATTGTGAGTTTCTTAATATATCACCAATTGCTTCTCGATGATTTTCTCCATTACTTTGCAGCATATGGAGGTCAGACTCACGGGTCTGTAGTTATTCGCATATACACGACCACCGCTTTTGTAAAGTGGTGCAATATATGCTAATTTCCAGTCCAGAGGAAGTATTCCAGTATCAAACGATTTCTGGCACACTAGTGAACGGGGTGTAGTTAGCTCTCTAGCAAGTTACTTGAGCAATTTGGCAGGAATTTCATCTGGACTCGGAGATTTACATTCCTTCAAGCTTTTTTGTTCTTGAAAAATAGCCTCTTCTTCAAACAAAATGTCCCCAATATTTGGTGCTTCCACGACCTCGTCAACAGTTGCGACGAAGGGAGGTTCTATGGTGAAGACAGACTGAAAGAACTCAGCAAAATGTTCTGCTTTGTTTTTACAGTCGGAGATTTCGTGACCATCATCAGTTTGCATAACAGGAATCGGGTTCCTGTTACGTGTGCTTTTCCGTAAATAACTGTATAACAACTTTGGATTATTGACAGCTCGACGCAGTAGATCGCTCTCAAAGTCCCGCCGTGCTTTGAAAACCATTTTTTACCTTGTTCCGCTGGATTTTGTACTGTTCAAAATCTTCGTTGCAGCTTGTGTTGCAAAACTTCTTCCAAAGCTTTCTTTTTTATTGATCTCTCTTTTGCTAGCTGTGTTCAGCCATGGATGTCGGTTAGATACCTTGGGCACTGAAAGTGTACAATGACTGCGCATTAGCTGCAACAACCTCTCCTTAAATGTTTTACAGTCCGCAGTGACATCCCCAGAGAAAAGAAGACCCCAGTCTATTTGTGATGCCCCTACTCTCATTTGTGAGAAGTCCCCTTGCCATATATTCGGCCTTGGTTCGTCTACTGTAGGGGTAACGAGAAGAGACCATAATCCCACAAAAGTACGGCACGATCACTTCGATCTAGTGGAGGTAGGCAGCATACCTCGTCTATAGTGTCGGGATGCTTCGCGAAGACTAGATCTTAACAACTAGCTTGTTGCCCTCCACGTGCTTTAGTTGAAACTAGGACGTGTTGTGTGAGCAGGGCCTTAAGTGTTGTTTTTAGCAGATGGTGATCTATGATGCAAAAATTCAGCTTGCATTTATTTGCCTCAGATTCTTCTGCGAAATTGTCCAGATCAGCGGATGCAACTACTGCTTTTATCTCTGAATGACCCCGACTCCGGCGTTACCTTTGACGCTTGATTCAAACGTTGGGAATGCTTATTTAGCGTTGATTTTGCCAAGGTCGATGATGCATGGAAGGTGCGCCTGCTATTATGCAAACTGGGCACTAAAGAACACGAGCGGTAAGCGGATATCATTCTCCTGAAAAACCCTAGTGACTTCACTTTCAATGAAAACGTCCAACGCCTGTCAGAGCCTTTCGGCGAAGAGTCCCCCTTGTTCAATATTCGGTACCAGTGTCTCGAACTGGTGAAAAACGAGGCAGATGATTTTTTGACACTCGCTAGTTCTGTAAACCGTGAGTGTGAACGGTTAAAGCTCCCAGAGTTGACCGATGACCACTTCACGTGCCTTATCATTGTGAACGCCTTGCAGTCACCTCGTGATGCTTAAATTTGGACCCGTCTGTTCTCAAAAACTGCACAGGACCCGAAGTCAACTCTGCAGAAATTGACAGCCGAGTGTCAGCGGCTCAAGAATAGTAAACATGAATCTGCGATCGTGGAGCAACCCAATTTCTCGTTTGCCGCCATCAGTATTCCTGCTGTCAGTCGAACGTAGTCGATCTCGCCACAGAAGTCCCAAGATCCCACACCCAGAATACCACCATCAGCGTGCTAACAGTGTAATGACTGGCATTTTGCTCGTTTCTGTCCATTGGAGAAACATGTTTGTCACAAATTCCATATACGAGAATTTAGGGAATACCACGGTCTGGCGACAGGAAGGCGACAAGTTCCGAACGCCCTTCATCTCACTCTGACTTAAAGTCCAAATCAATCCTAGCCACATCACCGACTGAATTTGAGGCATGGAGGAAATATCTTACGGTAACCATCAATGAAAAACCTGTGCGCCTCCAGCTGGACACAACAACAGACATAAGCCTCATCTCCAAGCACACTTGGCAGATGATTAGATGGCCTCCGAGGATCCCATCGGACAAAAAGGCCACGAATGTTTCTGGTGGATTCCTCCGGCCCACGGGTGAGCTTGAATGTGACGTTTCCTTTAAGGACACTTAATTCAAGGGAAAATGCTACTGTACAAGCCACCCGAAGCTTGACTTGGAAAGCCTTTATTAAATAGAGAAAGTCGGTCTCCTAGAAATGCGCATTTGCAATGGTGTGCAGTCAACTTGGCCCAGTCCCGCCAAATCGAATCAGCTGGTGACAAATCTGATATCGACCTTACAGGCGAAGTTCGCTTCAGTTTTTCAAGACAGCCTTGGTTGCTGCAACAAGCTGAAGGTCACTCTTCATCTTCAACCAAACGCAAAACCTGCTTTCAGACCAACAAGTCTAGTTACCTACGCTGCACTTACAGTGGTGGACCAAGAACTTGATCGTCTTCAACGAGATGGCGTTCTTCAGCCAGCCAATTAATCAGCATAGGCCGCACCAATCGTGGTTGTCAAGAAAGCTTCAGGTAAAGACCAAATCTGTGCTGACTCTTCCACTGATCTTAATGCTGCTTTGGACACACACCAGTATCTTTTGCCCGTGCCGTAAGATATTTTTGCTAGGCTGAGTGGCTGAACTCGTTTCGCTTAGTCGGATGTATCCAATGCATACCTCCAAATCGACGTTGACGAAGGCTCCCGGGAGTTTCTCATTATTAACACCCATCGTGGTCTTTTCCAATTCACCCGTCTTCCATTCGGACTTAAGACTGCTTCCACTATCTTCCAGCAAATCATGGATGCCATGCTGACAGGCATCAAAGGAGCCGCTCCTTACCTGGACGATAGCATGATCACTGGTTCAAATCTAGATGAACTGTTGCAGCTTCTGGAGACGGTATTTAGCAGAATTTAAGACTATTGTTTCTGTCTACGTCTGAGGAAGTGCAATTTTTTTCATGCCTTCTGTCAACTACTTCGGGTTCATAATCGATCAAGTCGGCCGTCGCCCAGATCCAAATAATATCGAAGCCATCAAGCAGATGCCACCAACTAAGGAAGTAAGTTATTTGCGCGCTTTCTGGGTCTCGTGAGTAACTACAGATCGTCCCTTCAGGAATAGCACCACCTTCGTCATCCGATGAATGAACTACTCAAGCAAGGTTCGAAGTGGTTTTTGTCGCGATAGTGGCAACAAGCTTTTGAAGGAGTGGAAAAAATTTTGAGCACTGACTTGCTGCTCACACACTTAAATTCTGGGCTGCGAATGCCTCCAACTATGGAATTGGCGTCGTGATTTCACAAGTTTTTTCCGACAACACAGAGAAGGCTATCTGTCATGTAACAAGATCACTAACGTCTGCCAAAAGCAACTACGGACAAATCGAAAAGGAAGTCTTTGCAATAATTTTTGCTATGAAAGAGTTTTATAAGGTGCTTCATGGGCATCATCTTGAAGCGGATCGTAAGCCCCTTCTTGCTATTCGTGGCTCAAAAAAGGCATTCCTGTGTACTCGACAAATCGCCTTCAGCGCTGGGCAACCATGCTGCTGGGCTACGGCTTCGCATCCGGTACCAGTCTACAACAACCATCGGTCAGGCAGAATTACTCTCACGCTTAATCAACTCATGCACTTAGGAGTCTGAGGACACAGTCATCATGTCCATCTCCACTGAGTCCGAAGTCAACAGTGTACTTATGGATTCCATTCGTGCACTCCATGTCACGTTTGAAAAAGACCCGAAGGCAAACCAGCAGGATCCTCTGTTAAGACATCTTATCAAGTACCACCACAAACAGTGGTTTGCGAAAACCTCTGAAGAATTGCAGCAGTTGCACCAACGACGAAATCATCTGTCAACCATTAACGATTGCAGTCTGTTCTACGGTCGTGTTCCTGTTCCACAAGAGCTACACGCCAAGGTCATGAAATAGTTCCACAACGAACATCCCAGCATCAACTGCATGAATGCTCTCGTCTGCAGTTATGTGTAATGACTTCACACGGACCAACAATTAGAACAGCTAGACCATCCATGCACCAAATGTGCGCTCGCATCGAAGATGCCAGTGAAGACCACATTCAATAAATGGCCTGTTCCACAAGCCCCATGGTCCAGCGTCCACGTCATTTATGCTGTACCACTCAATGGCCAGAACTTCCGTATCAGCGTTGACGCTTTTAGCAAATGGCCGGTAGTTATCCTCATGGAACGCACGACAGCTGGAGCCACAATCTATACTCTTCGGCGACAATTCAGCAGGTTTGGTTGTCCCAAAATTTTGGTGTGCGATAATAGAGGGTGGCTTATATCAGCCGCCTTCGCCCAATTCTGCAAGCAGTCGGAAATTAATCACGTACATTTGCCACCACTTTGCCCGCAGTTCAACGGACAGGTTGGGCAATTCGTCGACACCTTCAAAAATGGTCTTCAAAAGTCAAAAAAGAAGGGATGACGGAAGATGTTCTCTAACTATTCCTGCTAAGCTATCGAGCCACCCCAAACCTTATCACTCCAAACGGTTTCCCTTCTGCAGAAGCTTTGATGCAGAGACATTTTCTCACAACAGGCTCTGACAAGTAGTTCAACTGTCGAACGAATCTGTGAGAGAAGGATGACCTTTGGTTTGTGTGGCTCAGTTCATTCTTCAATTGGTAATCATTTCTTCTGTGGTTCTGTTTTGGAGTCGTTTGAAAGAGACACTCCCACTTGACATCCAGATCAGGTCCCTTAAGTAACTGAAACGTTGCTCTAAGGTCACATCTCTCCTGTCTATGATGGATGGTAGAGAGATTTATCGATCTTGGTACGCTAACTGCTTAGGTTCAGAAATCACCTTAGTAGCATGTTGTTGGACACCATCGTTGTGACAAAAAAGTCTCTTTGCACACTGAATGGGTTTGAGTAGATGTTCTCTAAACACATTTTGCTTTAGAGTGCATTTTGACGGCGTCTTGTTGATAACATGTGCATTGCCAAACATTGTTGGGATTTAAGTTCATGCACCACCTCTTGCTCCAAGAATGCAGCTGATCTGTATTCTCTTGCAGTATTTCGAAAAAGTAATGCAAGGACATAAAAACAGGAGTTTGATTATTCACGCGTCAACAATGGATAAGATTCTTGCGACTATAACAAATCCTTGCAGGGCTGCCCTTAGATTCAATGATGTAACCTGCAGTCAATTAACCTTTAGAGTAAGTTTTAGAAGCAGCAGACACGATGGCTTATTTGTAAGTGTCTGTTTAATTTTTGTCTTTTAAGGGTCTCCACTTTTCTTTCATTCCATTTCTGCCGTCAGATTCTACTTCTTTAATAGTATTTATATCTAATAATCTCACTCAAGAGCTAGTCATATTTATTGAGTACGTACCCTCCAATTGGCATATTAGGCTTCACTGCATACATATTTCTGAGAAAAATGTTTTCTTCTCCCTACATGCTATGGTGTTTAAATATTCAGATAGCTCATTGGTTCTTGGTCTTGTAGTTGTCGACAACTGTTCCGCTGTTCGAATTTCGTTCATTTTGTTTTGGACTTCAAGATGATGTGCGGTGCTGCTGGCAATGCTCGCCCTCCTTCTGAAGAGGAGAAGCAACTTCTTTTGTCACCTGTTAGTGTGCACCTTGAACGGCACCTTGGGAGCCCTCCCCATCCCGTCGACATTGTTGAAGTTCGAACTCAATGTGTCGCTGGAACCAATTATTTCCTAAAGGTTTGTTTTCTTTTGTCATTACATCTTCCAGGTTACACATTCCGATGGCAAGGTTTGCCATGTACGTGCTTTTAGAGCTCTACCTTGTAATGGCGGGAACGTCGAAGTTGTGAAAATTGTTGAGAAAAGCGGTTTGGGGGAACCTCTTGAATACTTTTAATTTCCATCTATTTTGCATATTCACACTACTTTACTTGATTTTTTTCCAAACAAGCTTTTAAGCTTTTTACCCTTGAAATACAAACAATATTCTACGGATTGAAGTTGTTGCGTTTTGTTGACGCGAATTGTAATGTTTCAAAAGCAGGGTCCAGGATTATCACATGCGAATTGTCACTAAGGTTAACGTTGCTATTCGGTAGGCAACAAGTTGATTTGCTTCTTAACAGATATAGGCATTAAAGTCTGGATTTCTGACTACTGTATAACATCAAAATCGCCCAGCGCTAGCGACTGGGGCTGGTCCGCTGTTAGTTTTGTGTTCATTGCACTCTTTTCAGTAGCCCTGGAGATAAAATCCGCCCTGTAATGGTTGTCACAGGCTGTGCTCATTGATCTAGATTACTAGATGCATTCAAGCGCGAAAATGTGATCTGTTAGCGCATGTGTAGACTTGCTACTAAAGTTTGTCAGAGTGGTCTTGAAACTTATCTATACCAAAGGTAAGAGCCTTGTGGATTTATAGGCGGTTTCTTGTCAGAATGTAAATTCACTGGATGGCCAACCAGTAAGTCTTAAGGAGACCGTATAGGTATATCTAAAATCACAGACGAAGCCGAAAGTGAAATTAAAAACGTACCAAACAGTAAAACGTTCGAAAATAGAACAGTTTCTTTCCTGGGGTACGTAAGTTAACGCTATCTGTAAAAGTCTGCAAATGGAACCTCCAGTCCGTGGAGAAGATTGAACCATTTTTGGGCGTGCTCTCGGGGATTGTACATGCAGCTACTTCGGAAATAGCACGTGAATTCATTTTAGAACTAGTGCTTTGGAGAATGTCGAATTCCAGATCCTTGCCTGGGTCTTCGTGCTTCAGGTGATTAGATAAATTGACTGTACAAATGTGTGGACTTTCTGTCGTGGTTTGAATGTCCTTAAGGTTTCTTTCGACTCAACTCACTTAATATATTCAAAATTATCGAACGCTCCTATCGAGGCGATTAAGCACATTGTTGCGGGACGAGGCGTTGGAATCGCACAATGGTCCATAGCTATAATGATAACCAAATACCGACTGAATCCTGAAGAGGAAGCAGGGTAGTGTATGGTTTTACATGTCTAAACTAATCTCGTAACTACATAGGCCAGCCTGAAAGCCTGTTCAGATCGCGTATACATGAACGTAAATTGGCTGTGTGACGATACGACTAATTATCGCAGATCACTGCTTCTACCCATGAAACGGTTTCGAATTTGCAGTCGCCAAAATAACCACACACATCGGAAGCGAGGTAAGCCGAAAGTTGACTGAGGCCTGGTCTACGCATGGGAACCCAATCGATTGATTAGGTGTTGGCGCGCATGGCCCTGCGCAATTACCTCCAGACTTGCGTCATTTGTAAATTGGTTGGCTGGCGCCCTCTTTAATTCTCACCTTTTTTTCTGCTGCTCAACCTGTTCTCTCTTTTACTCATACAAACATCTAAAACGCGGAACTTTATATCCATTCATTCCTCATAAATGCAGTCCTGCTCCTCTACTGCAAGTAAAAGTTGGCGAGTCAGGCATCTTTCATGAATATGTACTCTTAATGTGATCACACGGACTGGTTTCTCTTCACGGTGAAGGAATACCTGATAGCTGGGCTAAGGAAGAGTGCATCGAAAGCGATTAAGAGGTTGATTATGGTTCAACCGGTAGACTTCGATCAATGCGTACATGATTTCCAAGCGTACTGAACAATTTTCAGTGGTCTGCGTGGCCATTCCAACTGCCAACGATGGTTGTAATGTCCGTCAGGCTGAACTAATGAGTTTGCGCGAACATTGTTTTTGCCGTGGCGTAACTGAGTGGATTCAATTGGCTGGATGAACGGTAATCACTTATGCCTACCCTTCTCCTTCGCAGCGATATTTTGTGTAATACTCCAACAACCAATCGTTAATTCCCTGATGCCAATATCTACAACATCTGATTATTTATTATGGCACAAAATTTCTATTAACTTCTGGAGGTCCGAATCAAGTCTGCCCAAGGCGAGGAACAACTCAAGATTGGCTTCTTTCAGTGGACTCATCCTCACAGTTGTACTGTTAACGATGGTTTAGTTGACTCTATCGTACGCAACATGATTAAGCCTGGTTGGCGATAAAACTCACTTCATTTACAAGGAAGAAGGAGTTTCAAAATAAGAGACTGTTTTTTATCGTTGCAAGGCTTCGGAATCAGTGTCTTAAAATCGACTTTCACAGCGTCGAAGTGGACAACTGTATGCCGAGCAAGACTCAAGTGAATCCATCGGAAGTGACTGCAAGCAGCGGCGATAAATTGCAGGCCTCACCAGCGTCATCGCCTTTGGAAAGCAAGGTGAACCATGGAACGCTGACACCAACAATCTCGTCGAGTGTTCCATCGGGAGATTTGAACGCAGCAAGAGGCTTATCTATTCCCACAAAAGCCTCTGATCCAACACGTTCTCGGACGGTTAACACTTCTGAGATGCAGCATTGAAAAGCAGAAGAACCTACTGGTGTGGAACATACACACCCTTTAGAATGTGATCGAAAGTTGGAATAACTGATTGCAAGTTTCGTCCTCTGGTTCGCATGGGCATACGATAAGCGCATCTTCAACACCGTGACCACCGCAGTCATCTCCCCGTGTGACCATTAGGATATTGAACAACCGCGATGGCCTCCTCCTGACATGATCCAAACACTTTCAGCAGCAGGGCATCCGATTTACATGTTCCCTTCGTCCCCCCCCACAGGCGACAGTTTTTCTCCTTAAAATCCCACAAATGGCATTCAAAACTAAACTTATGAATGATGCCTAATGAGTTTTTTTACTGTCTGCCTCCCTACCGCAGTTTCATTACTGGCAACGCCACATGTTCTGCGTGATAGCTATGTACAAAGAAGGAGTTCAAAGGTATTTACCTTTATTTACCTAATAAGACTGAACTGAACTGAAAAAAACATTCCTCTATCAAGGTCGAAGCCCCCTGGAATACTCACTGCACACCTGGAGCGCCACATAGTCACGGATGAGTTCAGAGTGTAAGTGCAAGGTGACATCAACTGTTTTGTTAAGAAGTGATTGCAACCCGGCAGTATTTACTGCTTACCGAAAGGATGTCGATAGACAACGCAATACGAACGTAATCCTATTTTAGTACATTCTCCTTCAGGCTTTTGGAGCTGGTAGTAGTGTTTGGTCTTCTTGACTTTTCTCTGACTATATACAGCAGCCACACGTACTTCAAATCCAATGATAACAACATTCAAGGCAGTACGGTACTATTAAACAACTGGTAAAGGATAATCAGCAGCAGTAGCTTGTGTAGTCCCCCTCATTAATCCCTACTCCCAGCATGTTTTTCTACGAAAACGGTGGTTATATGGCTTTATTGGAATAAACTTTAATAACTGCTAAATGCATTTTAATTTTACTGCATTTATAAGTGTTGCTGATTTATAACTGTAGGTTTTTCAAATATGTATAATCGTTAAACGTATGGCGGGAAAACCCAATTATTAAATTCTAGGTTTCTTGAAATTCCTAAAAAATGAAATGATGGTTAGGAGGTCGTCAACTTTAACTTACTTGAGGTTCAACTTACCGTTCTGGAGTTAGATTAGTATGGTCCACGGCGGCAAGCGCTGCGCACACCTTCAATTTACATGCTGAGCAACTAACTCCCAGCGGCCGCAGGAAACAACGTCAACAACATTTTTTCACTTTATACTTTCTTCTAAAAATTTCCTATCCTATTTCCCCATCCTCCAAAACCTTATAACCACCGTCTTCTTAGGAGAAACTGTTGGCGCTAGGGGTATAAAAGGAAGACTACACAAACTACTTTTGCCGGATAATCAAAGTACAAACCTCAACAACGGATACAATAAGTCAAGAGCGAAGGGAGCTGGCCAAATCGCCTGACTCTTTACAAGGAAAGAACACAATTTCAGCAGCAATGCCACCCAGGGATGAAACTAGTCCTAGGAAACCTTTCGTATGTTAGTGAAAGAGGGGGCGTGGCTCTGTTTTTATAGGATTTCAGGAGGCCATTCTTATGACCTCAGGATTGGTCCGAAAACACCAGCGCGAAAAGAGGGAGTGGACGTGAACAGAGGTAATACTGTACCGGCAACGGGGGGAGGAATTGCAAGCTTTTGAGGTCAGCGGTGGGGACAGCTGTAATCGAAGCAGAGGGGGAGGGACAGGCAATATCGAGAGACTCTTGAAAAAGTTGTCTCTTGATTTAGTGGAGGCGGCGGACGAATTGTGGGAATAGGCGATTAAAAGGCAAGAGAGCCGAACGGGAGGTGGGGACAATATTCAAGCACCACTTAAGTAGCACTTGGCCGGAGGACTGGTTTTAACACCAGTGTGCATTCGACTGGAAGCAAAAAGGGTCAACAGTAACAGAATTCTTGGAGGAAGGGGGCACGAGCACGCTGTTCAGAGGACGAGGGAACAGCCCTCCGTAAGAGGTTAACAATTGGAGTCGATCTAGCAGCAAGTCACTGGAAATGGACGTGGAGAATTTCCAACTTGTTCAGCCGATAGCGCGCAAATTTCTGCCGACAACCATAGAAGGAAGACTGAGAACACTGTGTTCTTGTGCCAACCCTCTCCGTCTCGAACTAATGTCCTTAAACGATATGAAATATTTCTCCTGCTGATGAGTCAACTCAGCTTACAACTGTACATTTATTCCGTTTGTATCATACCTTTGAAGGCAGGTTTTTTGCACTTGAAACGAACTCCCTATCTCGCCCAGTTTTGACAAAACACAAAACCTGAAACAAAACCGATACTGGCTGCAACATAGGCAGTTTGTTTTAGGTTTTTTCCGGTCTTCGAGGTGTTGGAAGGCGCCCAAGAGGTGCATTACCAACTCTTTACAATTGCCTGTAAACTGGCATAGTAAACATAGTGTATAAATAGAAATAACAGTAGGTGTGAAAAAGTGTTATCTGAAATGAACAGGGACACTTGGGTGTGGTTCAGTTAACTAAAGGTGCGTACCTCCGAGCCAACTGTGTGAATTCAGAAAATGCGGCGCCTCAGGTATCAGCCAGGCCTTGAAAATGTAGTGTCTAAACTTTGGGTCTGCTCGAAGCATTACAATCGTCAGACTAAATACCGCGTTGTTGAAAACGACAGAAGGCACCCGTTTGGGGGGGTTTTGTTATAAACTAGTGTGTGTGCCTGCGTTGACACTGGTTATATCCCCCGGTTGCGTGTAATGAAAGGAAGGAAGACAGGATAGCAGATAACGGTTTACTGCCACTTTTCTGCTTGTACATAAAGTGTGTCATCCTGTGCAGCTCGGCCTTGTCTGCAGCTCGTCCTGCGTCCATCTTCTGTCGTTGGTCTCGCCTCGACAGCAGCAGCAGGTCTTGGCAACAGCGTTTCGTGTCGCCAGCAGCCGAATGCCGCCCTTAGTAGGTGGCCAAGCATTTAAGGACCGGCAGATTTTGTTTTCTCTGTTGCCCCCCCCCCCCCCCCTGAAGGCAGCCATGATGCGGTGTCCACAGGATGACACGTCACGTACATGTGCCCGCGTCCTTTCGTGACCCCTTGTCAGGCGTGACCTCAGGATGACATCCCGGTGGCTGTGTCACGCTTACAAATAGCCTTGCGTCCTCGCCTGGTGTCGCTCCTTGAAGGTCGCACTCCTTGCGTGTCCGACAGCTTGTCCTGTGTCCATCAGCAGCGTATGTGCTGTCGTCGGTCTCATCTCGGTAGCAGTCTCTAGTCTATGGCAGTAAAGTCCCGCGTCTCCAGTAGCTGAATGCCATCTCCAGCGGTGACAGCATATTTAGGGGTCTATGGTCTTTGTTCCCTATTGGCCCCTCCACTAGTGGCCCATGCGAACAGCCATCGTGTGGTGTCCTTGTGGGAGCCTGCCGCTGTTTACTCATCTGCCTGCTCGGTCAACGTGCCAGCTAATCAGCTAATCGATTTTGCGTATCACTGACTCGCCTCGTCAATTCAAATAATTAGTTTATCAATGACCGCGTATCCACCTGGTCGGCTGTAGCTTCACACTAAGCCACACAGCAAGCAAGGCGGACTCACTCGGCCTCTCGCCCAGGTTCGCGGCGGACGCGCCGCCGCTGCTCTCACTCATGGCTCTCACGGGCGAAGCTACGCCAGACCGAGTGAATCTTCTCATGAACTATTCTTAAACTCATTCTGTAAACAATATATTGTTCCTACTCCTCTGGCTTTCCAAGACTTCTCTCTTGTTCTAAGGAACCGGGCCTGGAAGATCGCAGTAGTTAGGGTTCAACCGGCTTAGCTTTAACTCCTTTGCGATATCCTCAGCGTGACACGTCACGCTGCTGTGACGCGCGCATGTACACGCGTCCTTTCGTGCTCCCTTGTCATGCGTGACCTCAGAACCTGGCCGATGGCTGTCCTTGCGTCCTCGCTTGTCGGCCATTAAAGGTCGTGTGTTTTGGTCCGTTCTGCATGCACCCACTGGCTTGCGGGTTTCCTTTGTTCTCTTTCCCTTGGAACGGCCAGAGTGACGACTCGCGTGTTGGGCCATTCTAACAGGTTCAATGTGTACAGAACTTCCAGTCAGTCATTGCGTCTGAAACCGCTGTCTGTAAAGGTGAATGACCTTGAGGCAGCGGACCCTGGACAAAGACTTCGGACATTGTAATCCGGGCAATTGGCAGCCTGTGTGTGCCCCCGACCTGGAGCTTCTAGCTCTGCCCCCCTCAGTGGCCAGCTGTGACGGCATACCTGCAACCTATCCTGTCATCGGTCTTGGTAGTGCCACCGGGCCCAGGTCATATAATGAGCCTGATGGAAATGGGAGTAGACAATGAGGTCGACGTCTCAGTGGCGTGAGTTTGCGCCTAGGTGTGCCACTCTCCCCTCCATCTGTGGCAATTCTTATGGCTACGCAGTCCGAATAACGCCTGCCGAGTCCTGAGCCGGCTCCCTTCCAGATCCAACGCATCGATCGTTGTCGGGGCACAGCCCAGGTGACAACACGCGCACGTGGTGGCAAAAGTATGCACTTTTAAGATGCATACTTAGCAACCACCACCACATTAATTAAGCACACGTACAAGCCCACACCGTTGCACAAGATAGTCCAACCACCTCTGGTGACGATGCTCAATACTATCCTTCGAGGTGGTCGGTCTAGCAGTAACTAGAGGGTTTGTGTGTGTACCACTTAAAACGAGTGACGTGATAAATGCGCTGGATTAACACGGGGGCCAGATCAGGGTGGTGTGTTAGGCTGTATTCGGGTTGCGCGCCGATAACAAATGTCGAACACGCGTTGAGGAAGGGGATTGGCCACGCCGGCCAACCGCGTCCGGTTGATACCAAGCACAAGCGGGTGTGGGAAGACAGAAAGAGAGTTCAGTAGATGCTGTGCAAGTCTAATGTCACGTTAAACTAATTCACGTGCAATTCACTCGGAAAGTACTCAACAGGAAAACAGCAAGCAGATCATATTAAAACAACAGAGTCAGGTTGTTCTTCTTCACTCAGTGAGCTGACGCTGGCTGGATATCGCCTGATCCTGGGTTAGTTGCACTCACACAACCCCCGCGCGCAGGGACACTCACGCATAAACGCATGCACTAGAGGGCGAAAGTGGTGCTTCAGAAACATCTATCGCAGGGGATTAAATGAGTCAAACCCAGCAACTGCAATCTTCAGACCATGGTTACTTAGTGCAGGAGAGAAGTCGTCAAAGTCCAGAGTAGTAGGAAGAATGTATTGTGTACACAAAAGAAAGGAGAATAGATTAAGAAGTCTGACTCAGGAGAACACGTCCGCCGGAGAGCCAGCCGCGGTCCAAGTGCCGCTCTTAGCAGCAGGCATGCAAGCGGCAGCGAGAACGGGCATTGTCTGGTTGCCTCAAAGGTGATTGGCCGGACAGACTGCATCGACCTAGGAATTCCTGCGTTCTATTCGCCGTTGGGGAAGACCAGCTTTGCGGATCTGTGATTGGCTGTTGCAGAGGCCGCCGTCAGTGCGGACGTGCACGTTAGCAGCAGTGGGCATTCGGACATGCTCGCCTATGTGGAGTGAGTCACCACAGTACTCCCCCTCGAAACCGTGGCGAGGATACTGAAAGAATCCGAGTGGAGGAAGAAAAGTTAAGTTAAGTGAGAGAGACACGTACCAAGGTGAGATTGCAGAACAACGTGGGCGTCTGTGGCTGGAGTGAGCCAGAATGCACAGGTGGCTGAAGAAAGCCGCTACTCTGGCAAAACGTCAACAGCAAATCAGTATGCCGTATCAATAGGAGTTGAACCAAAGGGTACCATTGGCGGTGGAAGTAGTACCACCTGTTGAGAAGAAGGTCTGGGTATTGGTACTCGGGAAGGGACGTCTCTGTTGGATTGGGAAATAACCATGGCCTGGGTAGAATGGGTTCTGAGCGGTTGAAGATCTCGACCTCGCCTCACGACAGGATGTCGATGTAGAAAGTCTCCATATCGCAGTCACATCAGATGATACAATAGAAATTCAATCGGAGGTGAGGGAGGTTTGAAGATGATTGACCTCAGCCAGATCAGAGCTTGAGAGGTCAAATCACGTCGGGCAATCACCATTATCGCAGGGGGCTAAGTGAGGTAAACTCAGCAACTGCGATCTTCAGACCATGGTTACTTAGTAGAGAAGAAGTCCGTAGAGGCCAAAGTAGTAGGAAGAGTTTATTGTGTACATAGGACGGAGAATAGATGGAGGAATTCTGACTTGGGAGAACACGACCATCCAGAAGATTGACCGGGTCCCAAGTGCCAGTTTGAGAGCAGTCAGGCCAGTAGACAGAGGGAGAGAGCGTTCATTGGCTAGGTCGGACTTTGACTGGTCGGACAGCGTGTGGGTAGAAATTGGCATGGGTGGCATATGTCACACGCGCCAGTAGTTTGGCAACCACAGCGACCTTGAGGTCTAGACGGATTGAGGTCACGACGGGAAGGCCAGGCATCGGACAGGCGATCGCCACCACATGTGTTTGAGAGAGAGAGAGACTCCAGGATCGTGAGCGTATGTATTGTTATGCTTCAGTAAACCATGCCACCTGCGGCCTGGTGCGCGCTGGCAGTTTTCTTCGACCTGATTTTCTGTCAGTGTATGCACTTGCGCTCCCACTGGGTTTACAGGCCATGTACATGGTTGCCCGGTTAATTGTATCTTCTCTCTCAGATACAGAGGAGTGAATACTAGCTTGTGGTGGCGCCTAGCGAAGTTGTGGTTAGCGTGGTTGCGACGATGGGTGTCATCACGC
>JAYGXS010000006.1:24794088-24850908 GCA_036362985.1 Ligula intestinalis | reverse complement strand
GAAACAAGTCGCGTGATAAATGCGCTGGACCAACACGAAGGGGGGGGGGCAGATCAAGGTGGTACAGTAGGCCGTAGTCAGGATGCGCGCCGATAACAAATCCCGAACATGCGGTGGGGGGAGTGGTTGAACACACAGGGGTGGCCTCGGCCACGCCGGTCCCGTCTCTTTTCTTCTTCACTCGGTCTTGACACCAAGTACAAGTGGGTGCGGTAAGGCAGAGAGAGAGAGAGAGAGTTCAGTAGATGCTGTGCAAGTCTACTGTCACGTAAAACTAATTCACGTACAATTCACCGTTCTCGCACTGTCCGGTTGTGGAACGCAAGGTGGACGTAATCGGAATCGGTGGTTGACGTGTCATGTGTGTTACTGCCAACTGACGCATCTACCGGAGACACCGTCAGTCCAGTGTGTGTTATATTTGAACTGGCTGATGAGCAGACCCGGAGTCAGGAGACGCTAGCTCCTTCTACTCCCCCTGGCTAAGCAAATAATAGTGTGTTCACCGGGAGAGGTTTATTACAAGTCTGACGTTTCGGGTTGTGGTCTCGTCTACCCATCTTCAGAGAATGGATACTCTGGCTCAAAATTCTCGTCTTTATGCCGTCCTTTCTTGCGTGTGCCCGTTCGACCAATCACGTTTGAGCCACTCTGTGTGTCTCTGGCCGCGTCCTCGGCCTCCCTGTCATTCGGTCTCCTGCCTGTCACCGTTTCGTCCTTTGTGACCCCATGACTGGTGCTCGGGATAAGCACGTCGGCCGCGGCAGCGGCGGCGGCTGATCGCGTGATAATGCAGCTTACACTGGTGTCGGCCTCCCATGGTGTCTCGAGTGGTTTCCACCCTGCCCACGCCGGCCGTCCTGTTGGCTACCCGCGTGCTACCCGCGTGCTAACCTCAAATGCGTCGGTGTTGGCCTCCTGAGCGTTCGGTCCATCGTCTCTTGTCAAGCCCGGACTTAATCCTGGACCCCGTTGTTGGATGTCACGTCTGTCCCCGGATAGGAAGGTCCTTAAAACAGCATAGGGGGCCGGTAAATTTATATGGCGGTTGACTGAAAAATTGGTTGACATCTAGGCCCCTTTAATCTGCCTTGAGGTGTGATCATCACTTCGGCCCACAATTTAAACTGCGTCAAAGTTGAAGTCATGCCCCATCGCTGCAGCATGGGAAGCTACCTCTGACTTTGGGTCCAGCCTCCTCACGGCCCGCTTATGCTCCTGCATACGCCTTTGAAGTTGTCGGCCGGTTTCCCCAACATAATTGCACGTCCCGCAGCTGCACTGAAGTCGGTATTCAACGCCTGACTTCTCCTGTTTAGGTATAGGGTCTTTCGGCCGCATAAATTGTTTTCGGATGGTGCAGGTAGGCTTGTGGGCAACCCCTATTCCAAGAGGCGCGAGAGATCTAGCCACAACTTCGGAAATGCCTTTCATGTACGGGATGCTCCGCCACGACTTTGATAAGCAGGGTTCCTCGGTTCGCGGTTTGGGTGGCATTTGAGCCCGTTTAACAAACGCTCGTGGATAGCCATTCGTTCTGAATAGTTCTCGGATGAGCTTTGTCTCGTCCCGTTTGGCAGCCAGAGTATCCATTCTCTGAAGATGGGTAAACGAGACCACTACCCGAAACGTCAGACTTGTAATAAACCTCTCCCGGTGAACGCACCCTTTCTTCTGATCTAATACCTGGGAATCGAATTTTCAGCACTATTACTGCTAAATAATAGTGTGTCTGTCAAGTGCTCTCCACTTGGTGTGTGTGGCAGTACCCGAGAGGTGTCGTGTCTAGTAGATGTGCTGCATTAGCCGAGGGGTGGGGGAGGGGGGGGAGTTCAAGTGGGGCTTGATCAGCGGCGACTATCGAGACGTGTCGTAAGGAGTTGCGTCGACAAAACGAAGGTTTCCCACACCAATGGTCAAGGAAGACTGTGTAGGTTGGAACTGCCTTCATTGCATAAGGGGAAGTCTACCGAATACAGCAAGTGCTGTGTCCTCAGGTAAGTTGTGTGCCCGTTGCTAAGACTGGTCTGTGTCCTTACGGCCAATTAAGTGCAATGGGCGCATCGATTGGCTCGGATCTTGCGCGCGTTCTGGGCGGCCAGTCGACTAGGAGCGAGGGAAGGGATCAGAGCGTGCGGAGTAGATTTTCATGCGTGAGTGCAAGGCTTGACAGAGCACTGCCACACGTCCAAATTTCCCAAAGCTGCCCCGAAGACTGTCCGCAATCGGCAAGCCTGTAGTGACCGTTTCTGTCCGACGCCATTTTAACTATTGATGTCACAGACAAGTAACTCAGAGCAGGACCCTGCGCAAATTTACTTTTCAACCTGCCTCCGACCAAACGCAAACTGGCGCACGAGGTACGGATCACCCACGCCAGTGTCTACCTTCGTGCGGTCCAACAAACCACCACCAAGGCCAAGAGACAGAGAGAGCGAGAGAGAGGATCCGGCTGCCGCCCCCGATTATTGACGCCAGAACTCACTTGGCATTCTGCCATCGCACGGGGCAGACGCCACGCCGCTACTGTCTCACACGGCTATCACGGTCGAAGAAATGCCAGACCGAGTCAACCTTCCTATGAACTATTCTCCAACTCATTCTGTAAACAATATATTGTTCGGAATACTCTGGCTTTCCAAGACTTCTCTCATCTCCTAAGGAACCGGGTCTGGAAGATCGCAGCCATTAGGGTCAAACCTTAGTAGCCTTAACACCTTGCGATAAGCTATTCACCCCGATTTTTAAACGTTTTCCCGTATGCTGCATAAGTGTTCACGTTCAATGAACTTTTATTGATTAAGTGTGCCCTTCGAGCCAGTCTCGGGCCAGTTACCGTCTCACAAATGTCAAATTCCTAACGATAATGCTTTAGTTGAAGCAGGTCAAAACAGCAGAATTTATTTGCGCTTCCGCCAAAATCTACGGACCAGTCGGTTCCAAGAAAGCCCTTTTTATATCCTTACCCTTTAAGGGAGACAACATCTCAAATAGAATTAAGCCAAGACCACGTTGTTCCATAGAGAGAACGTACTATGGGGCCGAACTTGTTTTCCTCACTCCAACTAAAAGCCTCCCAATTAACCGGCCAAAGGAAGCCTTGCCATTGCACGCCACCTCCAACTGCGTATATGAATTCACCTACACTTGCGGATGCAAGTACATTGGTCGTACGCAAAGGCAATTGGCGACCAGGGCTGCTGAAAATTTGCCTGCTCGACTTTTAAAACAAGAAAACAAAGTAGTATGGTCATCTGTTACAAAAAACTCACTAGACAATGGTCACTCCGTTGACACCAACTTATCTTTCCGCGTTCTTGTTTGAGCACGAACAAACCAGACCTTACGTTACATGGAAGCATCCTACATACGGCGGGAGAAACCCGACCTATTTAAGCAACTAGACCATGTAGTTAATCTTCAATTGCCCTGGTAAATGCATATCCCACTTTTATTTTTGCTAATTCCCCTCCCTACTTTTCGCCCCAAGTTTAAATTTGACCATTTGCCACGTTAACATGACCTTGCCATTATCGATTTTGCGAAAATTCAAAATGACGTGTTCTCTAATCGTTTCGTTATTCATGCACAGAGAGGACGCAGTTGATAAGCGCTCTCAAACTTTAGTTGCGCAAAGAAATTCTGCTGTTTTGGCCTGCTTTAAATTTATACCTGAGAAAAAATGCTTTAAATGCGTTATTTCACAATACCGATTACTATTAACAGGGCCTCTTGTTATTGCCTTCCTTTCCACATTTCTCCATGATCTAGACGGATGAGCCGGAGAATGGTTACTCTCTGCGTTGACCCCTGACAAGTCAACGCTTCATCACTGACCCAGCATGTCTAATTCACACCCTATCGTGTTTCTATCACGTCATGTTACTGTTGACCCGAACATTTTGTGCATGAAAACGTTTTAGCCGCAGGGTCCAAAAGGGCGAGCCAAGCCAAGCCACCCCGCTCCATTTTCATTTGAAACCATGCTTGGCTGTCATATGTAGTTCGGCCACAGCGTTCACTCATTCACAGACAAGTTAATCGTGATATTTGGTGAAATTACTCAGCTGCCTCTCCCCCCTCACCCCCAATAGTGATCTGATTGACCTCGTTCAGGTGAGGAATCGGACAGCATCTGTTGGTTTTATTAATTCATCAACCTGTTCGACCTCTATTTCTCCGCGGCATGACGTTCGATCCATGCCTAGATTTACTGCTTGGTCAAACAAACACGAGTTAACTTCATTCGGATACGAAACAAGTGACTGTGTGTAAAATGCTGAACTTTGGTGTCACATGAGATTGCAAACGAATCCTGTGATAAGGTCAGCGACACATGCGCTCTGGAATTCCCCTTCACTCCTGTTTGACGAGTCATTAGCGGTAGAGTTGCTAACACCCAGGTCACGTGGTACATGTGTAGGGATCAAAGCCGCAGTTGTGCCTGCATCACTACAATCGTCAGGTCAAATCGCAGGTTGGGGGTAAAATGCAGGAGTCGCCAGAATGAGGGGTTTCTTGTATACAGAACTCCCAGTTGTAGTCTCAGATGACAGTGGCCACTGGCGAAGCCAGGGCTGGTCCTGACTGCGTCCAGCTAGGCCTGAGAGTGCCGACTGAGTGTTGTGTGGGGTGATGAAAGTTGCTTTTACATGACTGTGAAGCGAGTTCAAGTGTTCTGACATTGGTGCGTTGCAAGTTGCCCGAGGGGATGTTGCCTGCAAAGGCCCCCTGCTGTGTTGGCCAAAGGGGTGGTGTGTGAAGTGGTTCTTAGGAAGCCAGGACTACTCGGGTACGCGTGTGTGTGCGTCTGTGCGCACGTGCATCTGAGAGTGTGTATCGGTCAAGTGGTCTTTAGGGCGCCAAGTGGAACAGGCGCTTGCGAAGGCACATGAGGTTGGGGCCACACATGCGTTTGATAAACACGGGAGCTAGATCAAGGCAAGGTGGACGCCACGAGGCGTGGTGGGAAGCCAAAGCACAAGTTGAAAGTGAACCATCCATATTCGCTCGCACTCGCCTCCGGTCTTCTCGACGGTTTGATGGCACCTTGAAGGTGATTAGCCAGACGAGGGAGGCAGTCACTAGGGCATGCCCACGTCCTAGCAACCGCACGAGGCAAGCGTTCGCGCGGATTGGGGCTGTTTCAGACGTAGGCCGAGAAATGCAATCACGCGAACTTATGCGTTATGTGGAGGTAGAAGTCACTACACATGCCTTGAATTAACACAGGGGCTAGATCAGGGTTCGGCTGGCACTGTGGGGCATATAGAATGTGGTGGCAGGCCTATGCGCGAGTTTGCAGTAAGCTCTGGCGGAAAGGCATAAGGCCTCTCCCCCTTTGTTCTCCGAAGCCCGCTGCTCCAACGTCATGTGCCTTCGCAAGCGCTTGTTCCGCTTGGTGACCTGAAGACCACTTGACCGATATCTATTTTCAGACATACGCACGCACACGCGTGCCCAAGTAGTCACGGCTCCCTAAGGACCACTTCACACACCACCCCTTTGGTCAACGCAGCAGGGGGCCTTTGCAGACAACATCCCCTCGAGCAATTGCAACACACCAATGAGAACACTTGAACTCGCTTCACAGTCATATAAAAGCAACTTTCATCACCCCACACAACACTCAGTCGACACTCTCAGGCCTGGCTGGACGCATTCAGGACCAGCCATGACCTCGCCAGTGGCCACTGCCGCCTGAGACTGCAACTGCGAGTTCTGTATACAAGAAACCCCTCACTCTGGTGACTCTTGTATTTTCCCTCCAGCCTGGGATTCGACCTGATGATTGTAGAGGTCCGAGTACAACTATTACTCAGCCCCCTACAGAGACAACCGTCTGTGCCACAGCTCACCTTCGATCTTCCCGACTGTTTCTTGACAGCGGACCGAAATGAGCGATGGAGGGGAGAGAGTGTGGTAGACGCTGCAGAAGATTGCCGTCACTATAACCTCGTTTATGTGCATATCATCATTCCAGAGGTCGTCCAGATGTGACATATGGCGGTTGCCGATGGAGGCGAATATGCGAGTTCCAGGAAGCAATTCAGAAGTAGAAGATGCGACCGCTAGAACAAGACATTTATTTGTCTGACGTCTCGGATTCTGTCTACACCCTTCATCATAGGCGTTATTGTAAGGATATTAGCGGGACCAAACGCTAGCAACGTTTGGAGGCTTTCCTAAGGTCTCCAGCCTAGCCAAATGTCTTTGTTGGTTAACTCTGACCGCATAACAGGCGATGACTGTCCACGCGAGATGACCTTAGACCACAGGCACGGACGCACGGACGCACGCACGCACACGAGCCTACGCAAAGCACAACTGTTCGCTGTTCGCGTGACGTTATCCCAATGCGGCCAACCAGGCCACAAGAGAACGCGCAGCCAATCTCTTATAAGCCACTGTCACCACTGACAGGGAAAGTTGCAGCCACATCGGATACCGAGGACCGCTAGTCCGCTCCCAATACCGTGGCTTGCCCCCCGAGGCGGGACAAAGAGCGTGCTGGAGATCAGCCCAGTGGCAACAGCACCCGAGACAGCTCCTCCGAGTTTTGTACACAATAAACCCTCCTCCGGGTGGATTCCAAAAGTTATACCCTTCTTCTTGTGTTCTTCTTTGGGGATTTAAAAAGGGCGTAATTCGACGGTGACACACGTCAGATGTCACCGTTATAACACTTAGCGACGCTGAACTCGTCGTTATAACAGTTATAACCAAGTGTATTCCTGTGTCAACACCGGTTATGTCCCCCAGTTACGTGTTAGGAAGAGAAGGCAGAACAGGATAGCACATAGTACTTTACTGTTAATAGCTCTGCTTGTACATTAGCGTTGCCTTCTGTCGTCGGTAGCTCGTCTCGGCCAACAGCACGTCTTGTCACTAGCAGCAAAATCTCGGGTCGTTGGCAGCGCCAGAGTGGCCGCCTTCAGCGGTGGCAGCATATTTAAGGGCCAGTAGTCATTGTTCCCTACTGACTCTCCACGAGTGGCCCCTACAGGCAGCCGTCATGCCTCCAGCCATCGTGTCATCAGGTGACCATTCGCGCCCTCGGTTTCGCAAGCATGTGCATGCGTGGCCCTTGTCATGTGTGACCTCAGTGTAACGCCGAGTGCCCTGTTGTCCTTGGGTAGCGTATCTTCTTCCTGATTACGGCCAGTACTCAGTCGTTCGTCTACGTCCGTTGTCTTCTGGCTGTGTCCACGCGTTGTAGTTCCACTAGAATGCTCGATCCAGGAACAGTCACTCATAGAGATGATCAGCCGAGGCCGAGTGTTAACACACACGTATTTATTACGAGTACAGTAAAATAAAAATAATAATAAACTTTCATACAGGCGATCGCACGTAACCGAAGACGACAATCGGGGGAAGGTGGAGCTGGAGACTACCACCAGGGAAGGAAACACTCCGTGGGACCCTCGCAGGAAGAGCAACTGTTATTCACAACTGTCTACTAGGGAGGGTGGGGCTGGAGACCGCCATCAGGGAGGGGACGACCAAACCACCTCCTTACCTGCAAGGGCACACCACCTACAGCATCCTGGACCAGAGTCAAAGTAACCGCGCCGACGTAATTAAAACAAGCATCAATCTCATTGTTCTGCTGGATGCTACATCAGAACCTGGTCAGCGGCGACCTCGCATGTTCCGTCTTTGTTATCCTACCTGGAGGACGGCGCGAGTGTTGGGCCCTCCTAACAATAGGTAAATGTGGAACAGCGAACACAACTTTCGCGTAATTATCAAGTCTGCATCCAACACGGACAACAAACTCGTGGCAACTGATGACTCAAAAGAGGACTGTGAAGCCAGCACCGCTCCAATTACGACCCCCAGCGATGGTTACAGGAGCTGATAATTATAGTGTGCATGCGGATAGCCGCTACCGTACAATCTGTTCACATATCACCCTAATCTATGCATGCATCACACTTTTCTACGGTTACCTCTGATGAAGGTTTCTGAACAGAATCCGAAACGTCGGGCAAATAAGCTGTATTTACCTGACAACTGAAACTCTAACACAGAAGTGTTAAACCTCTTGGGACAGCCAGTCTGCTTAAAATCCATGCCCTTTTGTGTTAAATGTGGCAGGCTTCCGAGTTTCTAGCCCACGCACTGATCGTCTTCGATTTTAGTTACAAGAAATGCGATATTCTAGTACTGAAAGCATTTAAAGCCTTTTTCTCCCTCTCTCTTGTGGAGCCTGCCAGCATACGATTTTTCGGATGGCCGAGTTTTTTTGCCGTTTGTGTTTTTTTTAATTTTTGCTGCACGTACAGTAGATTACATATCTGATGAAAGATAGGGGACCGGGGGATTTAACGCACATTTGAGGTTGTTTATTCAATTCATTGGGTTGACTTGAGGCACAAAATACTGTTTACTAGAATTGAATTCCGTTCATATCAATGAAGTGGGAGCAAGCAGTGGCGGGATTGGGCAAAATCCAGCGCTTGTTGATATCCGATGAATTTCCTACGCTATTGAACGCTGCGTAAGAGAACTTCTCGCGTATGCATATTGCACTATAAAAGAACATTCATGAAGAGCCGGAACTTTTAAATTATATCTGTCCACAAAACACAAGGTGCTATGAATTTGATTACAAGTACTACCATAATTGACCTTTTTTGTAAACAGCCAGCCTATCCATGTATGGCCTTCAATCTATTTTTATTCCGCTCAACAGCCGGGATATGATTACCATAGAAAATACTTTTGCAATTGTCAATATAAATTAATATAAAGCACGCAAGGATCTTTTCGTACATTAAAAACGGAAATTTGTCCGAAGTATCCACATTGGGAAAAATCTTTAGTTAAGGTGACCACATCCCTTTCTGACACATTTACTGCAATTTTAAGTGTTAATTGAAACAAATTAACTTATAAAAATTGTATTTGTGCTTATTCTGTATTAGCTTGCCATTCTTTTTCACTCCCATGCCTCAAAAATACTTGGACCTGTGACATGTCATATCGCCATTTCCTTAATTTCGAGTTTTTTTGTAACTTCGATATTCTTATGCCAGGAAATAGTAATTATTCCATCAATGTGTGTCTTGTCTTTAAGTATGATTCATACGTTACTTCTATAATAATTTGGAGGCAAACCGCGTGTGCTGACTTTGTGCAAAATTACATTTTAAGTGAATCCACTACATTTCAGGAGATAGGGAATCTACTGTATGTTTAAGTTTGGAAATGCCCTGAAGAAGTTGCAGCTAAATGCCGACCAGAACGTCAATTCTAAGCATAAGGAAATTTCCTTTTTACTGAGGAGAACGTCCAAGAGAGTGCAAAAATTACTCTTGTCCGAATTCAATCAACTGACCAGATTCGAACGAGGTTAACTTACTTGCAAAACACAGCTATCGCAGACTGCTTTAAACGTGTTCTGTATTGCTGTCAATTACTGCAAAACAACTTCCTGTCCAATCCAGTTGATTTTGAACTGAACGGCTGGTTAATTTATCTCTCTCTCTCGCTCGCTCTATGACTGACCAGTTAACACATTTTTGCTGACCTTGGAACATTTAACGACAACATGATGTTTCACATCCGACTGCGTTTATGTTCGGCCGTTGGGGTCGGCATCCGAGCGCTTTGCGATGACCGCGCGCACAACCGTAACTAGCGCCAAAATGTCCACACCACGAACCTTGGTCACCCATGGTGTGTAATGCAAGGAGACTTTGACAAACAGGGGAGGCAGTTTGGCTTAAGAGGGAGAGATAGAAAGAAATATTAGAACATATCCAAAATGTTCAGCAAAGTGTCTCTATTCACTGAGACCATGGGATAAGCTAACAAAATACTAAAAAATCTAAAAGTTTACGTAAATCCCTCCACATCTCTTATGCAGACAGGTCTAAAGTCAGTTTCTGGATTTCCGTTTCCTTCCACGAAGGATAGCGTACTAAGAATGGGAGTACGGACCGCTGATATACCTATGTATGTACGGCAGGACGCATGTTGGAAACTTCGGTGCATATTTCGGAAGGACTTTTCAATCATTAATTCAGGGTAGAGTGGATGGGTAAGTTCATCAAGAATTTGACCGTTGTAATGTGTCGATGTATTATAATATCAGCTAAAAGGCATACGAAACACCGGCAGCTGAAGGGAGCATTTGGAGGATACGTTTAAGAATAAATAAGTCTTTTTTAAGTGGCGTGAATACATCTATAAATTGCCGTATCAGGGCTTGAGATGTGTGATATGAACATTCGATCGATAAAATATGGAAGTTTACGAATTTTAATGAAGAGGGTTTTAACATGAAGAATAAATGAAAGAGTAGATGTCAGAGTAACAACAATGTGAGTATTATGACCTTCGATTTCGATGAAGTCCACCATTCGCTCAAGAGCAGAGACGGTAATGGAGCTAAGTACGAGATTATAGTGAAATAAAACGCGCAAGTGTCTACTTTACTGCAACCCTAATCGCTTCGACCGGTGACAAGATCGAAGTGGAGATGATCGAAGCAGGCTTCGGGTGGAAGCCGCTTTCTCCAACACAGCCTGAAACACCGCCTAACTTAGCCGTTAGTGACAGTAGACTTTGCGCAGGCACTACTGCACTGTCTGCCCTTATTAACCTATGGTAGGTGTCTAGCCATACTTTAGTAATCCAGGACTGGTACTGCTACTACCAATACTGCTACTTCAAATACTACTTACTAGGGTGTAGCTGAGTGATAGTATTTGCTGGTACTAGTACTGAATGCTTTGTAAGTCAAAAGTGACGCTGATTAAAGTCAGCACTAGGCTCACACCCCTTCAATCTCGGCAAGAAGTGTAGTAGCACTGGTGCTAGCACTGACGCCACAATTAGTCAGAAGTGACGCTGATTAAGCCCACGCTAGGGCTCATATTGCCTTGGGCTCAACAAGGAGTGTGAATCTGGGTTTAACTATTTCAGGTAAGTACATGCTTGGGGTCCTGAGCACAGCAGCGTTTGCCTTGATTTCCGCACTCTTAACTCGATCTGTCGGGCTGCGTACGTTTCTACTAGGTACGGACTAAGATACTACTGCTATAGGTACGTGCCTTTACTACGATTGTTAGTTTCTATTACTCATGCTCGCTAAGGCCACTAGATAGTATGCTATAAGTATTTCTCGTGGGTTTTTTTAAGAAGTTGCACCCAATATGCACTCACAATCTGTGTGGGGTAAAAATTATTAGCATTTGGATAATATTAGGGCATTTGTAAATAACACACAAGTCCTACAATGCCCTTCTATTGTGCAGTTTTCCATATATAGACTAACGTTTCAGCGGCTCATGCTACTACCACTGCTACTTTTTAAAAACTCCTGAATAACAAAGAAGCTGAGTGTTTTTAATACTGACTACTCCGGTTAAGTACGTGTCTTTGAGACCCGGGGCATGCCTGGGTTTCCGCCCTCTAATCTCTGTCCACCGGAAGCTGTGCCACATATTACTAAGTTTGGGCAAGGATACTGCTGCTAGATACCATATGCCACTGCTAAGAGTGCCAATTCCAGCAATCATAGTTACTAAGACCAGCAGATAGTATATTCTTGTAACAGCTTCCTATAATTTTATCAATAGCTGACATGCATCTGATTATTGCAAAAAGCATAAGACACCCGGGCGACCGTTGACTTTCGGTAGATAAGTGAGTGGATACCTAGTTGGACAGGATGTATAGGGATTCAGGAGTGTACGAAGGTCGCAATCGGAACTGGATTGACTTTTGATTATCCCATAGAAGACAACCAGGCTGAGACGTAGTCCAGGGCACTGACTTTCTGCATACAACATACAACTCATACTGGTGTTACTCCTTCTCCTCCTATACGGAACTGAGCGTGGAAATTGGAGTTATCTGGGCGCACTCGCGGCTTAGACCTCTCCACACTTTACAGGCCATTTTGAGTGGTGACCACGCAGGTGAAAGACACATGCTAAAAGTGTGGAAATCTGTGGTGACTTCCCCGTTCAATGCCCGCCACCTCAAGGTCATGGAACTTCGCAGAGAGCGACTCCCGTCTTGCTGACCTGCTGGCCGACTTCCACTCGCGCACACACGCGCGTCCAGATAGATACAGCGACTGTTTAAGGGCTACTTAAACACGCCACCCTTCGACCGATGCAGCAGGGGCCACTCTACACGACACCCCCTCGGGCAATGCAACATATCGCCGCATACGCAGGGGTTAAGTAAGTTGAACTCTAGCAATCGCGATCTTCAGACCATGGTTACTTAGGAGAGGAGAAGTCAGTAGAGGCCATAGTAGTTGGAACAGTATATTGTTTACACAGATGAACGAAGAATAAATGGAAGAAATTTGACTTGGGAGCGCATGACCAGCCAGGAGGGCCAGCCGAGTCCAAGTGCCGATTTCACAGCGGTCAGGCCAGCATGCAGAGAAAGGGAGCGATTCCCGCGTGCAGGCTTGCTATTCGTCGCCGGGCCAAAGGCCAGATTTGCGGCATCTGTGATTAGCTGTTCGCAGACGTCGGGAACCGCAGTCATTAGATTCTAGCGGAGTTCACTTCGACGCGAGCTAGTCACTACAAACACACCAATCGTACAGCAGTTGAACTTTCCCTACAATCACTTCCCTCTCGCTCTCTCTCTCGCACCCACACACAAAACTCTCCGAGGCCCGACTGCCAACTCAGTCAACACTAGCCTGAGGCAGCAACTCAGGGATCGATGCGCAATAAATCCCTTCCACTGGTATCTTCAGCCTTTGACCTACCACTTGGCGTTCGATCTGATAATCATAGTGAGATAAGTACACCTGTAATGATCGCTGCCGTCCGACGCCCTCCATTGCCTTGTCTGGCGTCATTGTTCAAGGTCAGCTGTCTCAAGGTCATCCAATACCTCAGTCAGCGCTTACAGACGCGCTGATCTACAAAGACTTGACCTACTTCCCCTCGGACACACACGTGCGTCTAGGTTCTCGCGGCTGCCCAAACACCACTTGAACATGTCTCTTTTTATCCACCCTCGGCCGCCAGTCATCACTTAGGACCACGGCGCTCCAGCGGGATGACGTGTGCTCCGAAGTCCAAGTTCTTTCCATCTATTCTTCGTTCCATTGTGTACACAGTAAGCTATTCCTACTATTCTGGCCTCCCCTGACTTCCTCTCTCCTAAGGAACCATGGTCTGAGGATCGCTTAACGCACATAATCTCCTGCGATACACCCGCCAATTAGCCACTACAAATCCACCAACTGCTCTGTCAACCAACACATGAATTTGCCACTCTCTCTCCTACCTGGCTTTATGAACCTTCTTAACAAAGCAGGACAGTAAGCGCGTGGAAAAGTCGGAGCCGCTACGCGTCGCCGTAATCAGTGGGGGCAGGGACGATCGAGGTCACGAGTAAATGCGGGTCTCACACGCAGCCCTACAGTCGGCATTTGACGGGCTTCGCGGCAAAGCAACAGGTGCCATACAGTACGGCCTGAATTTTGATGTAACATATCGACATGCATGCGAAAGATTGTTACGCTCTCGCTAATCGGCGTTAAGTAAGTTTGTAATACTGATTATCGCGCAGTCTATTCTGAAGTAATTTTAGTCACCATAGGATACCGGCTTTTTGACGAACTCCGTTCTGGCCGCTAACAAAGTGTATGCATTATAGAAAGTGGCTACTTAAGTATTATGCAGCGCGCACTTCTTAAACTTTGAATTCAAGTGTGTCAGTTAGTAGGTTCCAAAATTATTCGGCAATTTAAAATCTTTTTTTAAAATCGAAACATAGCCCTTCTTTAAGTCAAATTTTTAAAGAAAGCGTACTCAGTTACCAAAAGAGTAGAAGAAATAATTTTTTCGTTCATTCTTTTTCATAAAACATACTTGAATTTATCAAGGCAGACAAAATCAACGATAAAAATGCATGCTACTTAAGAAGCCACGTTTTACAGTACATACGTTTTGTTATTGATCCGAACGAAGCTCGTCAAAAAGCCGGCATCCTATGGTGACTGAAATAGCTTCAGAATAGACTCAGTCATAATCAGTATTACAGACTTACTCGATGCTAATTAGCGAGGGAGTATCAGTCTTTCGTATATGTCGGCATTTTACACGAATTTTAAGTCGTACTGTATAATGACAGCTGTGCTTGAGTTTTTTTCAGTTTTTGCAAATCTGTAGGCAAAAAGCCACACTTTCAACGTCTCTCTTTTCTGCTACGCGGTTTGGATCTAGAAACGGAAGAAAGATCACAATCACCTGCAATACGCGGATGCGTAAAGTAGACGTCGGTTGTGTGCCACTTTTATTTAGTATTTTCGCAGGTGCCTGCCAACGATATAACAGACATAACGAAAACCCTGATGCATGGGTTTGAGAGACTTCGCAGCACTTAATTTAAGTTGAAGGGGATGAACGACATCATTTTGAATTCAATCAGTAAATTCCTTGACAGTTACACAGTCTTCAGTTATTATATCAACTAATAAGACCAGAAAAACCGATAGTAGAAGACAGCATAAAAAGGGCACGTGTTAAAATGAGCAATTTTCAGATGCTATCTACATAACATAACAGGAGCAGACATCGATATCAATTACACAGACAGTATTGATAGGATGCATGTGGTTTCCCTGATAAATAACCAGTCCAGACAGTGCTATTTCAGTTCTTATTATCCACCACACGACGCAAGCTCAGTCATCTTGTTTTGAAAGTGTAGTTCAGAAACACAGTTGGTCAAATGCGTTGGTCAATGTGTAAAATTCGCATCGGTAAATCGCAGTTACCAATACTGGAACAAAACTCGAAATGAGATACTAGGTAATAAATAAAGTAGCTAAATTCCGTACATGTCACCGAGGACTGAAAGATAACCACAAACACTCTTCTCATCGCTCCCCCCCCGCCCTAACGACGGTACCATGAACAGGTCAGAATTAGCAGAAGTCGCCGGACCTCACAAATTTACAGATGAACACACTCTAGTGCAATGCATGGAACCGGTAGTACTTTAGTCAGCCTCTTGGAACACCTGTTTGTTTATGGTTGCGGATCAGCAGTCACCAAACACAGTACGCGAAAGTGCAGATGTTCAAATGTCGATGACTGCAGCGACAGAACATGCATTTATTACGGACGGGAAATTGGGATAAAGAGTCGTGCGTGAAAATTTTCTCTGATAAAAACTAACCACTCAACTATGTCATAACACTTAAGGCCTCCGTTGATCGGATAGTTCCGACAAGCGCAAAAAACAAGTGGACCAAGAAACAGTCCGGACTTCAGATAAAAGTTTTTCGATGCAAGCCAAGGTGTAAACTTGAACAATCTGTCTGGAACCAGTGGCTTCGCTTGGTACCACGTAACCCGATTGGAACTTGTCTGTATGTGTCTGCAGGTGAAACGAGACGGACGATTAATAATTATTCAGTAATCCGCCACCCATTCGATCGAACTGTAGTACACAGCTTCTCTTCGCACACAGATCATCATCATCATCATCATCATCATCATCATCATCATCATCATCATCATCATCATCATCATCATCATCATCATCATCATCATCATCATCATCATCATCATCATCATCATCATCTCGAGTTTCGGGATAGCAGTGCTTTTGTGCGGTTTTCCATGATCCCAGCCAGCGGACCATATATAAAGGACATTGATGAAGTTCTACAAATGATTTGTAGGAAGGTAAATATCAGACTGCTTGGATGTAACTGTCTTTTTTGGCAGGAGAGGCATTCGTCAAGGTAGAAGGAGCCTCGTTCATGGATTGAAGCTAAAAAACATTAGCAGTCTCATGCCTCTATTTTTACAATATGAGATTACAAACTCAGCGAGCTTCTAAAAACCATTCGTAGCAAATTTCCGAGTCAGGAAGATTATATTTTTTGCACGGCGGGACAGACAATCGGTAAATTGACCTGTCCACCGTTTATGGTTCGGCGTTAAAAGGGGGAAGAATTCAGAAAGAGAGTTGAGGTCATTTATGCGTATGCAACAAGCGTGAATATAAATGCAAATATTAATTTTGTGCACTTATAAACTACCATAGAAGCTCAACAAGACAGCCATGCAGAAGAAAAGTCCAGGGTTCGAATCTCAGGTATCGCTACCCCCGGAATTTGGCATAACTGGCTGGTGATGGCTTAAGAACCAGAAGTGGCCATTTCGATCTCCATTGCCTTTGCATATTCCACTTCCTTTGTATCGATATGGACAGAAGTACAATTCTGACATTCGTCTGCCTTACTCGGTTTTCTGACATTGCATTATGTTTCTAGAAGAAGTCGTTGCTATCACCGGAATCGTAATTTTATTCTTCTGAGCTTTCGGTGTCCTGCGGGAGTCCATCGTCAGAGATAAACCGTCAATGAAAACCGAGCAACAGTTATAGGGGACAGGAACCAATTAACTGTTATGGGGGAAGGGTAGGGAGCGAAGAGGAGGGGGGGGAGAAGGAGTGGGGGAGGGGCGGGTGAGTGGGGGGGGGAAGACTCATTATGCGTTTGCGCATTATGTGTATATGATAAGAAGTGGCGATCACTGCAGCAATATATTGAAGTTCCTGACGTATTAGAAGCAAACAGTCTTACCTCTGGAGTCACAGCTGCTTGTGGAGAGTAGGGGTTAAGACGAAGCAAACCAGACCGCCTACGCTTGTCGCGCACTGCAGCCTCTGAGGTTTTTCAAAGAACTCGTTCGGTTCTCTTCCACCACCGTGGCAGCCCGCCTGGGCATGAGATAAGTCGCAGTTGCGGTTACAGCCTGAAGGGCTCTGTTTGTTTTTCTAGTCACATGACCGAATAAACGCGCGATATTTGTTTGCCTTTTGGTGCAAGGTACCTGTGGTGCAGTCAGTACGCGTGTGTGTGGGGAGGGGGCAGAGGTTAAGTTTAGGTGTGTCCGCAGAGCGCAGTATTGCACTCTGTTTTCTGTGAATGTGCTGGCTGTATGTGTGTATGTGTTGCGCCTGACGAGTGCAAAACGCGAGGTGGTACTCCGGTCCCGGTTGTCAGGAGAGACCAAACAGTTAGCCCACAAGCAGCAGCCACGTTCACAGTAGGCTATCGATCGGCCTACACGCGAGCGAACGCATCATGCCAGACAATGAATCAATAATTGAAATTTCAAGCTACATTCAGTCACTGAGTCACCAGCCAATCATGCCGGTGCCTGCGTCAAGAGAGAAACTGATTGGCTCGATGGACATCGAGTTACACGCGTTTGTTGTCCTAAATGTGCTGTACCTTTTTCTCTAAAAAACTTCTGCTGTTGCACATTTCTAGTCGTGTTCTTCTTTTGGGGACTTACACAAGGCACTATTAGGCGATTAAATCTCGGCCTGGGCTACCGTTGATTTGCGAGTGATCTTCCGTGTGGATGTGTGACTGAAATGCGCGAAAATACGCAGGCAGAATACCAACCAATTACACTTTTCGATATCATGGGACTGAAACTCGGGATCTTCAGTCATTTAAAGTTGATTCCTTTTTTCTACCCATAAGTAGGGCTGGCTGAAGGCGACTAATAAGCCAGAAATCGTGCGGCCATTCTCCCCGGTCTCCCCGTATCTATTACGGGTCGCTATAGAACGTTACCTGATCGGTGACCATCTCTCCAACTTTAAACTGATGGTGTGCCGCCATTGATGATAGTGCTGGGCGTGGTTATTATGATCGTGGGATCAAAGGTCGGATAACATTATTTTTGAAAGCGTTGCCTCACTACCAGACAGATGTTTTTGGGGGTTTTTTGGGTTTAAGGGAACATATCGAAGTCGATAAAGTTAATATGCGACATTCTAGCCGCTGGGGATTTTCAGGTCCAGCAACAGAGAAGAAGTGGGATGCAAAAATACAGAGCTACTGGAGGAATTTGGTAGCCGGACGAGCGTAGGTCCACAGCCACGAGGGCCGGCGTCCAAAGTGTCAGATCGCAGTAGTCGCTAGAAGCGTCTGCAGCGCGGTCATGCATGAATCAGCTTCAGGCAGATAATTGGCCAAGCCAGATCGGGGGTGGCAAGCACTGGTGCACAAATGCCAGTAGTCGCGAGGGGCAGTTGATTGAATGTTGCACTTGGAGTTGGGTCAATACTAGCACTCCGCTATGACTGATGCCTCAGACAGAACTGCTGTATCCGTGGGGCCCACAGCATCAGCTCAGTTAATGACCACAATCTGTAGAACTTTATGTACATGGCGAGGCTATAAACACATTCGACTGAAGTCCCATTATCCAAATCGTCCGTTTGAAGGACGCGGTCCACCATCTGCCCCGCAGCATGACGCGCGCGCAGTACGGCGGATTACGCGTAAATTAGTTTATTATGACGGCAGACTTGCGAAGCAGCTACCGCGCCCCTTCCTCCCGCATCCTTTTGCACTCGGTGTCTTGGCAGAGGGCCTCAAGTGTCGGAGACGCGGTCTGGCGCAGTTTCTGACAAACGCAACCTGCCCGTCTGCACTAGCCACATTCGAGTTGTTTCAAGCAAGGTGGACCCCATTTTGCCATGAAGATGTGGTTGATGTGTGGGGGTGCCATGGAGGCCCCAGAGCCATTGCAGCTTGAATACCCGTCGCGGTGGGAGCGAGTCATCACATCAGTTGGCAGCCTTTCAACACATGACCTTTGGCAAATAGTGTAATTTCATAGTAAACGGTACCCACATCATAAGCTGTTTAGTCTCCATAATTACCTACTTATTTCATATTAGTAAGTAAGTTTGGTTTTATAAATTTTTTTGGGTTCGGTTGTGTTACTACAGTAGATAACGGTTATTAAGCCCAGGTTAATAGGCCCAGCCGCTTATTGAGCCCAATTTTTTCTGGACCCGGGGTGGGCTTAATAACCGGCGACTACTGTACAAAGGTTGGACACAGCCTAAATTCCGCAACATTAATTCCTGTCGCAGGTCTCGAGGCACGCTCTTCTGCAACTAGGACAGACGCAGAGGCTAATTAGCAATATGTGTACATTGGTCCCTCCCGCTATCCATAAATCCTCAGGATTCTCCTGACCTTAGTTCACCTTTCATCTCCAATGCGCGTTCTCACAAGTTTTTCTCACATCACCATTGCTACCTCAACTTTTCAGATTTTTTTTTCACGTATGTCTTCTGTATAGCAAGTTTCCGCCTTTCGGCCCTCAACTATCTTGTCCTTTTTAACTTCCAGCGTTCTTGTAACATCACTTACAGCAGTTTATCCTTATCCGGATTGCACTTTTGTCTAGACAGTGGTTAGCTATGGTTCAATGCACGGGAGAACTGCAGAAATAAGTTAAAAGAGAGTAAAGAGGTTCTTATTACCGTGTGAATTCTATCCTTTCCTGCCTTACAAACTGAACGAAAAAGCAGTGAGCAACATAACCTCATAAGCAAAAATGAGAATACGAAAGGCAGTAATTTTTATCTGACACTTTTCTGCTAGGGAAAGAAAACAGGCGTCATCTGAACCGCAATACTCGTTTCTCCAAGAATCATGTGAAAACAGTTCGATGAATCCAAAGTTTGCCTAGTACTAGTTTACGGAATGAAGAATACTCAAATTTTAAGGTAGGTATTAAAGGGTTAATTTAATCATAGAGTTTAGACTTCTAATGCAGAGCACGGGATATTTCTCATTTCTAACCTGAATACTCGGCCCAAGTTTCGATAAAGATATCTATAGAATCACCTAACTAAAATGTTTCAAGCGCCCAAGCATCTCCTACGCAAAAAAGTCTCGTTGAGCAGATTTATGTAATTTACTTCAATGCATACAGGAGTATCACTTTTCTAATTGGGTATTTTAAAACAAAAACAATTAGAACTCACATATTTAGACTCTGAGATAGATGGAGACTCCAATTCTGGGTTCATCTATTCCGCATTTTCAGTGCCAGTGTATAATTGAAAAATAAGTCTGTCTATTCAGGGTGAATTCGACGCGTAATGGTAAACCTAGTTCGCTGTCATCCATCAAAAGGTTGGTAGATCCTCCAGGTCATAAACATATTGATCCGTCTCAGGACTCTGTTGTTTCGATTCTCTCCGATCAAGACAGCGTCGCTGATAACACTGTGCCTTTTTTCCATAGCCAAATATTATAGGTCGCCGTGGGGGGTACAAACCCTCGTCAACGAAAGTTTGCCTGCTAGCACGTGACAGCTACGTGCTCCCTCAGCCATTTTTATCAAAAAATCTTGTCCGTGTGATTTCCGACAATTCAGTTAAACTCCTGATAATGGCGTCAGGTTGATGTGACTATGTTCAACAGGCCGATAAATATTGAAAGTTCCCGTTATTCTCCAACTAACCTACAGTACATCTTGAAGACACTTAATGGTAACTCCTTCATTGCAGGCTATAAATGGCAGCGTTATTTTTTATGGATATGTACACTTTCCGGTGCCCAAAAAAACAAAGGATTGTGCCTATTTCTGTATATTTTTTCAGTCTTTTTACCTATACAGTGACTCAAAAATCACGGATGCGGTAAATTGTACCATTTACTATCTCATGCCCTTGTATTTAAAAAACTCGGTCACCCCACAACTTACGATCATCTGCATTCGGCATCTCACTTCGTCACCAGACCTTCACAGTTTGACCCGTCTTTTGAATGCTCATTTTCAATCATCCTGGACGTTTAGCCACCGGCAAAATAGCCGTGAGAAAGGATATGTACGATCATAAAGTCGAGTCTGAGAGCTTACAGAGCTTTTTAAATAAGTGGAACATATGAAGCTAGATCCAGATATAAACATGGCATTATTTGATGTTATTTAGCCATCCCACAGTAACTTCAGATTGAATTTGTGAGATAACTATTATCGGAACGGTAAAAAGTGGGGAAAAGTCTCAGAAGTTTTAAAATAAACTCTAATTTTTACGAAATTCTCGAAAACCAAACTTATAATTCAGTAAGAAAATGTATGAGCGAATAAAATGCACTCCAACCGGCTTGAGGGATACAATGTGGTCAAGCCAGCACATAGGTGATAGAACGTATCCCAACATATTATGAGCTGGTTGATAAGGATAAAACGCGAAAGGCAATAGAGTCAGGGCGAATTTACTAAGAAAGGAACAAGCGTAGCATGTAAGCAATAGGAAAGTGACTTCCAGACGAGTGCAGGCCAGCCATAAATGAGCTGGAGTCCAGAGAGTCTGCAAACGAACAGTGAGTGGTCAGCTCTGGAAGTGACAGAGCGTTAACAACTCTCCCTACACTGGCCTTGCGAAGTGGGTGGCCAGTGAGCCAGACAGAGAATGACACTGGCACTGCCGGTGCGTACGCGTTGATGCACATGAAAGCCAGACATGTGGGTCATGCAGTTGTTAGAGTACAAGGTCGCTATAGGCTTCCACTTTTCATGCCTGATTACTGAAGTGGTGTTTCAATTAAACAAAAATTTGGTCTTCACAATGTAGCAGTCAAAATTTTGTTGATGACCCTTTCTTCCTTACCAAAAAATCAGAGATTGAGCACTCCCAATACTTACTGAAGTTGGTTGACCCAAACATCCAAATCACGATGGAAGCTGAAAGAGATAAGTCACTCTAAGTCACTTTATTAAGGGAAGAAGGCTTTAGCCCTTGAGCTCCCTATTCATAAACGATATTCACATAATAGGTTCACCGTAACAAGAGTACATAATACAAATGTACAAATGAGAGAAAAGATTTCTTGTGACGCCATCTGAAGCAGAGGTACAAAGTTAATCACGGTAAACCTAATTATCAAAAACTTCAAAAAGTTTGTAGGATCATATTGATTCAAAGTGGTTCTTTTAAGGATTTCACTAAGCAAATGAGTATTACTGACGTGCTTTGATTACATTTGTCCTGAGAAGAATTTTCACCGTCGAGATCTGTGGAACAATCATGGAGGTATGGAAACGGAGACCTTTCACAAATGACACTGTTTTAAAAGGTCAGAAGTCACTTTGCAGACGCGAATAGATAGAGAAGTTCTTCCAAACAGTGGGCACCTTTCAAGTTTGCAAAAGTAGGCCTTCGGAGATAATAATCCAAGAACATATCAGTGCACGCCGTTAAGAGATTTAGTCTTCCCTGAGGTTAAGGAAAGTCTGGCTGGATCTCATTCTACAAAGCGTAAACTGTCTTTATTGATCAGAAATTTGAATGAGCGAACGCAGTTATCACCGTAGGTTGGCTGATTTTTTCTGCGTTTGCCGCCTTGATCCTCTTGTAGATGTTGAATTAGGTTGGAGGCAGGTTGTTTTGCGCTGTGTCTTCACGGTGGAGGACGCTTGAAATTCTGCTTCCTCTTCCGGTGTTTTTGTTGCAGGACCGTCTTTGCTTGCATTAATGGAAACCGAATTGACCTTGTCATGGCCTTATTCCTACTCAATCTTTTCCAACTGGTAAAAATGCATCAATAAATCAACTCTCCCAGGCATGATTCTGTTGCAGTGGTGCACAGATTTTTCAAGTTTAGTTAAAGCACCAGTTAAAGCAGATCATGAACAAACAACAACATTATGATTAAAGCTCACGGCATTAGCCTCTAACTCGCTCTGTCTCGCATACCTGTTGTCACTGTTCCAGAGAAAATTATTACACTATAGTACACTATATTCTGCATTACTACAAGCCTAATTAACTGAGCTCAAAACATGCCTTGCAATTGTGACGAAAATTTTACATATTTCAAGGCTAAACATTGGAAACTTAATCTACTTTTTGGAAAAGACAGCGATTTTCATCCCTGACCAAGCGAATATTGATGAGCGCCATATCAGATTTTCCAATTCAAAAAAGGATACCGTAGACATTTCTAATTTATAGTAGCTTTCTCTTATATTATAATTTGCAAAAACGCGTGGTGATAGGTTTTGATAAACTTGCAACTACAATACCTCTATATTCCACCCAACGTTCGTCGTAGACCTGGGAAGATTGTTTTAGTATCCTCTTTATAAAGTGCCAGGACTAAAAGTCCAAGAAGCATTCACTTTATCTAAATGGATGTATAAACGATTAGAGGTCTCCAAATGTTCTACTTATGCCGCGCATGGCCTACTTTTCGACAAAGGAAATAGGAATTATTTTAATGGAATTTCTACTGCAGTTCCTCATACTCGGTTTCATACAGGAAACACCTCTCGCCCATACTCTTAAGAATAGTGCACAAGCCCCGCCTCTCGTTGCACCTCTAAATACTGTAAAAATATTAAAACTGGAACATGATTTTATCACCGTACAAACTGTAAATTTCCCAATGGATTACCCACGAGATTACACCTACATCTGGGAAGTTCGTGCACCACCAGGCCGTCGGATTACTATTCGGAAAAATATATTTGACTTACGGGCTGGTGACCGGCTTATAGTATCCGAAAGCCTATGGAATAAAACTTTTGAATTAGGTAGGTTTTTCTTAGTGTACTTTTCTTAACGCGCTATCATTCTGGCGGGGTGCTACTTTCCATTAATGGAAAGTAGAACCCAGCCACTGGCTTTATAATATTATGAGGCTAGTGGATTGAAGACCTTTCGATCTGGTCTCTAGGAAGCAAACACTGAAGTCATTTTGATATGATTCTTGATCCTGGTTGGCCCTTTTATTTTCTATTTGATTGCAAAAATATGGAAATCTAGAAACGGAATACATAACGATGTAGGTTTTCGTTTTTTGGGGGAAAATTTCTTCGTAATGTTAAATTACCAACAAGCGAGTACAAGTAGTTATAAGAAAAAAATGTAAGCGTTTTCTCTTGTGAAAAGCTTTAATATATTAAACGAAAGTCCAAGAAGTAGGTCATTGTGTAAGACCTACTCGTCGAGAGTTCCACGTGATATAAACTCTTGTTAGATTAGCCATACCATTATCAAAATTCTTGTGTTTGTAAAAAAACTTTTTGCATACAAATTAGCCAATAATCAAAATAATATGTTAATTTATATTTGTATTAAAACGTAGGTACGCCAAATATATACCCGCATATACTGCCTCATAATTTTTCGCATCTGGAGTTGATATCGGTGCAGAGTACTGCTGGCGTTTGATGCAAGCACAGGTCCACAGTTTTTGGATTGTCGAAAATCAGTTGCTTTTACAGGTAGAAGGGCAGAAATTGGCCCATAGACGCCACCAGAAAGAACATCCTGATAAAAACCTATTGGTTTACAGGCAGTTTGTAAGAATGACTGGCTGTGCAACCTCTTTTAACGACAACTGACAGTCGAGACGGCACCCCAAGCTGCACGTGATCGAATTTTTCGTCGTACTCCAAGAATGTCTTGGACGTCGTTAGCATCCTTCTAATGTCACTCTATTGGGACTGCATTCGAGTCATGGTTACTCATCCAACGTTACCTAATAAGGGCCAAAACGCACATCTTTATTCGGACAGTGGATTAAGTACATTTACTAGTATGGCAATTACACCGGAGAATCAGGAAAACTACCTGATGCCAATAGACAAACATGCATCATTCGCGAAAAATCGACTTTGACTCTCAAACTACAGAAAATTAAAGAGAAAACGGCAGCCACTCTGAGCTCAGCAGTGTCGAAATCCTCACCACATAAGTCGTAAAATGTTTGAAACATAAATGTCTGGCCGTCGGTCCATCAAAAGGTGCAATGACATCCCAATTCCCATTAATTTTCAAGGCCTTGTTTGGGCAAAAGAGTCACTCATATTTCGCTATAGAAAGCCAGTTCGCTTAGAAAATGCTGTCTTCCAAGGACTTTTGGCAAACAACGATTTGTGTGCAGATAACCAAACATTCATCAAACCAAGTACGAAAATCTGAAATGATAGTTGAACTAATAATCACAGTAAATTTTATGGCGTAGCAAACGCCTACTGCGTCTGCTACATCTCTCTAGTATTGCCCCTTAAGATGAGTTTGAGGGTCGACGCGAAATGGCGTGCGGTCGGAGTTCAGTCGTAAAACCACCCTCCATGCAGGTAAAATGTTGTTCCATGTAGCGTTGCTTGTTCCTACCTTGAACAGTGTCGGTTTATCTTAATGAAGAGTGGTAACTTGTATGTGGGGCCTAACTGAACTAGAACTACGTCATTCTAAATTCCATGTAAACTGCATAAATGTCATCGATTGACTAACACCCGGCATTAATGGGAATATATATTCTCCTTTCATGCAGGAAACTTCTCTGCTGCGGCACCAGAGTTTAAAAAAATTACATCTCTGGGAAACGTCGTGCGCCTGGAGTTAGCACTTGGAGAGAATACTAGTGCCTTAATGGTGTCCTCTTCAGTAAGTGATGTTAATTTATATGCCTTGCCTGTATTATACGAATTTTAATTTATCCATTATCATAAGTTGTCCTATATTGGAACAAAAATGCGGTTCCTTTTATCACTATGCGCTTAAGAACAGTCGATCCCCACAGACAGGTATCAAGGATCTTTGATCCTAGTCTCATCATTTCATCATCGCAGAAAACGTCTTCTACCGTATCAGGAACTATATGTATTAAATTTCGCAGTTGTTCTGTTTATGATCAGGACATTCTTGGCTTGTGACTATACTACACCAGTGTAGAAGTAGAACCGTCTAGCTAAACACAAGGCGCTTTAAATATCTGTTTGTGATGAACAAAACCGTGGCCATATTGATAGTTGCTTGATCAACCCAGAAGTTCTAGATATGATTAAGGTTTGAGTGGGCATACACTCCACATCTTCCCTTCCCTCCAAAAGTTCGTGTTACAGGCAAGGGACCTCGCTACTCCGCCGTACTTGGGTGTCAAAATATATTGCTAGCTCCACCCAACCTCTTACCGACTTCTGTAGCGCAGCTGCTAGGAAGATGTAAAATACCATTAAAATGTCACTAGGACGGCGTGCAACCGCTCTCTAATCCGACGAGTAGTCTGTCGACAGGGTATGTCTTTCATTGCTTTCACATTATGGACAGTCTACGAAGCCGTTTAGCAGAATTCGGCTGCATATATGGGTCGTGAGTTAAAATGTCAGAGTTTATAGCCCACTCTCCCACGGCGGTGGCAAGGCTAATCATTGTGCCCCTAGGTAGAGTTATTTAACAGGAGATTAAATAAATACTTATTAAAGTTCTCAGACACTCAGTGAACACTGAAGTTCTGAAAGGTCATGCAGTGGGATCAATAAAAGACACAAAAAGCGCGCAGTTGTGGTTGCATTTTATTTACTGTGATGGCTAAATTTGTCTGTATTGCTTGTCCAGCCAACGATTTTTAAAGATTAGCTTTGCATCGACGTTTTTTGAACAGAAACCGTTAATTCTCCCTGAAGAAAGAAGAATATGTATACTGAGCATAGCCTGTGCAGACCTTTATTTCTCTTGATGGCCCTTTCCTTGTACTTTTTGGTAACTTAGAATGCTAGACATTCACTTGTTACTCAAAATTAAACGTGTACTTTAATGGCGAGCTATATTTTAAAAATTTTGAGCGGCACGCGACTCGGTTAGGGCTGGTCAGTCAATGCTTCTTCAAAGTAACTTTGTATCTTCCCAATAGTAGCCAGTGAAGTACGGACCCGATATCCCAACTAGTAAAGACTTTTGATTTAGAAGCTCAAGAACTAAAATTGTCCAAGGTTGAGGGTTCAAAAACTGCCACTCAGACGCCCCTGTACCGTTGTCGAAAACGCTGCAGGATTCTAAAATACTTTCCATTTTGTTTATTAGCATTTACGCCATTAGCAAAAAAATGCTAGGTAGACGATAACATTTAACCGGGCCGTTAGCTAGTCTAGTTCGCTTTTATGGCCTATGACGCAATGACGCAATCAATGCAGACATTTACGCCTATGTGTACTTTAGCTTTTTATTGTAGCATCTGCTCGCTTTTTTGCACTAGACCACTGTGTGCAAATCAGAGTACTATTACCATCGTCCAGGTTAGGCAAAGTGCATCAAAATTCTTATGAGTTGGATGAGGATCCTACTTCCACTATGTTCCTGTCCTGTTCCTATGTCCCAAAAGCCAGCACTGAAACAGTACTTGCACTTTAAACTCTCTAGGGTTGCTTGCCGTCGGTCAGTTTAGAATCCTTTTAAGTTCGACCGCCACCGCCATTGTTTTTGCAAGTGCCATTGACCTATCACATGACTTTGGTAAAGTGCACGTGCATTCACTGTTTGTACGCACCTGTAGGTGATTGTGCACGCTGGCTTTAATTCAGCAGCTGCTCTACAACTACAGAGGCAATCACTGCCTTAACCTGGATATTCTGAAAGTTAATCCGATTGTAAGTTATCTTCGCTTGCTGGCGAATTGGAGAATTTAGCGTTAAGAGTTCTTGCTATCCGATGCCCAATGCCGGATCGGCCCATTCGGTTCACTTTCAAATCCATATTTTCAGGAATTCAACTCTACGCCAGTAAATTCTATGAATATATACTTAATTCCGAAGACGCTTCTAGGACTTGAAGCAATATTTACTTCTTCTTCTTTAAATGCATACTTATGTCTCGATTAGCTTCAAAATTTGCACAAGTAAATGCTGCGATTCCAGAACAGTGGCTGGCGTTTTATGCTGCGTGTCTTGTCGTTGACGATTTCGATTGCTGTTAATTCAGCGTTCAGTACGGCTAAGGTGGACAACGACTCTTCATGTTAAACCTCTGTGAAGGCCCGAATTTCTTGTGACTGAATGCGTTAACAAGCGTACTGTAATTGTCGCTAGGAAGGAGTGAGTCCAGGACACCATTGTTGTCATCAGATCCGAACGAAGCACAAAGCAGCCGGTAATCGACTAGTTTCCTCACACTAGAGTCACGGGACAGCTTCCTGTTGTCTCGGATCCGCAGCATGCAGAGCTACACGACAACGAACTTATCCGTAGTTTTTGTTGCATGAGGTCAGTCCTCTATGGATGTGAATGCTGAGCTGTGCACGCTGAAGATGAGTTAAGACTGGAGGTTTTTGACCACCCATGCCCGAGGACCATCCTGCGAGTTAAGTATAGCGACTTCATCTCGAATAAGACAGTCCGCACCCGTCGCAATCGTATCGCGAGGATATCTCAGGCCATTCAAGAAAGGCGACTGAGTTGGTTTGGAGACGCTCCCCGTCGTCCGCCCCACGAGCTTAGCCCTGCTGTCCTCGACCCGGGGTCGCAGCTCACCTGGGAATGTCGAAGAGGAGGGCAACTGAAGACTTGACTCGACACCGTCTCTCAATACATGGAAGCAATTCTCGGACCTTCTTTCTTCGGTCTCCGTCGCTGGAGAAGAGACTGGGTGGAGCTCTCCAGATCCTCTGCCGCCAATTGTCACGCATGGAGAGGTACCGTTCGTAACATCATTGAGGCCGGCTAGATAAGGCATGATCACAAACGTTACATGTATAAGTATCCGTGGTTTGAATATCGAGCTCATGAAGTCGCTTGCATAACAATGGGCAAGCCTTCCGATGCCTACTTGCCGTCTGTGGTTGTGTGATTTAAGACAACGTTGTTCAATTTATTATTCCTTCGTGACGGGAGCAATCGCGAGGAATCAGGATAGGAATTTCCGTGCACTTGGCAGGATTATGTTCATGCGATGTAATTGAAAAACTGTGCTGTTTGGTAAAGTCCGATCATGCATATGACGCACGTTGGACGCAGGCTTTCATGGCACTTCGGCCATTGCATTAGCGCCTGCCGCTTATTTGTGTCGGCACAGATATTCGATCTACGGCGGCGGATAGAAATCGATATACTCGCTTTCATCCCCATTGGCTGAGGTCCAGGGCCGAAAGGCTAGAAGGCGCCTCCATTTCTTACGGTTGAATGAGGTCTTGAGGTAAAATCCTCCTGGATGCCTCCAGCTGGGTCGGGACGTTGGGTGGAGAGTAGCAACATGGAAAATAAAGTTCATAATAAGAGGCAACATGATCACCTCAAGGTGTTGTCGTGGCCAGTACAGACGGCCTCGTTTGAGACGAGGTCGATATACGTTTTGTTAGGAGGTGTTTAACGGACATCTACCAGGCAGCTAGCATACAGGTAGCGAGCGCGCTCATAGCAGGTGATCGATCGGCCTACAGGTGGCGAAGCATACTGAAAGGCAATCAATCAATAATTCAAAGTTCAAGCTACAGTCAGCCGTTGAGTCATCGGCCAATCGTGCCACTAGCTACGCCAGGCCAGGAGCTGATTGGCGTGATGAACATAGTTTACACGCTTTTGTTGCTCGAAATATGTTGTACCATTTGCACTCAAAGACTTCTGCTGTTGAGCTCTTTTCGTCGTGTTCTTCCTTGGGGGACTTACACAAGACGCAATTAGGCGGTGACCTCTCAGCAGTGGCTACCGTTACAACACTTGTCACCCGGAGATTATTTGCACACAACGCCAGCCAACCAGGTCGAAAGTTTGCTCCTCGCTTGGATGCGGACATACCAGCATTCACAGTCGTGTGGGCGAAGCAATAAATATGGAACCTTGCTCTGGCAAACCGTAGAGCGCGCTTGATGACTGCAGTAGTTTTTCAGTAGCATCGCGGATTGAGAACGTCAGTTTAGCGGATTGTCACCTGGCCGGAGTGGCGAGCAAAATCGGATTTATGTGTTCGGGCCCCCGGCGGTGTTCAAGTGGTAGTATTAACTGTGACACCAGGGCGTCTGGCTCGAGGTATTTCGAGTTCCGGAAGAGATGTGGAATGTCAGATGTCAGTGAACGCAACCCCGATTCATTTTGACACTGTAAAGCCGACTATAAAAGCGGTTGCTGACTAGCGTGTAGTATATAGGGCTGGCAGAAGTTTATTGTAAGATAACGGGCACGTGTTACCTACTACCAATTGGTTTTATTCAGTTAAGCTCAATGTTCCTTCATCGTTGTGAGAAGGCGAACATGAAAATGAGTCTGTCAGTGAAGTCGGATGGACTGCTGGAAGGGGAGTTGTTTCCCTGACTCCTGCTTCACCGAGGTAGATAGCACACATCCGTGGCAGATGTAGGGAAACCCTTATCTGCTACTGCTTTTTGTTAATGCCTCTAGGGATGAATCCGCGACGGATCTCGAAACGTCAGGCGAATAAGAGTGTTGTCCAAGCAATCGAGTCGTCTTCTTTTTCTTCTCAAAACACTGCAGTAGACCAGAGGAAAAGGTACTCGAGGCCCGATCACTCCGTGACCAGTTCATGCGGGATGGATATCCGGAGCGACCAAGCGCATCGCTGCGGAACTGGGTGTCGGAATCGCACACCGTCCCAAGGCTAACATGCGCAGCCAGTTAATGAAAATAAAGGACCCGCTGAACCCCAAAGAACAATCCGGGTAGTGTATCGCATCTCATGCTCAAGCTGTCCTTGTAACTATACAGGGCCAACTGCACGCATGCTGGGTTCGTACATACACAAACATAAGCTAACTGTCAGGCAGGGTGGCGCACTCTCGCAAGTGGCAGCACACACCTATGAGACGGGCCACAACTTTAACTTTGTAGCGCCGAGAGCATGACCAAACGCGAACTCATTGAGGCCTGGGCCTCGGATGACAACTCAGTGAACAGATTTATCGAGTTGGCGCCCGCATACATCGCACTCCGCAGGAACATCCGCACGGCGGACGCTGGTGGTTTAGGAATTTTCTCCCCCCTCTCCCTAACTCCCTCTCAAACTTCCCTCCTCCTCGTATGACGTTTGCTTAGCTCCTACCCCTAGAACTGTTGTTTGTCGCTGTGGCCGCTTTTATTTTTGGCGGTAGACTCTCCCCCTCCCTCTCCATCCCCTCTTCCTCCCTGTAACCCCCCCTCCCCTATGACGTTTGATTGGATTCTGCCGCCTATAACTGTTACCTTGTTTTCGTGGACGTGTTTATCTCTGACGACGGACCCCCGCAAAAGCCCGAAAGGTCAGAACAATCAGCAACTTGATCCGGCGCTCGACAACTCTTCTTTCTCTTCCATACACATATCTCAATCAAAGATCCGCTCCGAATCGCGTAGGCCATCCCCCACGCTTCTTTCCCGCACTACTGGATTGCGCAGCGCTTTGCATACCTGACTCAGCGTGGCATTAAGCTTAATACTTGAACCGAACGTTTTCATAAGGCTACTGGGATACCTTAAGTACATGCGGCTCCCCAACAGCTGATCACCCCTCCCCCCTCTTACTCTCAGTCTTCTACTTCCTTGTCGTTTCCTGTAGCTGTTATTTTACTCGGAAACTTGACCTTAGGGAAGCGGCGACAAGCGAACGTATTTACTGGCATTTAACGATTAGCACCACCACCACCACCACCACCACCACCACCACCAACACCACCAACACCACCACCAACACCACCACATTCCTCGCATTTCTCATTTTGTTATCTTCCCTCTTCGCAGGGTTTCGTACTTACCTGTGAAATCACTGGCTACTGTTCACACTCCGACTCCAGCCGAATGTCCTGCGGTGATCAGGATCCGAATGTCTGCTTCTCCCTGGGATCCCTAAGCACTCCGGCACATAGCCACGCCAGCGCCCACTCCACTGCTCCATCCACTCGTTATGGTGATCGATGCGACGGCGTTTGGGACTGTCCCCGAGGTGGTTTCGACGAGCAGAACTGCGAATTCTGCCCGCGCGGATACTTACCCTGTGCCTCCGACGCGGCATCCTTTTACAACACCGAAACCACCGCCCCCACCGTCACTGCCGCCACAACCACCACCACCACCACCTCGACTGTTGTTCCTCCTCTCATCGCACGACTGGGCAGAAAGCAGAGCAGGACGGCGGGACGCACCGGTGGTACCGGCGCCCGTGGGACGCTGTGTTATCCCGCTTCAGCACGTTGTGATGGCCATTACAATTGTCCCGATCATTCCGACGAGGTAGGTAGCAGCTGTTTTAGCATTTACCCCACCTGCATCACTGCCTCCTTGATTCGTCCTGCGTCTCCCTTAATCGACCTGTGTTGGCAATCGCTATGCTGCCGCTGCGAGCAGGTCTCTAGATTAGTCCCCTAGGCACGAGCCTATATCATAACTTACTTTCTAAGTCCCTGACTCCATTCAAACAAATGTAAGCCAATCTACTCACTCGTATTTCGCTCACGACATTATATGAGTTAGGTGTGGGCCTACCTAGCAAGAAGGGGGGGGGGGGTTGTGGCGCTTGTTGGCGTGCGTTTCGCGCACACCGTCTGTGCCCTCCCTCCCCCATCTCTGTGCTCTTTTGGATTTTAGTCTTTACATCAGGTTCAGGTGTGAGACTGGTCAGAGAGTGGGGTAGAAGGGAATAAGTGAGACTCAATACCGAAGGAATAGTGTAGTCTGTACAGAGGTAGTGGAGACTAGGACCGGCATCTGAAGTATGCGAGCCCGACAGTCACCACAGTGTCCACAAAGTGGCCTTTGTGTCAGTTAGCCTTGAAGATGAATGGCCAGACCGAAAGAAGCAGTCGCTAGTGCATGCGCACTTACTAGGCAAGATTTTGCGTGGATTGGGACTGTCGAGAGGGCAACAGTAGTTTATGTAGTCCAACTCACTAATCCCTAGTCCCAGCATTTAGTTTTTGATTTCTCTCTGTAGATTTTCCTAATCTGTATTATTTTTTTACTTATTGCGGGAAAACTCGATTATAAATTGGAGGTTTTTTGAAATTCCTTAAAAAAATAGAAATGGCGCTTAGGAGGTCGTCTACTTCAACTTACCTGAGGTTCAACTTACCATTCTGGGATTACATTGGTATAGTCCGCGGCGCCAAGCGCCGCGTACATCTTCAATTGACATGTGGAACACCTTGCTCCTAATGGCAGCGGGCGACAAATTAAAATACATTTTTTCACTTTATACTTCTAAAAATTTCCTTCCCTGTCTATCCGTTTTCCCCATCTCTCAAAACCACCGTTTCCATAGGGCAAAATTCTAGAACTAGGGGTATATGAGGTGCAATGCATAAATTACTTTCGCCGCATTTTGTGTGTGTGTGCGTGTCACTGATGGATACCTACCTCATCTTTCGCATCTTCCGAATCTGACAATCTCTGGCGATGGGGGAGTGAAGAGCGCTTATTGCTAGGGTCCAGTCAGCCAAAATCCCTCTGCAACTTTCGCACACTTGAAACCTCCTAGTACGTCTCCTAGTCGACGAGGCACAGTGTACATTCTCTGTCAGGCGTCTGCCGCAGTTTTATCTAGTAGTGAGTGGCTGTGTGCGAATTATACTTGCACTTGTTACGGCTGTGATCATACCTGATCTAGCTGGCCTCGATGATGTCACAGGCGGCACCTCTCCACGCGTGACGATTGGCGGCGGCGGCGGATCTAAAGAGCTCCACGCAGTCTCTTCTCCAGCGCCGGAGACCGAATACAGAAGGTCCAGAAACCACTTTGATGTCCTGACGGAGGACTGAGCCGAGCCAGGTTTTGAGTTGATCCCCTCTTCGACCTTCCCAATTAGGTAACGACTTCAAGTCGAGGGCACTAGCACTAAGCTCTTGAGGTTAACGACGAAGAACGTGTCCAAACCACCTAAGTCGTCTTTCCTGAATGGCCTGGGATACCCTTCTGATTTTGTCAAAGCGAATGCGGACTGTCTCATTAGATACGAAGTCGGTGTACTTCACTCAAAGGATGCTCTTCAAGCAGTACTGGTCAAAGACTTCCAGTTTCCGTTCATCTCCCAAGCCCATAGCCCAACATTCGCATGCCTATAGAAGAACAAACTGCACAGATGCACGGTACTCGCGGACCTTTGTTGAGATAGACATATCGCGTTGGATCCATAGGCACTTTCGGAGGCTGGAGAAGACTCGTTGAGCAGCGTCAATTCGGGAGAGAATATCATTCTTACTCCGTCCATTTGGCAGAAACCTCGCTCCTAGGTATTTCAAAACTGTTGACGTTTTCTAGTTGACAGTCACTAATCTCGAGAGATGCCTTCTCTTGGACAGGAATGCAGCATGAAAACACTTTGGTCTTCCCAGCGTTTATGGACAATTCGTTCGATTTCGCGACCTCGTTCACGCGTGACACCATAGAGTGTAGATCCCCAAAACCTGAAGCTAGTAAAGCGACGTCATCGGCATGGTCGAGGTCAGTCAATTGGCACCCAAGTGCAAGCTCAATATCGTCATTTTCCTGTAGGGCCTTCCCTAGAATCCAGTCATCGACGTAGTTAAAGAGGATGGGCGACAGGACACAGCTTTGTCGAACGCTAGATCGAATAGCGAAGGGTTCTGAGAGGCTGCTGTGGACTAGAACCCGCTGAGTGGTGGAGCACTAGTTGTGCGCATTATCATCGAGCACAACAAAAGAGGCAAAAACATGAGCCGCCACATCTTCTCAGGGAGAGGAAAATGCTTATTTCTAGCGTCCAGTCCGCTTACATCCCTTTGCGAATTTCGCACAATTGAAACCTCCTAGTACGTCTCCTAGTCGATGAGGCACAGTGTACATTCTCTTTTAGGCGTCTGCCGAAGTTTTAAGTAGTAGTGAGTGGCTGTGTGCTCATTATCATCGAGCACAACTAAGGCTTCTGGTAGTCATATAGTCCGCACGTCTAGGACTAGTTGCAACTCGTTTCTCGTTGAGCAGATGTTTGAGCAGACAGGCGAAACAAAAAAAAACAGCTGCCACGTATGCCGCGCTGACGTCTCCCCCCCGCCTCTCCATCCTCACTCACGACCGGATGCATGACAGTACGATTGTCGATAACGCCCATCACCATAGCCGGGTAGCGCAAGGATGCTGGCTTGCGCGTAAATCATATAATAATTAGGCAGACTTACGACCGTTCGACTGTCGCTCTCGATGTGCTTTAGGTAGTTGTAGGCAGACATGGCGACTACAGCTGCATTATACTGAAAGTAGACTCGCCGGATTCATCCCACTCCCACTCCCACACCTGAACCCAATGTCAAGACAAAAGTCGACAAGACCCGAGATGGGGCAGGGCGCAGACGGTGTGCGCAAAACACACTCCAACACGCGTACCAACTGCACGCCTCGCTAGGTAGGCTCTAGACTGGGAGTGCAATAAAGGCCACGTTAAGAATTTCATGAGCGCCTCCCCGCCAGCGAGTTTCAGTAGGGGGGAGGGGGGGGGTTAGATTCAGGCCGACAATGAAGGGGTTGCGCTGTTAGCTCCGACTCCTTGGCGCCGGATTGCGATCTCGGCAGCCAAGTTGTCCGTCACTGTTTTCACGCTCGTCCGTAAGCCAAAACTCCTTGGCGTCCGTCCCGATCCGCTTTTCACGTTCGCGGACCATGCCTGGGAGGTCGCAGGCAAAGCAAGCTGCTGCACTGAGGTTTTCAAGGCTCTAGCGGGCACATTCTAGGGTTGCGCGAAAGATACTTTGGGAACCACGCTCATAGCGCTGGCCAAGCCGCACCTAACTTATGCGGCACCCATCTGATATCCTACGATCAGCTCTTCCAGCCTCCACCGCATTCGGTCATCACAGAACGCTGCCTTCCGCTCAATCACTATTTGCTATAAAATAGCGTCTATCGATAATCGTCATATGGAGGCTTCTGTCTTGCCGATCATCCCACTTGACCAGCACTTTTGGTAGGCCTGTTCGTAACCTGGCCATCCTTATCACCACTGTTGCCACGCCCCTGAACTCAGCTGCAGCATACGGCCGTCTGTTAGGGCTCTCAACAAAGTGGCTGGCGCCTCGTGTCTCTCGGATAAACCCGTTGATAGCTCTACCAGTGTCTTCGTCAGGGAGCCGTTGTCAAGTAAAAAAACTAGGTTACCATCCCCCGGTCCTTTTGGGCGGCTATCCACCTCCGATTGCAGTCTCAGAGCAAAAACTGCTGAGGATCACTCTCTGTACCTTTGTTCAACTACGCAGTAGCTACTCAATGCTGCTCCGCTAGTACCAACACAGGTTCGACCCTCTTGTTACGGTATCAAAGGCCGAGGTGTCACCGCCCAATTACGCCTTTTTTGGGTCCCCCGAGGAAAAACACGACACGAAGAGCGCAAAAGCAGAAGTCTTTGAGCTTAATTAGTACAATATATTTAGGGTAGCAAACGCGTGTAAAACTATGTCCATCGGGCCAATCAGCTTCTGTCTGGGCATGGGAAGTGACACGATTGGCTTGCAACTCAGCGGCTGGCTGCGGCTTGAATTTTAAATTATTGATTGCTTGACTGCCAGTATGCGCTCGATGCATGTAGGCCGATCGATAGCCTGCCGTAAGCGCGCTTGCTACCTGTATGCTAGCTCGCTGCTAGCTGTTCGTTCGGCTCTTCCTAACAAGCCCGTCCACATCCGATAGCTGTCCCAATTGTGGCGACTCTCCGCATGACTGTCAGCATCTTTTCGCCTGCGGTTTACGGTCAGGCACCCAGCTCATCCCCGTGGGCCTTTGGCTTAAGGTTGAGGTTGAGGTGTCAGCTCTATTTCGTCTTCCAACTACAACCGCTGCGGCGGGCGCTTTTGATCCAGCAAGGGCTACAACAGGCGCACACCAAACAGGTGTTTAGTGCGCGCCCACACACAGTAACTGTAAACGCGCTTGATTGAAGGCTCTTCAGTGGGCTTGCCTCGCACAGGAAAGGGGACGGGACATTGGAGAAACTTTCCTTACACCGATTCAATGCTCTCTGTAGACCAGGGGTAAGCAACCTTTTTGATTGCAGTCGCATCTACCGCACCTATGGTCCAGGTTACGCGGCCCTGTCACGCTCTTTCTCATATGGACCTAAAAACCGACTGTGACAACATGGCGGGATACTCTGCACTTGTCACAGCAAGGGCGTATCATGGTCGCATCTCCGGTTCTTGGGGACGTTCTTGTGACTCTGAGGTCTCCTCCTCGTATGACCCTTCGGAGGTAGATATTACTCGCCATAGACGCCATGGCTGCCACCAACATTTTACAGAGGCATCCTGCTCCTATCATTCACATACTTTTCCCCCACGAGCCACAGTTTTTCTCCTGAAAACCACAACTGACATTCAATTTTGAATTATGAGCCATGCCTTAGGGGTTTTTTCACTGTCTGCTCTTTTTGCTCAGTCAAACTGCTGGCTCGTGTTAACTGACATCACCACATGTGAGTGTATTACTTGAAACAAGCTAGTAGTCGCCTACAATTGTGTCAACGCCTTCTTTGAAATGTTCGGCTGTGCCGATGCATTTATTAAACACTGTGTACCAATAAAGAGTTCAAAGGCGTTTGCTTATATTTCCTTTAATAAACTTGACTTGCCTTGACTTGTCTCAGAGAGCCAAGAAAGCAAATATTTGGAAATATATTTGCGTGAGAGCCATATAGTGCATTTTAAGAGTAAATCCAATTGAATGTGAGCATAATAAGCCATTGGATTTATTCTTTTAAATAATGTTCTTATAATACTCATTGTTAATGCAAATTTTAGTGCTTCATGGATTCGCTGATGGCTTTGTAGTCTGGTGGTGAGGCTAAGCTTCATGCAAGCGTTGAGGTTTTCATCCGTTATACGTGATCGTAGGGTGGACTTGATGTACTTAAGATTAGAGAATGACTGCTCACATGCATACGTAGACCCAAACAAGGTAAATAAATCAATACTTACACGCTGCAGTGTGTGGTATGTGACAGGACGTATGTTCCAAGTTTTGAGTATCAGCTGGCCTTCGGGTTTAAATTTTATTATTTTCTGTCCACACGTGCTTGCTCACCAACGCCGCTTAATGTCATGCGATTCTTTCCAAATCTTCTTTGAGTTACTTGAACTTATTCACCCAAATGTCTGAGGCCTTAAAGTCAGCCACTCCTTCATCGAAATCTCTAAAGGAGACACCAGGAAGAGAACTTAGGTTGGCTGTGTTTGGTGAACATTCGGTTGGATGGATGATTAACTTAAAGAGACGAGTGTGCTCCCAAAATTCTCCAAAGCCTTCTTTGAAGGACTGCAGGAGACTGGATTTGAAGCCAGCTAGCTTGTGGAGATTCAAGCGTTGAGTGGACTCACTTACTGTGCATGCATCTGTATATTGTCTCAGTTTTTCAAAGTGTAGTAAACGACCTGTTTCAAGATCCATGATGAAGAGCTCCAGCCTGTTTTCAAAAGCAACTAAAAAAGCACAAAGTACCTCCCGGTGTAGAATGAAATAGAGACGTAGGATGGGTCTCTTTTCATGTTCACAGAATAGCGCCACAAATCCTTTGCTTTTCCCCACCATACACGGAGCACCATCAATACACACTGAGATAATTTGGAGGAACCAAAATCACAGAATCTGAAGTTTATAATTGCAATTTTATCCGACAGAGCCAGACGCAATCATGAAAAGAGCCACAAGCTATAGGTTGCCGACCCCGGCTGTAGACTCTCGCGATACGCCTAAGGTGATGCGTTGGGCGTCTAACAACCGGGCGGATGACCCTTTCCGGTGGAACAGCGCGTATAACTACCCCGCCCCCTTCGGGACTACATATTACAGCAGTCGCCGGCTATTAAGCCCACGGTTAATAAGCTCGCCGCTTATTAAGCCCAATTTGGTCTGGGCCCGAGGTGGGCTTAATAGCCGGTGACTACTATACTTTGCGCCAAACTCCATGGAGAGTACCTAACCCCGCTTCTACTCCTGGCCCTAACGTCACTCCTCCTAGGCGTCACTCTTCCCAGAATTTAGCTCAAGCTGCACACTTTACCCTCGTCATTTTCCCTGACTTGGTGTAAAGCTGCGCTATTTGGAAACGCTAGTCGGTGAGAGACTCGAGACTGCTTGTTAAGTCTCGTTCGTGTGTGTGTGTATTGGAACTGACACTTGCCTGCCTCCATCGAAAGTAGACTAAGCTGCCCTAACCAACACCCAGCTAATTTGCATTTCCGCAACAACATACGGCGTGCGGGCTTTTGATGCTCAAGGCGGAACTAACTAATTAACGCATCGGATAATCGTCAGCTAGTGGTCGGTGCACACCGATCTGTTGAGTTTTTGCAGCTCCAATGTTGATTGGATCGCGACTGGTGAATACGGATAATACACACGGCACGTTTGCACACGGATTGGTTTGTTCAAGGTCGTGGTTTTTCATAAGGGAAAAAAATTGGCCGAAACGTCTTCTTAGTCCAAGTGAATAGACTATTCAAACTCTGACACGACCTTATTGCTGTCTATTTTATCTAAAAAATTATGTCCACGGCTTCACCGAAAATCCGATTGCACACCCTTGCCTGATAAAAGAACCTTCCAAAAGTCAGTGGTCTCACATCTGGTCTTATCTGTCGTGTTCTCTAGCTTGGCTGTTCGGCGGAGGTTTGTTCTCTAGCGAGCCAGCGTTTCCTCTGCGATCCCCTGGGCCCACGTGGTCAGTGCATCCCGCTGGACAGCGTCTGCAACACCATCCCCGACTGCTACAACGGTGCTGATGAGCTGGAAGAGCTATGTCTTCGAAACACCGAAGCGGCTGCTGGCTTCTCACCCGAAGTGGCTCGTCTCATTGCCCAGCGAGTGGCGCGCCAGGCCTTGGAGACATCACTGGCAATTGCAACAACTCAGCTGGATTCTGACTTGCGTCGCGTCCTCATCTACTCTCTGTCCGCCTTAATTGCGCCCCTGCTCAGTACATTGGCCTTTGGTTTCATCTGTCGATCGCATGCAATACGCGCGAGGCGCCGTCTTCGTCGAGGTAATGTCTTTTGCCATTCAAACCCCGGGTTTAATTTTCTGGATTATTTATTTAGGGTTAAAGCGTTAACGTATTTTACAGGATAAGAGTTATATCCTCCTCCTCCTCCTCCTCCTCCCCCTTCTCCTCCTCCTCCTCCTCCTCCTCCTTCCAGGCTCTTATGAGGGCTGATTAGTGTTATGACCGAGTGTGTTCCTGTGCCAACACCGGTTATGTCCCCCAGTTACGTGTTAGGTAGAGAAAATAGAACAGGATAGCTGATAGTACTTTACTGTTAGTCGTACTAGTACATCAGCTCTGTTTCCTGTGTGTCCAGCTGTGCGTCTTCTCTGGTCGGTCTCGTCTCGGCAGCGGGGTCTCGGGTCGTCGGCAGCGTGTCCAGCACCAGAGTGGCCGCCTTCAGCGGTGGCAGCATATTTAAGGTCCAGTAGTAAAATCTCCTCATTGGCTCTCCACGAGTGGCCGTGCGCACGCTCGCTTACGCTCGCTTACGCGCGCCTCAGCGTGACCTCACAGCCCCGGGGCAGTATCGCTTGCGCGGAACTCCTTTGTCCTGACCTAAAGTCCGCCCATTGAAGGTTGCTTGTAAGTGCATGAACTGGTCGCCAGTAAGGACCCTTTGTTCGGGTACTCTCAGGATTGCCCGAGTGATAACTCGCGTCCGGGAAGTCGCAACAACTAAACTCCTCGTTTAAACACGGTTTCTAGTTAAGAAAGCATATTAACGCACAGGGCCAGTGTTTCGCAATTACAGTGACAACGGCTACGGCAAAGTTAGCTTCTCCGCTTGGCCACCTTTTCAGGGCATCTGATTCCTATTGCCAGGCTAGAAGGGGTTGCACTTAACCTATTTGTACTCTTGTATTTTTCCTCACAACTCCCTACTCCACCCTCCGGCGGATAGGGGACGGTTATAACCCTACCACAGGCCACGATGTTCGCCGTCCCCAACAACGGCTCGTTTGAATCCATAAATGAGAAAATTAAAGCAAGTGCCTAAGAATAGAGGTATGTTGCCGTATGCTAACAGCGTACAAGAAAATCAAAGCGTGTACGAGCGTGTGCAAGATAGGCCTACAATTGGACCAATCAGATTGTGTCTTCTAACTCGTCCGACTGGCGTAGTAGAGTCCTGACACTGACAGATGCTTGCGCGTCGCCACGTGCACTACATGTGGGCGGATCGATAGGGTGGTAAAGTAGCGAGTCGGTTAGGCTGGCTCCTAACAGAGAAAATTCCCCATTGCTGTATCCTGCCTCCTTTTCCAGTGCTCCCGGGCTTCGCCGATGTGTCGCTAAGCAAAACAATCACCGAACTGGTTGGTACTCCACCAAGTAGCTTGGTTTGCGTGGAATCTACGCGAGTCTTTACCTTCTGCCGCGCACCTATGTGATTCAGCTCAAGTGGAAGCTCGTGCCGCGCCAAATTACATCACCAGTCTGCTGATTGATTCAGCAGTGGAGCAGGGGTAGAGGGACAAAAAGGGTGGACGCATCGAGGCATTATTCAGCATGAAAATTCAGCTCATCCCTGGATAAGACTAATTTGACGCACTTAAGACTATCATGACATCTAGAAAATTACCATTTGTTAGGGTCATTCGGACGTGCTTTGCAACGAAAAGTAAACTTTGGTCTCATTGACATTTCTGTATGTGCACAACATCTACCCCCCCTCCCCCCAGTCAGTGAATCTAGGCGCATGTAAAGTTAGAAACCCAGCGCTCTCTTGGCGCACGCTTAGGCGGTTGCTGTGATTAACGTGGGTACAGTGAAGTGAGTCAAATGCGTGCAAATGTGCTTTACCACGCTCAAGTTTGTGCCTCTTTTGGCGCTATAATGGTGCTCGTTGTCTTCTTCGCACGAAATATAAGGGGTGACGGCGGGTTAAGTAGAGCTCTGGTGACATCTTGAGAAATCCTTTAGACCGGTCTGCTGAGGATTAGGGATGAATGCTTGAGGACTCACTTAAAACACTCAACTCAGAGCCTAGATATGCACGCGTTTTCGACCCTAATTTCCCTTCACCTCAGGTACGTGCGATTTCAGGTGGGGTGCAGTCTGCCGACTGACAGAACAAGTTCCCTATTGAATTATCGTCCATTAGAGCTCTCTCCCTCGAGCCTCCACCACGAGGCGGCCAGGATATAGGCAGAAGGACATTACCGACGAAGGCATGTGACACTAGGAAGGCCCTTTCTGGTTCATTTGCCGTCATTGGCTATTGATACCCAACTCCAGTGTTGCCGCTGACATTGCTGTCACACTCGAGTTTTGAACTTGCGTATCTCCGGTCAGAGGCAAACATCCTAATCAGTGAGCCACGAGCTTACGGGCGAGTGGGTTTTCTGACAGATTGGTGTACGCATCTCTGCTACTGTATATCCCCGAGATAATCCTGGCAAGACTGTGAGCTCGTGGCTCAATGGTTAGGATGTTCGCCTCCGATCGAAGAGACGCAATTTCAAAAATCGAGTGTGGCAGCAATTTCAGCAGAAACACTGGAGTTGGGTATCAATAGCCAATGACGGCAAATGAGCCAGAAAGGGCCTTCCTAGTGTCACATACCTTTTCTGGTCTGTCTTTCCGCATATGTATAATGTTTTGAGAAGAGAAAGGCTTCTTTGGGAATCTTGAATCTGTGAATTTTCGAGTCTGGTTCCCCAGCTAGTCGTCGGACTATGGAATATGTACGAGAACACATACATATCCCATAGTCCGATGACGAGCTGGGGAACCAGCCTCGAAAATTCACAGATTCAAGATTCGAGATTTCCAAAGAAGTCCTTCTCTTCTCAATGAAATATCTTGGAATTCCCTGATTTCAACATATAGTTCTGCAAATCCTGCAAGCAAATTTCAGGTCGAAATTTAACTGGGTAATGTAGCGTATATGTGGACAAATTATTTTGATAAACTGAGTGGATATAATAATAAGAAGAGCTTTGACTTAGAAAAGTGCCCTCTGCTTTAAAGTTATTGGGGGAAATAGGCTCTCACTTTTGCTAAATCATAAGTATGTTTATATAAAAGATATTCCGCATGCTATAAGGAAAGACAGGATGAAACTTTCTTCTTATATACATTTTGCTGTGGAAGAATTAAATAATTAGTAAAAAAGTGGGATAATAATCCCTTCCAGTACTGGAAAATGTTGTGCGAAGTTGATCAAGTAGAACTAAAGCGAAGTTTAAGGAATTGCATTTATTTTCAAAAACAAGCAGCAATAGAAGTTTAAAAAATTATATTTAGCTATTCTGTGAAGTTTTTTTTTGCAAAAACTGCAGTAACAAAAGTTCTTGGTAGAGCATTTTCTTTTACCGCACAGCTCGTCAAACAAAGTTTCTACATGTAACTGCGTAGCCAGCCAATAGAAAGCCCTATTGAATGTAAGTCATGTAGAAATATAGGTTTTTGTCAACAATAGGCTCCGCTCAACCGTTATTTAGCAACTGAACAGACAGAAGAATGATAAATATTTCAAAAATGGTCATAGACGTGGCCTATTTTTTGCATTCGGACGTTTATTACGGATCTTGTATTAAATCTCCTCAAGCGAAAAATAATCCGTCATAAAAAGAAAGGTATATTCTGTCACCTCCAGTCAAATTTAATCGTTTTTATTCGGGTAAATTACGGAACTTGTCAAAAGTCTCCAATTTCACTGTGACATTACCTTGAAAAAAGTTAATATACACATAAGTTCGTCAGCTAAATATCCAATAAATGCACTTTTTAAAGAGGTAACCTATTATGAAAACTTTTTTTTTAATCTTAGGAATAACCATATACGTGGTATCTAGGAGACATGTTGTTTGCTCGAAAATATGCTTTGCTGTTTTGAAGCATTTGAAAATTTCACCAACATGACCATCTGCATAGGAAATAATACCCAAAAGCTCGTTTTTTCGATACATGCTGTTTAGTTATATCGTATTTTAAAAGGTTTGATGTAAGCGTCAAACAGACGGAGAATCAGTAAACTGATCAATGAATACAGCAAAAATATCCGAAATGAAGAGAGAATTTATTCAAAGATATTCAATAATACTGAAGTAATCATTCTCAAATATCCAAAATATTTCGACTGAAGGCAAGTACTTTTTGTATCAAGAAAGCGGTTGCCTTAAGTTTGATACTTAACAATCTATTCAAATTTATTGATCTAATTTATAGCTATCTTTGACGTCTCCACAAGCTGGGAATTATTGATAAAATTTTATTTTTCTTAACAAACTTAGTACTTCTTATAGTCCTTTTAAGTACTTTATATGCCAGTCTCGAAAACTAACACAGTAAGGTTTTCTTCCCCAAAGAACGCCTTCGCATTCAACTTATATTTCTTGGGAAGCCTCCATTTCCATACATAATATTATGTAAAATATAATAGTAATAATACACTGACAATAATCCGAAGGGAGTAGGAATGTGTTTGCTAAGGCAGCCATTCCCGGCGCGGCCAGTCTTCGAGGTAGTTGGACTGCGTTAAAGCCCCTTCTGCCACTATTACCCGCAAATGAGGGAGGTAATTATAGACCGGCACTGCTTTCAACCGGTCACTTATCGCTGGGAGTGTCCCAATGCCTCCCCCCTCCAAAAATGTTGGTACACGTAAGCGAGCGACGTGAGCTTTTTTTCCCCCCCCCAGCTACACACAATTTTCCTGCGCCTCGATGAACACACACAACACCCGTAACAACTCTTGTCGGGTGGCATCGGCTGAACATCAGTCTGCCTGCCGCGAGTTTATCGCTCCTCCTTCGCTGCGCTGCGCTGCCCTGCGCTGTGTCGCGTCACGTCACACGGCAGCTTTGGTTTGTTCAGCCCACCAGCAGTCAGCGGCGGAGAAAAAAAGGTAGCGGGAGTTTTCCTCTGTCTGTCACACCGCCACAGTCTTGGGCCCAGAGCTGCTTACGGGTGCTCTGCGCACGTATCGATCTGTCCCGCCCCCTCTGTACTCTTCCCAGTCCTTGGTGGCTGGTTGTGTTGCACCATCGCCGCCGCCACCGCCGTATCAAAGCAAATGATTGGTTAGCAGCACCCTCAGTAGTGCTTGCGTCACACACGTACCCACACGCACACACCTTAACGTACTCGTCGATACGCAGCATTTTGACACCAGCAATCACCAGCAGGAACATATGCAGCTGCCTCGCCAGTGCTTTGTGTATTGCAGCGCTATGGTATTCAACCGGCGGGCTAGAACAGCCCAGTTTAGGCATTTGTGCATCCCTTATAGCAGTATTCGTTCATTCGAGACGCTATTTTTTTTCGTTGGCTTGTCTCGAGGAATTTGAGTGGGTTGACAGACTACTACTTGATGACGTGTTGCCTACCGCACAGTTATTGAAAAATCGATCGTTCTGTACGATAAACGGTGGGAGCGCCAAATGTTTTTTACTGCTATTTTCAAATAGTTTTTATTCATACAATTAGGTGCCTATGTACTACAAAAAGGACTACAAAAATTGCTACGCCATATATATCATGCAATGGGGACTTTTTTTAAGAAGCAAGGCGTCCCACCGTCCAAATGAAATTTGAGATACGAATTTTACGTAAGAATTTCGTACGCTTTCGTCTGTCAAATTCGTACAAAATTCGTTCTAAATTCTCGTGCTAAGTTAGTTGTAAATCGTTGAAATTTTGCTATTAATGGTGTTTGTGTGGCGTTGCGCAAACACCGCCATGGACAGTGTTTGTTCTTTGAAAGCCACGATGACACGGCGTAGACTGGGATGGTCGTTTCTGGCTTGTGAGGCGTCTTCAGACAGCCATTTTCATTCTCAGCCACCAGCTACTATGATTAATTCTGCTCTCTGGATAGAGTGTGTTTCCAAACCTTTTGCCTGTGACGTAACAGAAAAAAGTGATAACATTTCGTGGATGTTCATCTGTACATATATGTATGATTTCCGAAGAGGAAGAAGAAGAGGGGGCTATTTCACGGACCAAAGTATATTTTGACTGACGTTTCAAAAGCACACTCGCCTGCATCGTCGATGCATGGTACGGATCTCTAACGATAGAGGCGAGTGAGCTTTTGAAACGTCAGTCAAAATATACTTTGGTCCATGAAATAGCCTCCTTATTCTTCCTCTTCGGGAGATGATGCAATGATATGCTGTCTGGACCTCGAATCTTCGTGCATATGAATATATGCCTGATTGCAATCCCTATTTTCTGCGTTGTAAAACCAATTGTAAACTCGTAGGTTTATTACTTAACTTTATGGCACAAATCCGATCAGATTTGCGAAACAGTATTGAAAAAGAAAACTGAATTCGCCCTTCCTTTTGCGAAAATAATGCGTTATCCCATACGAAAACAAATTTTTGTTCTCTCAGCAAATATAATTAAAACACTTCTGGTCTTTATTAATGTCCTTCTATAGTATAGCTCACACAAGCATACAGTTTTGACTCGCAGGGTTAACTAGCGCAGGAAATTTCCGAGATATAAAGAGACGTTAAATTTGGTCGGCGTCGGACAACGTTTTTCCTCAATATGTTGATCGGAATTGAACGCTTTTCTAGAAAACATAATTTAACGCTCCAAGTTTATTCACTGAATGGAAGAAGCGATCTGAAATGTGCTAAATCACTGATTCAAATGTCGATCATCACATTTCATGAGGCAGACAATCTTCTGTTGTCTTCAGTCCTTCTTACTCAGTTTTAACAACGTTTGTAATCATTGGTTTTTTTTAAGGCTCGTGTTCCCCGTGTTCTGCAAAATGCTATGAATTATACTTGACGCGTCCTTATTAGTGTAGATAACATAGACTGTTCCCTAGACTGTAAGTATAAAGCATATGGTTCAAAAGCCCCAAGGAGGTTTAGGTATTTTCAAAGCATAAATTCGAAAAAAGACTTCAATTGATGCGGAATGATTTAAAACAAAACATACAGTAGATTGTAGAACTGATGAAATCCAAATATTTTTACAAGTAAAACCCTGGGACGTAAAAATAGGCCAGGCTGCATTACTAAAGGTCTTAACGTATAAAATAAAAATTCTACTAAAAAATGAGACATTGTGGTTTATTGATTAATATTATGCAGTAAAGATAAATAAGTTTTATTAGAATAACATACAAATTTGGAAAAATGGAAGATGGGAGCTACTGAGAAAAGTTAACTTTTAGCTGTAGAGCTAGTATTTTCATGCCAAAATGTGAGTAGATAAAGTAACACAAGTAAAATTACGTTTAAAATAATCCTTCTGTGAAATTTTTGGACACATATGCGGATGTATTACGCGCAGTGTAAAGTAGGGTTGTTACGGAACAGCCTCAATGTCTAGTTTGCAATGGGAGATGATTTTAAGTTGCGAAAATTATCAGAGAATTCGAAAGAGTAGGTGGCGAGCATACGTATACTTTCGATAAATTCTCATCGGGCCGATTGAATTTATATAGAAAGGGGTAAAACTTTTGTGCGCACAGAAGAACCTCCTGCAAGCTTTGAGCCTACCATGGCCGGCATTTTCCACGCTTTCTCTCCCTGTCGCCTCCCCGCGTATCTAGCCGCCTGTTACCAACCCCAACCCACTCCCCTATTTCCATGAATAACTTGCCTATAACGATGAGCATAAGTACCTGCAATTTATAATGTACCTTTTACTCCTTCCCATATAAATGTAATTAGCCCGATGAGAATTTATCGAAGATTATTTCCCAAAACTTGTCTGGTGTTTTCTTGTTTCTACATCCTTTGAGATACACTAGACTAAGCTGGACTAAGCTGGGATGAACTTCGCTCTTCTTTTTACGACAATAATGTTTTATCTCTTATGGACACTTACCTCAATTTCATGAAGACAAAACAAAGTTTTCTGTTCTCTGGAAAAATTTCTTGAGATCTGTCTGGTTTTTATTAATTTTCTTCGATAATGCAGCACGCACAAACAATAAATTTTGGTCCGCCGCGCATATCAACAAACGCTGAATTTGGCCCAAATCCGCCCCTATTTGCCCTCAGTATACTAATCTGAAGTGAAGTATTTTCTAGTAAACAGTATTTTGCGCCTCAGGTCAACTTACTGAACAAAATAAACAACCTCCAATGTTTGCTAACTCCCCCACTCAAATTCTGACCTTCACGTTTCATCAGATATGCAATCTACTGTAGGTTGATTCGTGTTTTACATAGAATCTGTTTTTGGATTTATAGGCGGTTTGTAAACTTCATGCGTGCATCACACTACTTAAGTAGCAATCTTTTATCCAATGTGCTTTTTGATGGCGGCCGAAGAGACACCCTTGCAAAAGTCGACATCCTGTCTCGTGAATGAAGTAGCTTGGTGCACGATAATTATAACCCAAAAATGCTTTCTAATTTCAGCATTCCGGCTAGCATGACATGGAGTAGGTCAGCTCTGGTATGTCATCATGCCGTGGCACCTACTGTACCTAGTCTCATTACGCTCTGGTTGACGTGCTTGAACAGTCTGACGCTGCTTGAAAAAGAGCAGAGGTAGAAAAAGCGACTCTTCACCGCCGCGTTCTTTTAAAATACCCATAATGCGCACGATTCCTTAAATACGCGATAAAGGTCTTTGTATAGGGGGTTGTCTACCGATGGAACCTCTCGGCTCTTTTTCACACTGATAGTTAGACCACAATCACTCCATAGGAAAAGAGCGCATTTACGACATTCTAAAGCGTGTGAAATTCGAGCCCACCCCCCGCTTCCACCCCAAACAAGACCGGGTACTGGTTTTTTTCTCCAAAACCGGACCTGTTGAAATCAAAACTGGATCTGTAGACATCGAAACCGGATTATTACTTACCGTATATTAGAACTATTTCATCAATTTATTTAACCTTATTAGTAAAAAAAACAATCGTATAAATATTTCGAGTGCATAGTGTATAGTATTTGATCAACTTACTCTCGACTGGCATCAGATAGTGAGGAACCTTTTCTAAAGAATGTCTCCGAATGTTGAAAATAACTTTCCAAGCATCTCCATCTACGCTACTAAGCACTGGTTCGCAGCTGATGACGTTAACTGCATTGGCAGCAATGATCATAGTTATAACACAGGTATAACTACGATCCTCGCTGTAAATGCGAAGCAGCGCTGGGTAACATAGATAGAAATGTATTCCAAACTCTTTTGGCAGACCTTGACGACGACGAGAAATAAATCATTGTTATGGACAACGTTCGTTTTAACTACTCCATTCAAAATTCTACGACACGTTTCCATACGAGATACACTTCTTACCAATATATTCTCCTTCCCCGAACCCCTGCGAGGAGGTCTTCTCGCAAATTAAATCTAATGTGAGAGGGTGTACTCTAATTCAAGGAAGCGAAGGTCTACTTGAAAGAATGAAGAATGCTTCTCAATTTGTCAGTTAAAATAACTTGAAAAGTTATTTTTAAAATTCGGAGACATTCTTTGGACAGTGTTTCTTACTATCTGATATCCATCGAGACTAATTTGATTAAATACTATAAGTTATGTATTCGAAATATTTATAAAAGATTGTTTGTTTTGACTAACAAGGTTAACTAATAGAGGAAATAGTTTTCATATAAAATAAGTAATAATCCGGGTTTGATGTCTAAAGATCCGATTTTGGAGGAAAAAACCGGTACGTGAGATTTTTGTCGCCTGTGTAGCGCGCGTAGATGAGATCTTGCGGCTCAGCCTTTCTTGTCCGTGTCGGTGGCGCCCTTTATGCCATTGCCACCCATATGCAATCGGAACCACCCCAATAAAATCCCGGGACAGTAAATGGTAATCGGGCCATCTGTGGCACACGTAGAGTCGATTTTTTAGCTTCATCTGGTGGGTAGATGCCGTTCAAAAAGTCATCGTATTTTTTTTCATTGGCTGTGGTAAAAAATAGGCCCTTCATTTGTAGATATCGTTAAGTACTTTTTGTAATAGCGCTGCTGGCGACGCACATGTAGGCCACGTACATGCGCACTTATAAACAGGAAGAGCTTATCTACTTTGATTATCCGGGCCTTTGTTGTTTTACCGTCAGTTATTCTTTCTGGCACATTGAATTCCGCCCCGATTGGGGCCACTGTGACAGGAAGTAGTTTCGGGATTCTGATGATGCTGTAGTGTGCTGTGCACCTACATCTTCTAATTACGCGAGAAATGACGAACGCGGCATTGCATACTGACGTAATTAGGGGTCGCGCCAGTCCAAGCCTCGCCCCCTCCCCTCTCCGAGTCATTCAGAAATGGGCGGGCCGTGCTGTCTCGTGTATCTAACCGGCACAGGCGTTTCAGCCTTTGTAAGCGGGTTAACTTGTTCTAGCCTGCTACACAGTACCACTACGCTTGCTACATGCTTGAATAGCGTCCCCCCACACCCCTCGCCCTCCTGTGTTGTGCGTCACCTGACAGGTGCAAATCCGTCAGAGCCGCGTAGCCTGTCTGGGACATTAAGGTACCGCGTAGATGTCTAATCAGACATGGACGTAGCCTTGACAACGACATTAACGGGGGGAAAACCTATTTGGTACATTTGCCAACTCATAAAAAACCCCGAACAGCGGGTCTCCTGAGAGCTTCATCACAAAGAACATGGTGGCGATGTTAGGATTGTTCGTAACGAGCGGCCCCGATGAACTCTCAGGTCACGCTATCGGTCCAACCACGCGCATAGGCCTCACGCGCCGTAGAGCGCGGCGAAGTCACCCAATGCGGCCTAGACAAAGAGCCCAGATGGTCAATCAAGCTCCTAAGCAAATGAGGGCACAATCTGATTGGTTGCATCTATAATCTTCCATATCATATAGTCCCCGTCGAGGGACACTATAAACGACTTCCTTTACCTTACGACCTTGCTGAACTGACACAAGGCGACTGGGCGGCACGAATTTAGCCTGGGACCTCATTACAACGAGCTAGACAAATACGACCAGGTAATATTCGCAGCAAAGACAAGGGAGCCTGGAATGGCCGTTTCTGGCTCATAAGCCGTTATAAATCAGCTATACCCATCCCCTAGGGGTGCACCACTCGAGGCTCAAACTCGCGATCAGAGTCAAACGCCCTCACAATTGGGTCATGAGTTCGTTGTCTTGCCGGTTCATGTTGGGGGATATTGACACTCATTGATGAACGTTCTACCACCGTTACCGGAGCCAACTTTTTCGGCTCCGCCTTTCTCCTGGGCCCTGACAGCAGCTGTCGCAGCTAGTAGTATAGACAGGCATTTTTTCCGGCAAAGATCTAAAGGAGAGTGGCGCACTACTTGGGGCTGGACATGACTGACTGACGATAGCTAATAAGCCAGAAATGGCCATTCCAGTCTCCCTTGTCTTTGCCGGCAATATGATCTGTCTATACTACTATTTGCTACGGCTGCCATCAGGACCCAAGAAATGAGGCCCAAAGCAAAGGCTGAGCGGAACAAATGAGTTCTGTTAGCGGTCCGTGAACGTTCATCAACTAGTGCCAAATGAAACCCACTACAATCACTCTTGAAAAGAAGCCATTTTTTAAATCAAAGTATTCTTTCAAGGGGATGCGGCGAGTGAACTCCTAAAAAGACGCCTTGACCACCAACCTGGTATTGCACTGGAAGGTAAAGATAGGTTGCCAGCTCAGACCATCTCCCTGTGCATCTACTCATTTGCTTGCTCCTGTGGAGCAGGTTATATTTGGTCGCATTATGCTGAACTTATCCGAAGTGAATAAGGCTAAAAAAGGAGGTCAGGAGCATAGGCAACACTATTCTCGCGTACCACTGCTAGTACTGCTGTTGCTACTACTATTACTACGACTAATAATATTACTATTATACCACTACTACGTCCTTTTCATCCATTTGTGCTCCTCTCCTGCCCTTCCAAGTTCATTCCCCTACTACTCTTCGCTGTCTTCCTCCAATTACGTGCCAGCCCCTCATGAGAGCAACCACTACTTCACATTTTTATCTGCTTTACTGGTCAATGTTAAAAATATGCATACAATTTACCTACTAAAACGCGTGCTTTAAGCAGCCTCGAACATCCTCACGCTGCGTGACCCAGTTTCCATTGGTATTACAAGTCTCCTGAGTGCCGCGGTATTCTCTTTTCTTCTGTCTACGCAGCTCCTCGATTCAACTCCCCTATTCTGCGTCTTCTGCGAGATGAACTACGTCGGCGCCCGCCTCCACCCACCTACAGTGAAGCCCTCGATAATAGTCTGTTTGAGGAGCCCATCTTGGAGTGCGCTGCCGCTGCCGCCGCGCCACCGTCCATTCCGCTCTCCGCCACCGGTCTGACGCAGGCTCAGGTGGAGAGTGTTCGTCAGCGATCCATGAAGCCTTCCAACCGCGTGGACGTCGCCTGCTTCTGTGACCTCTCTGCTTCCGCCTCCACCGTCTCCCAGTCGCGTGCGGACCGCGGAGACGACGTGGAGGAGCAGCGGGAGCTTGCGAGGGACGACGAGGAGGAGGAGGATGGCGACGAGGAGGAAGATGAGGGAGATACAGACGCCAGTAGTGAGGGGGAGGAGGATGAGGACGAGACGGAGGCTGTGAGCAGAAGAACTTTGCCCGAACACCCCGTCCCCAGCGCTCGCGGGGACCCCGGCCCCTCCGACCCCGCCCCGCCTCCCCTTGGCGCACAAGCAGCACGGGAGACGACCACATTGCCGCCTGCTTCCAGCGGTCGTGGTGGTGGTGGTCTGTGGCAGTGGATGAGCCGGCTGCGTCTCCTTGGTGGCCCCTACCAGCCCATGCGGGCGGGAGGCGCAGTCTCCCCTCCGGCAGCAGTTGCCACTGCGGAGACCAGCGGATCGGGTGGCGCCGCCGCAACCGTTCCTGACTCTGGCGGTGATCTCTCCCGACGCCATTCCGACAACTCCGACGAGGTCGATACAGGTATAATTGCTCTCCTCGGTCCTCTATCACACGCGCTATTGTTTTGTTGGGGGAGGGAGGGAGTGCCTAGGTGGTTGCGTGTGCGCTCTTTCTCCGCGCACTTGTAACAAATGCCAATCTGCTCTGTACTGTTGTCATTCCGGTGTGAACGTTTTCAGGACCTTACTCCAGTTCCCACGCAGTTTTGCTCAGCACAAAACCTCGCCAGCGGGTTTCGTGGGTGTGGGTTTGTGTGCGCGAGCTCTTTTGGGTAGGAGAAAAACAAGCATTTATGTCGCAGTCAACACACGTAGAGGCCAAGTCAGTTACGGTTTTGACGCTCATCGTCACTTTTCCTACCAATTAAACGCTACGGCTTTAGGAAGAGAGAGAGGGCTAAATGCCACTCTCTTCTCCATCAATGGGTGTGGTCTGTTTGGTAAACTACGTCAGTAGCACTAATAGATAAGCACAGCGGTGCTCCTCAAACAGACACTACGCAGTTTTAACAAGCTGGAGTATATTCTTTGTTCAAGTGTGCATAACTTGAAGACAACGGGAATTTCGAACAGATAAGAAAAAAAACTAATCTGGATCCCTTTTTTCTGAATCTGAGGACATATTTTTCATCGGACCTATATTTCATGAAGTGACTTGGAAATTTTGAGTACGGGCGGGTCACCAACAGTCGTACAGATTGTTTGTTCGAGGTTGTCTCCTCTAGCGCATTGGTTCAATAGCCTAACCACAAGGCAGCGGCAGCATGCAAACTTATTTGATGGCGGTTCACGCTCGCCAATTTTACAGCGCTGTCGTCAGGCTTTGCGACACTTTATAGGCTTTTTGGCTTGCCAGGCCTCAGCCCGCCGCACTTTTGTAGCACTGCCGCTGCTGGTCCGTGACTGCTTATTTGTCACACCCGAGAGTCCGCTTATTTTACAGCTAATCTTCACAGAAGGTCGTTGCACTATCCGCCACCTGTGGATGGGCCGGGTAGCTAGGCTAACGGGTAACCCGCCTTCCCGGGAATCTGAGGGGCATCAAACTCAGTAGAAAATATTAATAACACTTAAGTAGTAATTGTCTACCCAGTGCGGGTTTAGCAGACAGCCCAAAAGGCCCGCATTCAAAAGCTGACACCCCTAGCCTCCGGGGAATATCTTTGGGTAATGCTGCACAATATCAGATACTGCGGCCTTACTTATCAAAGACACTGCTTAGAATTTCGACTTACTTTTCACGGGATCGGGGATTAATTGTGAGGTGGAGTTGTAATTACTGGAACATTAGGTTTATTAGTCGCAGCTTTCAAACTGGAAGGTAGGGTATGACTCGTGATTGCGCAGTCGAACTCAGCGTGAGTAGCGACTTGAGACAGTAGTTCGCTTCAGTCCGAACGGCTCGCTGTGGCTCAAATATTTCTCAGCCGAGTCATCGTCTTGTCTGGCCCGACTGGCCTGTATAACAGTAGACACAGCCGTGGCAAAGAATTCGATAAAAGACACTGGCTGCTTTACCTGCACCCAGCCGGTCCTTCATCCTCCAGCATGTGAGTACTGCCTTGAGACAGCGGTTCGCCTCTCTCCGAACTGTTCGCTGAGGCACGAATATTCCAAAGGCGAGTCGTCGTCGTTGTCTTGTCTGGTCTGTATAACAATGGAGACAGTCGTGACAGGGAATTTGACAAAGGACACCGGTTGTTTCACCTGCGCTTAGTCGACCCTTCATCTCCAGGAGTTTGGTAGCTGCCGGACGATGGGCGGTGCCCACGCGTATCTCTGCGGCCTCTGAATCATATTTTATGTAGGGTGGGGAGTGTGCCAAACTGTTGGCAGCCTATCCTTTTTGTTCTTGATGGGCTTGTGCGCAGAGGCAGCGTGCTTAGGACGTTTTTGGGTAGCCATTCTTCGCCCAGTTGCCTGAAAGTGGAAGTTTATTTAGGTATATTGCCCCCCCATCCGCTCCCTGTGCACTGCAATGCGTTTCAGCCTTTCCATAAACGGTCTAACATAGCAACGTTTGTGGGCCATCTAGTGGTTGCTAGGATAGTTGATGAGGACATGGGTCGTGTTAGTTGTCTTCCTAAACATTGTGGTGTTAAGTTCATCATGTAACGAGAACCGTGGCTTCTGTCGTGAATTGTAAGGTACGGTTAAATAAGTCCTTAAAGCCAGCACATCTGGCCTTCCCGTTTTCTCCGTACCGGTGCAAAAGCCCGGGTTCGTGGTCTCAATTTCTACAGCGAGGCTGAATATTTAAAAACTCATCGTATCTTCTGACAGTTGGGGTAAAAAGTTCGTTGACAGAGTGTAGAGAGTTGTGTAAGATATTTGCTTTTTTAGAGGTTCCCTGTTTCAAGCCGTTTGAGTAGAAAATTGCGCGTCACGTCCGGTGAAATAGGTGTAAATAGGGAGACGCTCATCGAATGATACCATTAGTTTGGTTATATCGGACGGTTTTCTGCAAGGATGACTTGCATGACTGCCTAAACAGGACATGGCAAAAGGAAACACCAGAGGAAATTGGAATGAAGATTAAGATGAGAATTAGGGTCAGGGTTAGGTTTGTGTTTAAGGTTTTGGCTGGCGATAACTGCAGGGTTTGAGTTTAGGGCACAACCAAGGTTAAGATTAAGGTTACAGTTTGGAGAAGAGGAAGAGGATGCGATCGCTGAGACAATACCGTCATTTGCCTGACGTTTCGAAGTCCTTGGCGGATTCTTCATCAGAGACATTAGTATAAGCAATAGCAGAGACGGGTTATTCATGCACTGGCATCTGCAGTATTTATAGGATACAGTCATTATGATACTACACATTTAAAACAATTAACGACTCCCCCATTGAGGATAATTGCCCGCTTGTTCGCAAATTGTTTGATGACCGGTGTGCAGGCCCTGACCTGCTGAACGTTAATCACACGTGGTGGAATTGGACATGATAATTGCTAGGTCATCTGATTCTTTGGCGCTGGTCTATGCGGTCCCCGAGTGTAGACTTGCTTTGGCCGAATTGAGCCCTAGCACTGAATATCGATTTGGCAGGTCGTTTAACTTCTTTATAGACTGGGGGTCTGTGAACCATGTCTCGGGTAACTCGGTACTCACACGATTGTCGCCTCCCACGAGAATTTCGGCCTCATTACATTTGACTATGTGGCCGGTTCTTGATGAATGGGCCGCAACACTGCTGCCGCGTGTTCGGCCATTCGCGTCTTGATAAGTCTTCCAGTTGTTCTGTCTGCAACTGCACCAGATCCTATAGACGAGCCCAGATGTTTCTTGCAGGGGCAGTGGGTCTAGCAATAAGTGTAAGGGGTGGAGCGTTTATTTTTCCCTATTCTGATTGGGCGGTCCTACAAATCGTCCTTTACCAGTTTTTTCTACGACGAAGAAAGTCCAAAAGTTGGACCGCCCTTCTCGGGCACGCTGTGCTTATGGACTTAAGGTAATCCATAGAACCTGGATAGTCAGTTGGATTGATCGGCGATCAGTGATCAGTTTAGGAGCCTCATTAGCTGGCTGCTTATCGATTTGGCTTGCAAGGAGTGCGTAGAGTCCTCGAGGCGATCTTATGTTTTCCCCATTATCATCGCTGCGGTTCCTCACGATGATCCTTCTTCCTTTTTCACTCGGCGTGTCCATTTTTAATTTCTTCCTTGCTGGTGACATGAGTGGGCCTATTCGTTATCAAAATGGAAGTATGGATGGCCTTTGTTCGGTTGCGTCAGCTTTTCTGCTAACATGTCCTCAAATGCCGTCATAAAATCCACTGTTTTATCAATCGCCGTGCTCACAGAAAAGGGGACAAAAACTAAAGCCCATTAACCAGAAGTCAATACAAAAAGAAGTATGCTTCATAGCCCATCGTCCAATAATGAACTTAGACCGAGAGTCTAATGTCTTGAAGCCAAGTTGAACACACAGCAGATACTAAGCCGACCGACTTCATAGCTGAACTAGTAGGAACGAACACTATCCACTAGACTAAGTCCCCCTCCCTTCTCCATATGTCGCCCAGGGCAGTAGAGGCGATGAATAAATTAAACACGCACGGGGTCCTAATAGTACAGTCAGCCGACAAAGGAAGAGCAATCTTTGTGATGACACGCATTGGTGAGGCGGTACTGGCCCCTCCCTCCCCCACTCACCATAACGACGAACAGTTGTAAAAGTCTATGCATCCCCCCTCCCCCATCACAGGCAAAATGCCCGATCGTTCAGCTAATCGGAGTCCTACAGCGACTCATATGCAGCAGCAAGATATGGCCAGGCGAATGGCCACAGTCCATTACCGACAAAGACCAGAGAGACCAGCATGGCAGCTTATGGCCTATTAACCGTCATAAACTTGCCGGGCATTTTATCGATTCGGAAATGTGAAAGCCGTGTTATCTCGTGCCCCAACGTGTCGTTTTAACAATAGCAGGCAACCGTTTCTTGGTACGCTCGCCCTTCCTGTTAATCGACCCA
>JAYGXS010000006.1:24688079-24793988 GCA_036362985.1 Ligula intestinalis | reverse complement strand
ACCACGGTCATCATCATCATCATCATCATCATCATCATCATCATCATCATCATCATCATCATCATCATCATCATCATCATCATCATCATCATCATCATCATCATCATCATCAGCCAGCCAGCCAGCCAGCCAGCCATATCAAACCAAAAGAGAAAAACTCTTAGGGCCCATCCCGCGAACACCCGAAGCGCTGAGCCGCGGGATCGTTGTGCTGTCGGTCATTGCGACATGAACAAAGTGTTTTTTTTCAATGTTACATTCCTGCCCAATTGAAAGCACCTCTCGAGACTACCGGCTGTCATCTGGAAGAAGGAAACAGTTTTTCATACCTCGGAGCAAGGTTGCTGGCGAATGTACGGAGTAAGGCTGACCTTATCTCCCGAATTGACGCAGCTCGTCGAGTTTTTGCAAGCCTTTGAAAGTGTCAATGAACCCGACGTGATAGTTATATTGCCACGAAGACTGGCGTTTACCGTGCATCTATGCGGTCCGTTTGTCCTATAAGGATGCGAATGTGGGAGATGAACGGAAGCTGGAAGTCTTTGCGCACTATTTCTTGAGGAGCATCTTTCGAATGAAGTACATGACTTCGTCTCTAAGGAGACAGTCCGCACTCACTGCGACAAAATCACAAGGATGTCCCAGGCCATTCAGAAAAGACGACTGAGGTGGTTTGGACACGTTCTTTGTCGTCAGTCCCAAGAGCTCAGTGCTACTGCCCTCGAACAGAAACCGTTACCCCATTGGCAGAGGCTTTTAGCTCAAAAGCTTACTCTACTCACTTCGTCTGGACGTGGAAGTGGTCCTTGAACCCCAAGTCCTACCAGCAGCCACATAGTGGATGGTAACATAGGCGGAATGAGACCGAGATAAACATTACTAGCCTGTTAGCTGTCGTTCGTAAAGTGTATCTAACTTCGGTCATTTTCTAAAGCAGACACACTGACCTCAGAACTAACCATCTAGCGCCCCATTCCTCTTGTATCACGAGACGACCAGAGGTTGTTTGTACATTGTTTTGACTGCTTTTGCTCCACAGAATGAGGTCGGTTTCGGGACATTTCTATACCGTGTCTCCCGCGCATGCTAGGTTTTGTATTTTCGCGCGTGACAGTGTGCGTTTTGGGTGCGTGTGCTTGTTAGCATTAATTGTCGCTGTCTATTGCATGTAAATGAATGTCACCAGAGTTGGGGAGAGGGTGTGGAACCGTGCGAATGTCCGACAATCCCACTGGCACACCTGCTAGGGAAAGCGCATGACTTAAGTCTGCTTTTTTTATTCTCGCTCGCGAAGCCTTCTCGGACAGCGTGTACTACTTGGGTTTTTCGGGAAGTCACGTTAGGCGATGGAAAGTTTTCGATTAATTAATCATCAGGCAATACAGAAGAGTTAGCGAAAGTTTTAAGCAAACCAATCAGTGGTTATTAGGGGGAAAAGATGGAGAGAGGTGAGAAGGGGTCAGAAGAAGGGGTCCGACCGTTAGTGTTGTCCCATCGTCCTTGACTCGCATTTTGTTGGGAGGTGTGAGGACGCGAGGTGTCAACGTCTTGTGACGGCGTCAGTAGCTTGAGGATGCTTAATGCCACAGTCTCGTCACTGTTTCGCGGCGTGGTGATAGGCGTGCGGGTGGATGGTGAAGTGGCCTTCGGCCACGGGAGCCTTAAGGCCGCTACAAACGCTTTATGCGCACACAAAATTTGGGTTAGTGAGACATCTGGCGACTGCCTCTGTCGTCGCAAGTATCCGCTGACGCTGGAACTTTAAATGTTACGCCGGAAGTTTATAGACGACTCTAAACGCTTGGTTCACGTCTGATGATCGCTGTCTACCAAGTGAGCCAGAGTTGCGATTGATATCGACTTTACTTTGTCGCTGTTTAGCCAAGCAGGGTAGTGCTCTCGCATGCTCTTGAATAGCCGCCTGGTCGTTCGACTAATGTAAACTGCGAACCACAGCAGACGCGTCTACGAACCGCGTTCCCACCCGCCCTCCCGGCGGCCAAGGTCTGCTACACCCATCTCCCTACGTTGGATCAACTCTCCCCTCCGCCCAATCCGTGTTTTTGATGACGGAGCAGCCCCTCCCAGCCACGCTGCTCCGACTCCTCCTCCTCGCCGCCGGAATTGAGGCCAATCCTGGACCTCTCTGATACTGCTCGGTCTGCCGAGTCCGCCTGGGCCGCCGCGACTGGTCTGTACGTTGCGGCTCCTGCAATGGTTGTGCCATCTCCGCTGCAGTGGCCTCGCCACGGCTGCGGATTGGTCGCCCGCCTTCGTGTGTTTCAGCTGTCCCGTGCCCCCACCCACCGATCTACATGCCTCCAGCCCGTCCAGTCCTGAACCCAAATCCTCTGGTCTCCGACCTTGCCTCACCACCTGGTCTTAGGATCTTTCAATTAAACGCCAACGGCCTCCTTGGGAAGCTTGACCAGCTCATGGCCTTCATGCGCTCACACAGCATATTTGTGGCGGCTATCCAAGAGAAAAAGTGGTCTTACTCCACTAAGGTCCCTTCCTGTGCCGATTACACGATTGTCCGTTGCGACCGCGGCCGTATCAAAGGCGGAGGTTTGGCCCTCCTGGTGGAAAAATCCATTACCCATCATCAACTACCCCTGCTTGGAGCCGATCCCACGGAAGTACTGGCGATTTCCCTTGACATTGGCCCGGCGCCGCTAACCGTCGTGAACGTGTACATCCCTCAAACTTCCAGTTGTCCTACCGGTTTCACCGCCTCTATCGCTCCCTAGTTACCTTCTGGAGAGAGTTTGGTGCTAGGTGACTTCAACGCCCACCATGACCTGTGGTGCTCTAACTTGGCAGCCGACCCCCGAGGAGAAGCTTTGGCTGATGAAATAGAACACGCCCCCTTTGCCGTTCTCAACGAGAACAGCCAAACGCGGCTCCCGACCAACGGCGCCTCCAGCTCGCCCGATTTTTCCCTCGCCAGTCTCAGTCTGGTAGCCTCCACCATGTGGAACACGGAAATCAGCCTGGGTAGCGAACACCTCCCCATTGTGCTCGAATTGGCCACCGCCGCCGAGCGTATCAAGGCTCCCAACCGCCACTTCATTAATTTCAAGAAAGCCAATTGGGCAGCGTTCACGACCGAATGCGAAGCTGAGATCGATGGCCTACCGCCTCCCACCTGTGTCCACATGGCGGAGCGAGCCCTTCGTCGACTACTCCTGGCAGCAGCAAGTCACCACATCCCTGACGACCGCATTCCCTTTCTCCGTCCTAACTATCCGCCCGAATCCTCCCGCCTGGAATGAGAGAGAGAGACGAAATACGAGCGCGTGATGCCAGTGACCCGCAAGTTGGCGAACTAAATGGCTTAATCACTAAGACTATCAACGATGGAAAACGCCAACGCTGGCATGAACTAGTTTCGGATTGTAATTTCAGCGGCAACTCAGCTGCCACTTGGAAGCTTTGACGCAACCTGACCAAACCCCGGGCTGATACGTCTAACCAGTCTATTAGCTTCGGGGACGGCAAGTTCATTTTCAACGACGGGAAGACCGCCGCGAAGATGAACAAGCTGTTCTCGCCTCGCTCGGCGCCCAGTCCCAAAAGCCAGCGCTCCCTTCTTCGTCTCCTCAATAAAGCCCCGCCCCCAGACATTTCCTTTTCGGCTGATGCCATCCTCACCGCCGTCAAGAAAACGAGAGCTTCGAAAGCCTTAGGACTAGGTAGTCTGGCGTCTATCCATGTGCGCCACATCGGCCCGAAGGTGGCTGCCTACCTTGCCGTCCTCTTCAACCTTTCACTGGGAACTTCAATCATCCCCGATTGCTGGCGCCAGTCGATCATTATCCCCCTGGTCAAAGCGGGCAAGGACCCCCAGCCTAGCGACCTCTTATCGCCCAATTGCCTTCCTTAGTCCATTGGCAAAGATCCTGGAACGGCTCGTCCCCCCAATTCTGACGTCTGTGGTGGAACTGTCTTGCCACCAACATGGTTTCCGATCGGGTCGTGGGACTACAACGGTGCTTTTCAAGCTCGGCGACGCTATCCTCGAGGGCTTCAATAAACTGAAGCCCGCTTCGCGGACCGTGGCAGTCTCAATTGACATGTCACGAGCCTTTGACTGCGTCCGCCACGATCAGCTCCTGCAGGACTTGGTCTCGTTGAACGTCCCGACTGGCCTGGTCCGATGGTTGGTGGCTTACATCCGTGGCCGTCACGATCGTGTGCTATTCCAGGGCGCTTTCTCTAAGCCCCATAAGCAGACCTGTAGCGTCCCTCAAGGCTCTGTGCTCAGCCCGACGCTCTTTAACATCTACATGCGAGAGCTCCCACTCCCCCGGGCACCTGTGGAAGTGGTATCCTACGCGGACGATGTTACGTTCTTTTGCCGGCACCATGACATCGATCAGGCTGCACAGCTCCTCACGGAATTCATGCCTGTTGTCGCAAACTTCCTCACCCAGCGCGGAATGACGATCTCGGCAGCCAAGCCGTCCTTTACTGTTTTCACGCTTGATCCGAAGGAGTTTAATCGTCACCCGGTCATCACCGTCAACGGGGCGTCCTTACCGCTCGTCCGCAAGCCCAAACTCCTTGGCGTGCGTTTTGATCCGTTTTTCGCGTTCGCAGACCATGCCAGGGAGACCGCAAGCAAAGTAAGCCGCTGCACCAAGGTCCTCAAGGCTCTAGCAGGCACATCCTGGGGCTGTGCGAAAAAGACTTTGTCAACTGCTTTCAAGGCGCTGGCCAAGCCACACCTCACTTATGCGGCATCGATCTGGTCTCCTACGATAAGCTCTTCCAGCCTCCGCCGCCTCCAATCAGGACAGAACGCTGCCCTCCGCACGATCACGGGTTTCTATAAAATATCGCCTGTAGATCATCTTCATGCGGAGGCTTCTGTTCTACCGGTCGCCCATCACAACACTCTCCTTAGCCAGCAGTTCTGGTGGAGTTGTTCGCAACCCGCCCATCCCAATCATCACCGTTGCTGCGCTCTTGAGCCCTGCCGCAACGTCCGGCCGTCTATTCGAGCACTCCACAAGGAAGCTGTTGCCCCATCTCTCGCGGATCTACCTGTTGATAGCTCTGCCACCAAGACAGGCTTCCAGCGTCTCCACCAGAAAGTCGCTGTTGAAAAGAAACGAGGTTACCGTCTCCCGGTCCTTTTGGGTGGCTATCTACCTCCGATTGAGGCCTCGGAATGACATCTTCCGAGGGTCACTCGCTGTACCCTGGCGCAGCTATGCAGTGGCTACTGCATGCTCCTTCGCCAGTACCAGCACCGGCTCTACCCATCCATACCCGACTGCTGTCCCGACTGCGGCGTCTCGCCGCATGACTGCCGTCATCTGTTCGCCTGCAGTTCTCGGCCAGGCACCCACCTCACTCCCGCGGACCTGTGGCTCAAGCCGGTTGAGGTCGCGGCTTTCCTCCGTCTGCCAACTACTCCCAGTTTGGATTCCGGCGGGGATTCCTGATCCAACTATGGGCTACGACACACACAACAATGTAAACTGCCCCGCATTTACGAGGTCTGGAACGGCAATCTATCCTTGCCTTCGAGGCAAAGAAGTGGACTGCTTGAGAATAATAATCTTAGTTTGACTGCTGGATATGTACGCGCAATTGCAGCGTTCAATCGAAGCTGTAGAAGTTCTCTCACACTCAGCGTTAACCTTCAGTTTGGAAAAAGAGGGCAGACAGTGCCTCCCCTTTCTGGACGTTCTTCGTAGTAGTTCGTTTGCCTAACGTGACTTCCTGAATGCTTACATGGGTCGCATCGCTGAAATTTGGTTTTTGTTTCAAAACATGTGCGCCTTGTTGCAATTTTGCGACAAGCCTATATGGTCGCCATCCAATTAAACCTCTTTCGAATCACCCAAAGGAGAACACAACAGCAAGGGCTTAAGAATAGAAGTCTCTTAGCGTAGTTTCTACAGCGCATTTAAGCCAAACAAAGCGTGTACAAGCCCAGAGAAGATAAGCCGGCAAATGTAAAGTTGCCCGAAGTACTTAGATTTCTTATTAAGTTGGTTTGGCGGTAGAGAATTAGCCTCCGGCAAAGGCTTTCTCTGATGCGCGGGTTCAAATCCCGCCAAACGCCTAGAGTTTTTCACACTTGGGTCAACTCAACTTAGATTTCTGTAGCCCTAGGATTACGTCTTACGGGATTTATGTTAATAGGAGTTTTATAATTGGGTCATATCAAAGGAAGGAAACGATAGATGAAAAAATATAGCGTATAAGAGCTGAAAATAGTAGGAAATACATATTTAAATCGATAAAACTTGCTCGCGATGATTAAAATGACGGAGGCAACCAATAGGAAAGAAGAACTGTGCAAAATTACTTGCAAATGGCCGTGCAAATAAGTTTTAATTTAAAGATACAATTTAAAACATGGAAAGCAGGCTTTTCCCCCGTTTATTGAAACCCTTAATAGTTTTTAATGCATTTTGAGAGATATGATGAGCCGAAAAGCAACCGTATGTCGCTTAAAAAATTACAGTGGATTATCCATTAAACTACCTAAAAATAAAATAGGCTAATGCACTTAACAACAAACTAAAAAACTAAAATAACACTGAAACAAATAAAAATAAAAGTTACCACAGGAGGCCAACGATTTCCGAGTTTTAGGGTGCAGTAGTAAATATAATTATACTTACTAAATTGCATATAGTAGTCTTTATATTCTTGGAAGGCGGCCAACTTTGTTACAGATAAGTCTACAACCGGGCCAATCAGATGGTTTCCGCAAGTTCGTTGCAACTAAGCCGGCTCATCCGGCTGCCGACCTTGACGCCTAATCGTCGCCGCAGCTTGTGCCTCATCACATGCACTGCATGTGGGTGGATTGATAGACTGGCATAAGAACGAGTCGTACCGGTGTACCGCTTTGTACCGATGATTGTAGTTCTCCGATAGGTACAGTGATAGCGGGCGCACGTGACTGATGTTGCCCCTAGGCTCGTGTGGCCATACCTGTAAGAGTGTCAGAGAGGCCCTGACAGCCTGACTCTCAGTCCGCCACTTAGCCACTCCACTGGACTGACTGTGCGCTATGAGTTATCCCGTCAGTTGGTAACCATCCTAGTCACGGCTTTTAGCACACTATAATAGCTTCAAGCGCGTCAGAGTGATTACAGTGAGGAAAGAAATGCGCTGAGAGTCAACTCAACACACTCTCTGCCCCATCGTCCGCGTCGAGCCGCCACCTAGCTGATCAGTCGCCTGAAGTCGGATGGGTGCGGTGGCTCAAAGGCATGACATACCCGTCTGCGCGTGCCACAGCACGACCTGGAGACCCCTTGACAGACACACAATAATTTGCATAACCAGGGGATTATAAGGGGCTAGCGTCCCCATGACTCCGAGTCTACTCATCAGCCACTTCAAACACAACACACATTGTCTCCGGTAGATGCGTCAGTTGGCAGTAACACACACGACACGTCAACCACCGATTCAGATTACGTCCACCGTGTGTTCCACCACAGGACGGTGTACGAACGGTAAATTGCGCACAAACTACCTTGAAGTGACAGTAGACTTGCACAGCATCTACTGAACTCTCTCTCTGTCTTATCGCACCCACTTGTACTTGGTGTCAAGACAGAGTGAAGAAGAACAGAGATGGGACCGGCGTGGCCGAGGCTACCCCTGTGTGTGCAACCACTCCCCCCACCGCATGTTCGGGATTTGTTATCGGCGCGCATCCTGACTACGGCCTACTGTACCACCCTGATCTGCCCCCCTTCGTGTTGGTCCAGCGCATTTATCACGCGACTTGTTTCTGGGGGCGCACACACACCCTCCCTCTAGTTACTGCTAGGTCAACCACCTCGAAGGACGGTCTGGAACGTCGTCACAAGAGGTAGTGGGACTGTTGTGTACAGTGGTGTGTACGTGGGTGTGAAGTCGTTGAGGAAATCACGTGTGCCTCATTTATGTTGTGGTGGCGGTGGTGGTGGTTGCTAAGTGTGCATCTTAAGAGTGCTTACTTTTGCCACCACGTGCGCGTGTTGTCACCTGGGCTGTGCTCCAATGACGATCAGTGCGCTGGATCGGGAGGTGAGCCAGGTCAGGGCTCGGCAGAAGTTTACAATCACTAGAAACGAATTTTAGATAGTGCTCACCAATCAGTTACAGGACTCACTCACTGGTTCTGTCGCATGACCCACCAGCTGCTGCGCACATGGGCTAATTATATGCGCTGACTTCTTACGAACAGACCAGTGGCTGGAGCCTCGGGTTCCACAATACCCGGAGTTGGGTATGGCTGCCTGATGAGAGCTACTAAACCCCAAACAGATATTGAATTATTCCCCTTGCCTTCGTTAGTACTATCGTTCTTACTATAAACTAACTCACGTGCGAATAACGGTCGATGCACCTGCCGTGATGTCGAGCACGGGATGGACCTCGTTGCAGTTAGTTGCTGGTCTGGCTTGTCAGCTGGCTTCTGAAGTTTGCATCACCTGATGATTATAAAGAGGAGCCTGAAGACGGAGAATGCACAGCTATTGGTAGAGTTTGACTGTCACAAATAGACGAATATGCCATCCGCGAAATCGTCACATAACCTAAGACCTTCGCGTTAATTAGTTGAAACAGAATGCTGCAGACTCTCGCACTCTTACCTCTATCAGTTGAGGCGAATGCTTGCCTTCCGCGAAGGCAGTCGTCCATGCCGGCAGCAAGACAGGCGTAGTATTGATTAAAGCCTGAGCCTCTGATGAGAACTCATTAAGTAGATTTATCGATCTGGCGTCGGCATATGTAGCCTTGTACAGGCACTTCCGGCAGCTCCCTGTTTGATTGGCCCCTAACTGGCATAACTGTTGCTTGTTTTATTGCCGTTTGCATTTCCGACGATAGGCTCCTGTACGCATTCTAAAACTCAAATTAATCAACCCATAATTCCAGTGATCGACGTGTCTTTTTCACATATCAGTCTCAGGTGGTAAGACAACGCAATGACCACCAGCGGTGGCTGCCGGTGGGTCTACACGGGCCACGCACAAGCTGGCTCCCCGGTCCACATGCACTTGTGGGTATGCCATAAAGTTCACATTGAGAGAAAACCATTGCTGCATGAATTGCAGTCCTTCACTTCGTGGGACATGACCCATCCCCTGAATTTACAAAGCACTTCACAAACTTTCCAAAACTTTACAACATTACCTTTCCTCAGCAGTCTAATTATACGCTCCGCTCGAAGCCTCCTTTTGCCTATCTTTACATTTATCTTCTCCGTTGCCGTATGTACTTGGAATCACCTCATCCTATCCCTAACCATCTTTGCCCAACATCCGGTACGCACAGCAGCGCCTTCTGCTCTCTAGTTATTATTTTAAGTAATTCAAATGGCGGTCTTGTTAAGGCAGAATTGGGTTTGTGTTAAAGAGCGACTGACCGAGAACTTTTAGCAAGGGGTTAAGCTTATAGGGAAAAAGCTTGCTCTTGCGTTCTTCAGGACGTGTTCTGTAGGGGAAGAGAGTTAGTAAGCTGCCAGGTGGGTGGCATAGTGTATTATGTATAAAAAGACTAGAGACTAGGCTTGAGGAAGTTGATTGTCCGATGAACGAGCGTCTGTACTCGAGCGGTGCAGTGTCTGAAGTGTGTGGGCGTGGCAGTCATCACAGCTTCTATAGAGGGAACTTTCAGTGAGTCAGCCTTGAAGGTAATTGGCCAGATGTATTGGGGTTGACCTACAAGTGCGCACCTTCTAGCAGCCGTAAGAGGCAACATGTTGCGTGTTAGCTCAGTTTGCGGCACCTGCGGTTGGCTATTCCCGTGGCGGGTCTAGTCTTCCAATCACATGACCTCATGCATGGCGTTGTGGCGAAGATGCAAGACGCGACAGGGTCACTAAAAGCTAACCCATCTTAAGCGCACCTCTTTTTTTTATTTCAGCTGGCCCATCACGGACCCCCTCTGCTTCTCCCGGAGACAGTGCCATCCCTGCCTCCGCCTTTGCACACTCTCCAGAACAGACCACCGTTCCCCTGCTTTGTCAGGCTTCTCAGCGGGTGATATCCGATCCAGACTGTCCTCCTGAGGTCCCTTCCAGCCCCTGCTAGACCTGTGTGTGTTGCCCCCCGCGCATTGCTTATTAATCCGCCTTTGTCTTTCCTGTAAATTTAGAAGAGAGAGAGAGAGAGGGGGAAGGATGACACAGTAGGTATTGGTCCCTGCTTTAGGTGCCGTTCTTGTCTCGCCTGCCTGCGTTTGTCACTCCTCCGCCTGCTTCTCGTCGCCCCCCCCCCCCGCCTCCCACCCACCACCCACCCACCCAAAGAGACCTCTATACTGCACTGTGTGTTGTCCAGTCCTTCCCGCCCTAACTCGTTTTGCTGGTTTGTCAGCTTTTATGTACATCGTCTTTCATGCAAAGGCCAGGGGGAGGGGTTGTGTGAACGAGGAGCGGCATTCTACGAAGGGTTAACGAGGAAATCCTAGCATGTTCTTGCCACTGTCGGTCAAACTCACTTGCCAATCCCCCTCCTCCCCCCCTCCCCCTTCCTTCTCTCCCCCCCACTTGTCCCCTTGTGATCACCTGCGTGTTTCCGAAACTGCGGCGCACGCGTCTTTCCTACCCCCTCCCCCCGCCACGATGGCCTCTACCAGTGATGCTTCTTGTGATCCCAACGAACCCAGCTAATATCTCCTTCTATGTCGATAATATGCTGCTGATGTTAAAAATGACGATAATACCAATTTTGTAGATGATCTGTCTTGAAGTTTAGCGAAAGTGTGTGTTTCTGGTCTTTTTGTTGTCAGTGGGGCGGAGGGCTGCCGTCCAAGTATAGAAGTTGGACCTGCTATTACAACTATTATTACTACAGTGGAGTGTCTGGTCACGGGTAGCCCTATCGCAGGGGATTAAGTGAGTTAAACTCAAGCAACTGCCATCTTCAGACCATGGTTACTTAGTAGAGAAGAAGTCTTGGAAAGGCCAGAGTGGTAGGAACGGTATATTTCGTACACAGAGGAGCGGAGAATAGATGGAAAGAGATTTTACTTGGAGAGCATACGACTGATCAGGAGAGCTAGTCGAGTCCCGATGCTGGTTTGACAGCAGTCGGGCTAGTAGACAGAGAGAGCGTTCATTGGCTGGGTCGGCCTGTGACTGGTTGGACAGTGTGTGGGTGGACATCGAAGTAGGTGGTCCGTGTCTCGCGCGCCAGCAAGTGTGGCGTCCGCCACGACCTTGAGGTCTAGACGGACTGATGTCACGACAGGAAGACCAGGCGTCGGGCAGGCAGCAACCACTACAGCCGTATTTATGCGTACTTCAGGTAACGAGCGAACCACTAGCAAGAAGTTTGTTTCTCTTGACAAGCCAGGGTATTTCAGTCATACTAAGCTGCTGGCTTTTGAATGAACTTTCTCTGAAAAAATGATCATTTAATTAGCAAGCGTTTTTCTCATAGATTTTAACTACCCTTAACTCAAAATATATTTTGTTAAAAACATACATAAAAAGCCTATTTTACTCTGTTGGTAACAGACTACGTCTCCTTCAGGTTTTATGCTTGAAGGAAAGGTATCTTTCGGTTTTAAATATGCTTATAAATTGCCGAATAATTCTGCACCCTACACTTGAACTTAGCGTTACCAAACTGCATGTTATAGACCTTCTGTCTCAGGAAAATTAAAGATTTTCCTAAGACATGGGGAAAATGACATACATAGTTCTCATAAAATTTTGCGGTGGATGTTGAGTATGTTGTATACTTCTAAAGCAACATTTGTAAAATGACAAATGCAATGCATGATGAATGAGAAATAAAATGTCAAAACTAGAATCTTATTTAGAAACCTCAACGTACCCTTTCTTCAAGTATATAATTTGAAGGAGAAGTCATTTGCAGCTTAAAGAATATAAGAAGCATTGTCTGGCTTCAAGTACCCTGACGAGCGGACGTGGCACTCGACATCAGGCGCTTTAGGTTATCACAAACATGCCCGAATCCAGGGAGATCGACCTAGCATCCACGGTTGCATTCTGTCTATCGCCACTTGTCTCGGTTGCGGTGAGTCATCATGCGCGGATGTTTTGATTTACGCCTGCCGGGAGCCGTCCCGCCATGTAGTCACTTTTGTCCCGCTCGGTCCGGTCACAGTAACCCTCGCCTTCCGACGATGGTAACACAACCTGGGAGTCTGCGGGACAGGTCGGCGGTCCGTTCGATTGAGCTGCCACCGAAATGTCCACAGTAATGTTCTAGTAACCTAATACCGCCACAGTTTCACTGACATAAATGTCTGCCAGCTGATCGAGTCACTTGGCCCCCATCTCAGAGAGAATGTGGTATTATCGCGGGGGTGGGGTCTTAAGTAAGTCAAACCCTAACATCTGTGATCTTAAGGCTCGCCTCCTTAGAAGAGAAACCATGGGAGACCAGAACTGTAGGAACCCTTTATTAAATACAGAAGGAAGTGAATCATAGGCAGGAGGAAATTCGCTGTCAGACGTACAAGCAACCAAAAATCGCACAAACCCCAAAATTTGGCGAGCGATCCCGTACGTCAGAAAAGTCTCGGAGGCTGTCGGCCGCCTTCTAGCTCCACTAGGAGTTGGAGTCGCCCACAGGCCGGAGGCAACCATGCGGCATCAGATAATGAAGCCAAAATACGCACTGCCATGGCAAGAAACACCTGGAGTCGTCTAAAGGATCTGGCGCAGTTTCGGGCACAACAACAATGTCGGAGAAACTGGCAGACTTCTCAAGACGCGAATTGCCGAAAACGTGGCAGCAGTGTGGCAAGATTATGCCAATTCTCAAGTTGCGTCTCATTCGACGAGATCCGGCCACTCATTAAAATTTGATAAGGCAAAAATTCTCGCAAGAGGTGATAGTCGAGTGAACCGAGAATTACTTGTGTCGTGGTTTGCGTGGTTTGACACCAAGAGCTCCATAAAAGGTGCAATAATTTGCCCAATCCATGTTCGGTGCTGAAACTCAATTTGACCGAAGCTAGTCACCACTTGGGGAACGGATAGGCCATCATTTCATCCTAGGCAAACACCAGATGGCCGGGCAATCATCACGCCGCAGTCCACCGCGCGTGATGAAAGTTCAACATGCCGACCAACAGACTGTCCACGCACAAGAAGGCAATTAACGCTAATCGTCGCGGCATGTTTGCAGCCATGACTGTGTCCTTTAAATACTGCAAACCCCTGTAAATTTATTACCCGTTCCTGCTGCTGTTTTCTGCTGATGTCTCTGAGGATAAATGAGCGACAGATATCGAAACGCCAGGTAAATAAAAGTATTGTCCCAGTGATCGAGTCGTCTTCTTCTTCACAGTGTGGTAGTATCGCAGGGCGTTAAGTAATTTAAAACCCTAGCAACTGTGATCTTTAGGCCGGCCTCCTTAGAAAAGAAGTCATGGGAGGCAGGAGGAAATTCCCTGTCAGACGAAAAAGCAACCACCGGTTAGATCACCGCGTGTGAAGTGAAGTGACTGCGGGCATCGCCACAGTGTTGGGAGCGGCCTTTGTGGAAGTTGGCCTTGACAGGCCTTGACGGATGGGCGTATGCAGCCAGGGCATGTGTACTCGTTGTTGGCGGATGGGCTTTGCACATGCTTGCCTGCGCGCATTCATTGACCACACCAGGAACGGGAGTACCACGGGGTTGGGAGTCAAGCCATGCCGTTTTCGTTAATGTAAAAAATATAGCTCATCTCTCGTAAGTCAGGTGTAGCTGACACGTCGACTGGTTTGTTTAGACCGGTCAGTAACTCCGCTCAGTGCAGGAGATGCTGTACAGTTCTAACGTAGAGTTTTGCACTCAATTACCGAAGTTCGCGGGTTCGAATCTCGGAGGCCGCCAGCCACGAGTTTGGGCATGACTAGCTGCTTAGGGCTAACAGACCAGGACGAGCGTGTTCTGTAACCAGATCGGTGAACCCTCTCACTGTCAATTCAACTTTCGCTGTAATCAAACTTATCCTAGAGGGTTAAGTATGTAGGTAAAACAATTACCACTACCACCATCAGGCCTGATTCCTTGTGGGAAGAGAAGAAGTACGAATCTAGAGTGGTAGGAATAGTTTATGCCGTACAGAAGGTGTGGAGATCCGGCTAGAATATGTTGACACTCGGATAGGCTGGGTGGCATCAGAAAGCGTAGTCGTTACAGGCGTCGACAAAGCGGCCTTTATGTAATTCAGCCGCAGAAGCTGATTGACCAGACGTGCGCCCAGTCGCGATAAGCGCTAGTTAAGCGTTGGTGTGTGCGCACTTTTGCCACCGCGGCCGAGCGATCGAGAATGACATCACGTGACCTCATGTGTGGCGGCCGCGTTAGGAGGAAGAATGGCTACAGAACCACAACGAACTCATGTATAATTCATAGTTCAGGCGTGCGCCATGTGGCGTATCATCAACGTGCTGAAAAAAACATGGGGGCCAGGACAACGCGTTGCAGGCGTCACGCTCCCAGAACAAATTCCGAACAGGGGATTTTGGTCGTTGGCGGCACGTGTAGTTGCCGTATTGAGCTTTAAAGCCACTGTTGAAACCCGTGCTTGTCGGCTCACCACGCCTCACTGCTGTTGACGGCGTGCCTCGGGTCAGGAAATCTGTCGTGCGACCTTCATTGGTAGCAAACGCACTCACCATGTCACTCCATTCTGGCTTCAACCCACAGTGGCGTGACCTCAATCCATCGGGACAGACCTCAAGGCCGTGGCTGCCGCCAAACGCACTGACACGCGACCTACTAACGTGCCCTCGCGCTGTCCAACCAATGACCTTCAAGGTTGCAACCAACAGTGGCCGCTCGAATGTCTGCTCCAAGAAATTACTCCGGACCTAGTTCGTCTGGCGGCGGGTCATTAGGTGCACGCGTAGTTGCAGACTCCCGCCACACCAGCCTTCCTTTGCCTTTAGGGCATCCTGATAGGTAGAATTATTATTTTATTTTTTTAAAGCAATCATTTCCGGCACTGCGGAACATGTTAAATGCAGGCTATTCCTGTATTATTGTCAAAGCAAGCATGCTGGAGCCTCTTTGGCGCCTCTTCAAAAACATCCACAACACAGGTCTGCAGTGGCCCCTAGCAGCCACTTGTAACCCACCATCAGCCGCTGACGCGTGGCGTTTTTGGTCTGCGCGCCCACGCCGTGACTAGCTCGCATCGAAGTGAACTTTGCCAAAGGCTCACGACCATTGTTTTCGATTGCTGGGGGATAGCCAATCACAGATGCCGCAAAGGTGATCCCTGGTCCGGCAACGAATCACACGCAGACCCTGTCAATGACCACTGGCCGCTGGGATGTATTTTGCTAAGGCATCACCTCGGACCACGCCGCTCCTGCGGAATGCCGTGTGCGACGAGGTCAAACATCTTCCCGCTGATTCTTCGTTCCCTGTTTACAGAATCAACTATTCCTAACATGCTGGCCTCCATCGACTTCTTCTCGTCCAAGGAACCATGGTCTGAAGATCATAGTTGCTAGGGTTTAACTTACTTAACCGCCTACGATAGGTCCACTCTTGAAATGATGAAAGTTGCTGGCTGACAAGGTCACTTCCTATGCACTTTTCTACCTCAGAAAAAAGCTCAAATAACTTGGCGTGTCATGACTAGCTCGCACCGAAGTGATCTTTCCCGAAGGCCTGCAGACGTTGGTCTCAACGTCTGAAAAAAGCCTAGCACAGTTGCCGCAAAGATGTCCTCTGGCCTGGCGACGAATAGCAAGCCTGCACGTATGAATGCTCTCGCTCTCTCTCTCGCTCTGGGCCGCTGGGGATTCCTGCTACAATGCTTCACTTCGGATCATGCCACTTTAGCAAAAGATCGTGCTCTCCATAGTCAAAGCTCATTCCATATATTCTCCTTTCCTCTGTGTACACAATAAACTATTCCTTGTATGCTCCTCTCCAACGACTTCTTCTCTACTAAGGCACCATTGTCTAAAGATCGCAGATGTAAGGATTTAACTCACTGAATTCTCTGCGATAGGCGTAAATCTAACAATATAGCGCGTAGTATTTATAAGCAGTCAATTTTCACTTCTCGCTTTCAGCTTAATCGAAAAAAAGAAAGAACACGATGTCAAGGTAACACAGTGGCCGCACTTTGTCATCTTATAAACAGAAAAAGGGTTATTCGTGCACTGAACACTTATAAATCATAAAAGGTAATATCAGCGCAATCGCTTCTCCCGCAGGAACCTGATCAAACACTGAAAAATGTAAAATCTTAGCGAAGAGCCATGCACAAAAGGTTGCCAATTGCGCACATAATTGCACTATAAACGTTCAGCAGGCATAGAGGTGGGCGAATCGAAGCCATTCTCTCCTCTGCTGTCCTTACCGACCCCCAGGTAAAACGCTTTGATCATCCACTGTATGGGGCGTAATCTTGTATTCACCATTTCATTGGCTGTCCATCGGTGCACCGCAGCTGCTCTTCATAATAATGCTGTTATCGATCGCTTTCTGACGCATTATGGAAATCACCAGAAGACTGATGCTGTAGTGCACTTGTGAACGCTTGTAGTGACTTGCTCAAGGCGAACGCACACTTGGAAAAGCTTCCTGCCTCCAGCGTCCGGAATAACCAATCCTAGGACGACTCACACAGGACGACCTCATATGATGACTGCCGAACATACATCACTTCAGACGCCGTCCGCTGGCTATTGGTCGTCTGACAGTTAATTTCCCATCACCTATTCTCCCATTCCATCTGTACAGATGAAAATCTTCCTACCAATCTGGCCTTCGTATGACTTCTCCTCTCTAAAGGAACTCGGCCTGAAGATGGCAGTTGTCAGGTTTTAACTAACTTAACCCGCTGCAATAGTGCACGCAGGCAGGCAGACAAAACATGTACAAACCTGCCTCGTGTTTGTGCTTTCGTTTGCCTTCGTGTTGCGCGCGAAATCGGTATTTTTAGCCTCCTCACTGCGTCTCTACATCGGTGTGCGGGTGTTGGTTGCGAAGGTGCCAGATCACCGAGGCATGAAAAGAGACCTTTAAGCGCATACGTCTTGTTTACAAGGCTGCTGAATGTTCGATGCACTCCCCCCTCTTTTTTCCCCTTACATTTCAGGAAGGCCTTTTTTCTTTAAAAGTCAAAATGGCCTTTGAATCAAGCTACACCGGGCCGTCGGTGATTTTCCAACTGTCGCAGCCAGTTCTCTGTGTGTATAGGGAGACAGCGTGTGCCTTCCTAGCTGTGATCAAATCAGCCGCATGCAGCTTTGATCAACTGCGCTCCGTACGATGAAGCTACCGCTAGAGTAGAGTCGACAACAGAAGATTACCCCAAGTCAGGGGAGGCTGGGCAGTGTTTATACAATGCACTCTATTCTCTCACACCTTGTCTATACGAATAACCGAGCCGATACTAGTGAAGCCGTTCAGGTTGTCTACCGGATAATAACCAACTTCTCTAAATCCCTACGCCAACAGGTGCTGGCAACAGCGGAAGCAGTGGCTATGCGCCTAATGAATCCAATACTGTGCTGCGAGAAAACTCTAACACAAGTCCTGTCCCTCTCGTGGCCTACGCCGACGCCAGAAGACGATAACACACGAGTGGCAGTCGCCCACCCAACACGCTGACCACTTGCGCCGACTTACAAAGTCAGCAGTGGCCAATAGGCACCCCCCTAGGAGAGTTATTGATTTTTGTTTACGCTCAAATGTTCATTGTTTTGCAAAGGTAAGGGCCTGACAAAGAATTTCCGAATAAATTATTTGCCTAATAAAATGACTTTTATAGGAAAGAGTTGTTAATAGTCTTTTCACGCCAGGTATTGCTGTGTTATTGGGCGCACGAGGAGACTGTAACTGGGGCTTGTTCCTTTTGTTGCATGCGGCCAATCAGGGGAAGGCGCGCGCTGATTGGCTTTTAGCCCTGGCGGGAATAGGGACAAGTCTGGCACGGCTGTAACCGGACAGTGAACGAAAGGTGCACAGCGTTCGCGACGTTCACAGCGGGTCGAACAAGGGCGCGCAGGCGAGGATTTTCAATTGCAACTGTAAGGCTGTGCAGGGAATAAAAAAGTGAGTTAGCGCAAGGGTAGTGATCACGGGCTGCCACGGAGTAGCCAGCGTTGTGAATATTGAATGTTGTAAAGACATCATACGGTAATTGCGACATAGGGGCTACCTAAAAGCCTAGACACTATTACTCCTGCACGCCGCGACAGTTGGTCCCCGAGCGAACTATATGTGGTATGCGGTATATAAATGTTACCTGCCTACTGCATAGCATCCCACTGACACCCGCAATTTGTGCGAAACTCGACAGGGGCATCCATGCATCCTAGTGCATACAGATGCAGTTTACTGCATGTATCGTTCGCGTTAATCCGTATTCATAGTGGTTTGGCGCTATACGTTACATAACATTTTTTACTCGTATGAATTAGAGGGCCGGCGTTCCAAGGAATATAAACGACTGCACAGCGTTAATACAGAGCACACCTTCGAATGGGGCAAAATTCACCTTGTCGGAGTTCATTTCTCGAAAAGGGCCGAGCGTTGGTTGAGGCTACCAATCGACATGTTGAGTAAGATGCCGTATACAAGAACATCGAGAAAAAATAGCAGAGGGGAGAAATTATCGATGTAGCTTGATGCGGTTAATAAACATTGATATTTAAGCCCCTCTGCAATGTTAATCGTTTTCGCACAACTTAAAGACCCGACGTCGAGCATTTACTCAATAACCTTTATGAATTTTCTCAGAGGACTTACTGGCCTTTAGTGTATTACATATATGTATATATATACGAACTCAAGGTCAGCTCTAGGGAAACGGATACAACTTTATTATTTAAATATTTGAAGTTTATTCGCGAATTCATGCATGCAGTGTTTATCAGCCGCCATTGCGTGAGTCTGTGTCGATCGGTTCCCCTAGCTCCCACTTAATTTGACATGTTTACACATATTGATCGCCAGTTGATGTTTATGGAGACACGTAGAGGCAGAATTTCCTGCTTGGCCACTATAAATGGTGTCGCAAGCTTCGCATGGAATCTTGTAGGAGCCATACTTCTTGCAAAAATAGCCGATTTTATCCTTAGGGTTAGAGTTGAGAACGTAAGCTGGTCGTCGGTTTTTGCGCCACTTTGACTTCTTATTACCGGAAGGGCTTTTTTAGCGACTTCAGACACGTTCCAATGGGGTTCGCTCTGTTTTAGTTTTTGGTACCTGAGTTGAACTAACTTATTAAGTTTTCCTTGGAATCTTGCTACCTCATGCATCGGCATACAAAATATCTACCATAACCACTTTGAAGCAGTTGAAGTGGTGGCGAGTTTTTAATAGCAGATGATCCTATCGGTTTATTAGTTTGGACGTGGCTCGCCAGGGAGCACGAGAGTTGTACACCCTGAATTTGCCGTCTGTTCACTGTGTTGGATCTTGAGTGCTATTATGTGGACTTGGTCGTTATTCCTCCTTTTGTTTTACGGTACAAAAAACTGCTTCGGGGTTTAGTTTTTTTCAAACATCCCTGGGCTTTCTGTCTGAAATCGTGCTATTTTTTGGGTATTAAACCGTCAAGGGACGAAGTTCGCCTGCAGGAGGAAATCACAGAATCATGTATTCAAAAGGCTTTATGTGTGCGGGGAGTGTCTGGTTAGGGTGGCTTGGATTACAAGTTGGGCTGCAACAGCGGGCGTTTCTTATTGGCTAGCAGGCCACAGTCCAAAATGAAGCGTAAATCCGAAAACTTAAACCAGTACGAGAGGTGAAAAAAGCATAGGAAAGGATATGTGTGCTTATCTGATGATTATATTGTGCAGACAACTGTAACTAGGCGGATTCGCCCTGCGAGATGTCTAAGGTTACTGGGTGCGCTTATTTTGGCGACGTCTAAGGATAGCGATTGAGAGTGCTTTCTCGGCGTCAAAATTACGCGTATTCTTCACAAACTCGTCCCTTCTGTGGGGGGGGGGGGGGGGGGGGGCAAATACCTACTGCCGTTACAGGCCAAATCCATGTGCATTTATTCCTTCCCCTGCTCCTGTGGAGCAAGATATACTGGCTGAACAATGATATGTCTGGAGTAGAGGATATGCGAACGCATACGAGCCTGGCTAGGGAAAGGTGAAAATCGATCGATCGCAAGTGCACTCCTCGCACAACTAATTTATAAAAGCCACTTAGTTGACGTTGAGTAAATTTTGGACGTTACTTCCTGAATGCGTCGTCAGATTTGAATACATGTACCATCTAAATGAAGGGTAGAATCGTGTTAACAACTCAATAGATATTTGGTGTGTGCACTTATTATCAGCCACTATTTGCGTAGGCTTGTAACGATTGTTTCTTGTATCTGCCACTTTGTCTGAGATTTTCACGCATGTTGACAACCAGTTGATGTTTATGGAGACACGTAGAGGCGGATTTTCTTGTTTGGCCGCTATACATGGTGTCGCAAGCTTCGCATAGGATCTTGTAGGTGCCTTACTTCCTGTCAAAATGGCCGAACCTATCCTTAAGTGTGAGCAAGCCGAGTGCGTAAGCTAGTCATCGGTTTTTGCACTACTTTTATTTGCTGTTTCTGGAAGGACCGTTTCAGGACTTCAGACCCGCTCCAAAGGGGTTCACCCTGTATTTGTTCTTGGTGCTTGATTTGCACTAAATAATTTACTTTGCTTTGGAGCCTTGTTGTTTCCTGCATTGGCGTACAAACAAGCTAATATAACCATTTTGAAGGTGAGGCAACATTTTTATGCTATCACGGGGTCGTATCGGTTTATTAGTTTGGGCGTGGCTCGACAGAGCACATGAGAGTGTGACACCCTGGATATGCTGTCTATTCACTTACTTGAGTGGTACGCTTTTGGACTGCCTCATCAATCCTCCTCCGCTTCGGGATTTAAGCTTTTCCAAACCTTTGGGCTTCCTGTCTTGAATCTCAAACTTTTAAAATAAACGTTAACGTATGAAATTCGCCTGCAGGAGGAAATCACAAAATTATGCATGTAGAAGGTTTTGCGCTGGGTGCGGGGAGCGCCTGGTTATAGTGGCCTGGATTACAAGTTGGACCGCAACAGTGGGCGTTTCCTATTGGTTAGCAGGCCGCAGCCTAGCCTCAACTTGAAAACAAAAATGGGTGTGAAAAATGAAAAAAGAGGGAGGTAAGCATACGTGTGCTGGTTTGTGCTTGTACAGTATTTGCTAAAAACCGTGCAACTTTACTAACTTACTCGTATACCAGTGTGAATGCATTTAGGAGAACTTAGAAATAATAGTGAGCAGCATTGAGCATATTTAAAACTTAAAATATGTGTAAGAAGTAGCAAGTATTTGTTAAAAAAGACTTTTCCCGATAATCCCCGAGTTCCGAAGACGGATAAAATGGCTTTTATTCAGAACAATACATTGAAATATTTTCATTGGTTAAAAACAATACCTAATCAATTTCTTCATATAAAACGAACTTTCGTTAAGTCAAAATATTTCATACCCATTACCATTAGTTTATTCCTATGCATTGAATATCTTCCAATAAAGTCTGGCATCACTTTCTTCGTTTTCAATGTCTCCATTGATAAATTGAGAAATTGCGCTACCGTTCGAAGTTAACATCAAAACCTGAAGATTAAAATGCATATAAAGAGAATTTACCGCAAAAAGGGTTTGGGATATTAGTTCTAATGAAGATGACCATCTGGATCTTTTTTAGAAATGCCTTAAAACAGCAAAGCACATTGCCAAGCACACGATGCATCCGCTAGATAACTCGGATATTTTTATTCCTAAGATTCATAAAAAGCTTTCTATAATAGGCTACCTCTTTAAGATGTGCTTTACTTTGATACCCTGATGGCAAGTTTCTTTGTATATGAAGTTTTTCTAAGGTAATGTCACACGGAAATGGGAGACGTTTGACAATTGTTTTAAAATCTACCTGAAGATGAGCGATTATATTTGACAGGAAATGAAAGAACTCTTTTTTCTCTTTATAATGGATTATTTTCGGCCATAGTTGATTGCTTTCAGTATCTGTTATAAGCTTGCAAATACAAGAAAGAGTGGTAATAAATGGGAATTTTTTTGAAATAATCATTATTCTCCGTTCTGTTCTGTCTCTAAAATACACATAAGGGGAATTTTAGCTTACAAAAAGTATATTTCTACATGACGTATATGTAATAAGGCCTGTTTAACATGACCTTCGCGGGACCATATGCGGAAAGTTTGATAATTCAAAAAGGTGGGCGGTGCGATTTAAACAACATTAGACGAAAACGTTTTTGTTGCGGTATTTTTTGGAAAAAAACTTCTCAGGTTAGCTAAAAATAATTTTGCACATAAATCGTTCCGTGTTTCCGAAAATAAATGAGATTCCTTAAACTCGGCTTCACTTGAGCCTGAAAAATTTTCGACAATTATTTTCCAGTTCTGTACCTTTTACCTATTTTACTTTTTTGCAGTTCCTCCGTAATATAATCAACATTAATAAGAACTTTGGTACTTTCTTGCGTAATAGCATCGAAAATTTCTTCGATATGAGGCAACACCCAATTTCGCCAAAATTCATGCCTATTTATCTTAATAAACATAACTAAGATGGTGATTTTCCTAATTAAAAGGCTTTCGCAGAATTAAATCCACTCAATAAATCAAAATAGTGTGGACAAATGTATGTTTAAATACAAAGTCAAATTCCGTCATGAAATTTTCATGGTCTCTAGCGAATAATATATTGTGCAGGCAGCTGTAGCTAGATAGATTTGCTGTGAGTGGTGCTTGAGCTTACTAGGTGCGCGGGTTTTGATGATTCCTCCTAAATTAGCCCATCAGCTGCATATGCTGATTCCAGCTGACAGGTTACTGTCTTTGAAATGGTGGAGTGACACTAATTTAGTATTAGAACAAATAAAGTACAGCATTTTGTTGTTTATTATGCATTCCAAACGAGAGAGTAATACGCTTCATTTTGAATGTGGTGTAGTGACTTCGTATTTTAAGCCATGCATTCCCAGCACGCCTCTGGGGCCACTGTCCACTAAGCAAGTGCGCACCAGATCGTTTCAAAGTCAGGTTAAGGTCACCGATTTGTGTTAACCCTCTGTCTGTCCTAACTTGCCCAGGTCGATTCACAAAGGACATTATTACGATGACCATCTACGCTCAGACACTCCCGGACTCGGCGACCTCACTGCCACAATGCGTCTCTGGACACAGCCGCTTCATGGCCCGACTACACTTGCTCGGACGAAACAATCAATATTTTTTGTACCCACGCGTCTGAAACCCGTCTGCCGCCTGAAATACTGCGGTAATTGCTAGTACTTTGTACCAAAAATGTTCATTTTTTATTGAATGGATACATTCACGATTGTGGATTCTAAGGAAGACGCCGACGATCTCCTCAATTTTATGAATAGCCTGCATCCAAAAAATGAAATCCACTATGGAAACTGAGCAGCATACCAAGTTATCCTTCCTAGACGTCCTCATGTTAAGAGAGGATGATGGTTCAATAACGCGCTCGGTTTTATACAAAATACGTGGAAAGGGCAGTATCTACACTTCACGAGTTTTGTGCCAATTCAGTGGAAGCGAAACCTGATACATAACTCTCTTTTTCAACAAGCAAGGAAAACTTTCTCTGTGTATTCGCCCTCTGTCTGTCCTAACCGGCCAGCCACTAACCAAGGTCGATTCACAAAGGGCATTATTACGATGACCGTCTACGCTCAGACACTCCCGAACATGGCGACCTCACTGCCGGAATGTTACTCTGGATACAGCCCGTTCATTGCTCAACAGTACTTGTTTGGCAGTCAATCACCTATTCCTCATACTCTACTCCTTCCGCACTTAATTAAATTATTCATAACACTCTGGCTTCCCACCTCTTATATACTAGTTAATAACAATTAGGAAACGTTCATCTTCTATTACCCGGCCGAACTACTTCGTATCATATATCATCGACTCCGACGTTCTCTATATCCTACATAGTAATGCTCTTTATAGCAAAATGTACAAGAACAAGATGTTTTTTTTGTGCTAGGTAACAACATAAGAACTTCGTTCAATGTCAGGAAAACTCCCATTTCAACCAAATCCTCGCTGTTTTCTTCCAATAGACCAAATTGTTAATGCCCTTTCTTTTATTGACAGGTTTTTTGAGCCTCAAATCCACTCAGTCTCTTATCTTCGGGTGAACAATTTCGAAACTCTCAAAGTCCATCACCAGTAAAATTCTGTCTGACCTTCACATAATTTTTTTCCCTAATCCAAAAGTTGTCCTACCCGTTCCTCCCCCCACGTTGAAGCCTTCCCCCCAAGAATGCTGACCAACCTCCTCTTTTTTCAAGGGTCTTGGTCTCAACATCAACCTGTCTGCGCCTGACTGACTTGAAACCGGTCGACTAATTTCTACTCGAATACACAGATTTTTCTAAAATATTAAGTTGGTTTGGCAGATAGTCACGGTAACAAAAGTGTTACGGGAACAGGCTACCCTTCCACCCTCTCGGCCGACACAGGAACGCTACGTAGATAAGCGGCTGCTTGCGCCTCGCTGACCGCAAAATTCTTGACACATTTTCATATGTACTGAGACAACCTTGATAATAGGCGTCGCTACCGACCCCCCCGCGTGCACGCATGTGCAGAAGATAGTCGCGGCTGCCGATGAACTATCGCGGGGGGGGGGGATAAATGAGTTAAACCCTAGCGACTGCGGTCTTCAGACCATGGTTCGTCAGGAGAGAAGAAATCAGTGGAGGCCGTCTACGCTCGGACACTCCCCGGCTCGGCGACCTCACTGCAGGAATGCGAGTCTGGACTGCAATTGTTCGGGAGTCAACTACCCATTACTCATATTCTACTCCTTCTGCGCTTCTTTAAACTATCTATACCACTCAAGCCTTCCACGCATTTTCTTATTTACTAGTTTATAACCGTCAGGATACGTTCATCTTCTATTATCCGGCCGATATACTTTGTACCCTACAGTGGCATCGAAAATGTTTTAACAGCAAATGGCTCCATTCTTTGAGACTGTCGAAAGGATTGAAACTTGACTACAGAAGGCTCCTCAAGTCAAAAAGCAGTAAGACCAAGTATGTAGGACAGTATACTGAAACAAAAGGAGCTGACCAAGGGCTCTGTAGAAACAAGCTGCTTACAGTAAACAAACCAATTGTTGTATTCGCGTTCTGCGCCTCTGTGCACAGGTTACGGGATGTGGGGACGTCCTCCAGCCAATCAGGAAATGGGTCACGCTGATTGGGGGACAACCTTTACAACAGATCGAAGAAGGGCATCCGGAGTAGACGCGAGCATGCAGGACGTCCAGACGTCGCGGTGACAGTACGATGGGTCACGCGGGGCGGAGAGTCACATGTTGGCCTATAGGAGATAAGGCTAAGACGGATAACCCTAACAGCTACGATCTACCAGGCCCGGTTTCTCGGGAGATGGGATAAGTCTTGGGAAGGCCAGAGTGTTAGGAACAATAGATTTTGTACAGAAGAGTTAGGAGGAAGTTGCTACTTCGTCTTCCATGGCGTTCAGCCGTAAGGGTGCGTGAGCACACGTCCCACTCAGAGCAGCTTTCCAGGTGTCCGTCAGTGCAGGAATTGGCCGAGGATCGCGGAGCGCTTCAGGAAGCTGATTGGCCACGAGTGCTGTGGAACGCTGATTGGCCAGACCTTTCTCGAGTGCGTGTGTGCGCCCCAGTCACTCGAGGACAAAGGTTGCGCCTCGCAAGCGGACAGGGGCCAAGCGGGTCGAGCATGACTACACGACCAAGATTGCCCCTGCCAGATCACGTCTGTGGCGTCAAGCGTTTGAAGCTGTGGAACCGCTACAGGCCTGCAGCCGGACAAGGAGAAAAGGTGTCAGCGCAAGGCTAGTCGTAGGACGGCCACAAGACCATAGGTGGGTAATATGAACATAACCGATGGAAACACTATAGATTTTTTTTAAATTTTAATGGTGAGGGTTTCAATATGAGAGATTAATGAAAAATCATATGGCTGAGTAACATCAAGGCACCGGAAAGCTGACACCTTATTGGACGAGATGTGCAAGAATAGAGGATTGGGAGAGGCTCGCATCGGAAAACGCACTGGAATAGCTTCAAGCTATTTGTTAGAAGACAATTGGAGTGTTTTTACTTTCAGGAAGTCAAGTTAGGGGACGAACGTTTTCGATTAACTCGTCATCAGTCAATACAATAATGTTAGAAAGGGTAGAGATAACGAAAGTTTAAGCAACCAGTCAGTAGTAAATAGGAGGATAGTGGGGGGGAGAGAGGTGTTAAGGAATCAGAGGGGTCAGATTCTAGCCGGAATTAGAAAGCAAAAAAACGGGTGGGGAAGGAGAAGGGCAGATCCGACAATTAGTTCATGTCGTCCCGTCGTTCTTCACTCGCATTTTTTTGGGAGGTGTGAGCACGCAAGGTGTCATCGTTTCGTGACGGCATTTGTGTCACAAGTATGTTTGCTGTCGGTTCGTAACACGCCGCGAAACAGTGACGAGGCCCCGACAGCAAACATACCCGTGCCACTGACTGTTTTAAACTGGTTAAAATTTCCATCAGAGAACTCAGAAGAATAATTGGCGAGCGTACGTAGGCTTCCGATAAATTATCGTGGGAGCAGTACATGAGAACGAGGGTCAAGTTAAAACGTGTCTGCATGGCTGCAAAAAGGCACAGACAGCTCTTTTCTGGTGCAAATGTCTGATGCCGGACATCGAGTGGACCCCAAGGAATCTTTCCAGATGATCCAAAAGGCCTGGTATCAGCACCTGCAAGCAACAGCAGAAGCGACCGCTATCACGTTGCTCAAAACCGGCGTTGTGTGCACAACAGAACCCTTCTACAAACTTCGCGTCTGACGTGGCCCACAGTCACTTAGCGGCATGCACTCGTCCACGATCTGTTGGTGGCAAGTGAAATAGTCCCCAAGCCAAGAGCCAACCTGGCCGGTAGAGTTGCATGTAGGCGTTTAGGTTAGAGGGAAAAGACGTAGAATAGTATAAAATGATGAGGAATAGTCAGAAATGTGTATGCTTACGCACGCAAATCTTACCTAAATCGCTTAGAGCAGAATAGATCACAAGATCAACAGCCCTTGCAAAGTCCAAGGGGAGTCAAACAAGTTGGAGACCACCTTGCTTATGTCAAAGGCAACCAGTTTGACAAGTTTCACCATTGTGGCGGAGTAGGTAGCTAAACGAAATGATTTGCGACCAAAATTAGAGTTTTTAGGGGGATTAAAGTGATCCATGCTGAACGCCAATCCTTTGAAAGCTTGGCTTCCGTCAAGGACAAGACGACAAGCCAACTGAAACGAGCAAATTTCTTGGAGAAAAGGTGAGACGCCATCTGGCCAGGCAGCCTTTGAAATTCTAACCTTTATAAGCTGTTTTACCACTGTTGCCAGGGACAAATTAGAGAAGACGGTTTCGAAGAAGAAGATGCGACCACTGGAACAAGGACTTTATTTTCCTAACGTAGTAGTATGGAGTATGGAAAGACCGTTTGTTGGAGGATAGAAGCATAGGTAAAATTAGCGTTTAAATACTTCAAATCAGCATCAAATTGTGTCAGTGTATTGCTTTGGCGAGTGAGATTTATAAGTCCATCCAAAATGTAGCTAAGGGGAGAGGAAAAGAAGATGTATTGGAAGAAGTTAAAACCTGACTAACAAGAAGGTCCTTCAGCCTGTAAGTCTCCCCTTTTATCAGGATATTAACGTTCTTGAGTTTGCCGCGTAGACCTAGTCAGGTCAGGTCAGGTCAGCTTTTTATTGAGGGAAATATAGGTAAATACCTTTGAACTCCCTATTGGTACAGTTTTTTCAATGCATTTGATCTGCAGAACATTTCAGAACAGTGGCGTTGCCAGAAATTCGAGGGCCGACAGTGAAAAAACTCCTTAGGCATTGTTCAGAAGTCTAGGGGTTTGAATGCCATTTGAGAGATTTAAGGAGAAAAACTGTCCGTGAAGGAGTTCCTTTTGCCGTTTTAGCATTTGAGGCAGGGAGAAGAGACTCTGTTAGATCCAACAATAACGGTTTCACAGGGGCAGTAGATATTAAAAATATTAAAAATGGTTGATAGGAAATTGAACACGACTGGACCTTCGAGTTTTCAAAGCAAAAGGAGATATTTTCAGGTATAAAGTCTGAAGCAAGCAAATATTATGCGGGAAAGTGTTGCGCACCCTAGGCTTTCTCTCAGGTTTTGTTACCAGCACTTGCTTAGAGCTGGAAGAGATAGTAGGCAGGCCCACTTACACAGACTGGTCTGAGCCTGGCACCGGAGCTCTATTTTGACAGTAAAAAGCTTGGATTTAATTGAACAGAACGTGACAAAGACGGCCGTGAGCGCGAGAATTTCGGAAAATCAGGTCGTATAAGCCTAACAGACTAAAGAGACAAAGGTTCGAGGAAAGGCGTCCTTTGGGAAAGTTAGAAAAATATTATTCAGTAGATTTTCAACACTGTATCCCCAGGTCGTCGTCAGACTCGAGTAAAATGTGCAAACAACCCTTCACATTTCGAAGTGCAAGTGCAGTTATATGGTTATAAAGTGTGGGCACTAATTGATGAATGCAATTTGTGTCACGTCATGGTGGACATAATTAGCAGTCGGAATGGAGTAGTGGCTAATTGGCAAATGTAATTTCCGTCAAGTCCGGATCATTCGGCGTGGACGTTAATTGCGGTTCATATTGGTTCATAGTTTTTGGCTGTAGTTTATTCCCATATTCTTTGAGATACGCCGGTTGATGAATTCATCATCAGAGTGCATTGCCTCAAGAAATTCCAGGCATTTTCTTTGGGGGGTAGGGGGGGGGGATAGCAAACTCTGACGTTGTGTGTTTTGTCCTTTGCAAAGGTGTGGCCTGTGTCGAGGCAATGCATAGCCGCTTCGGACAAATGGTCATGTCTCTTTACTGCCCAGTGCTGCTCGTGGATGAAAATGGAGGTGGATCTTCCTGTTTTTTGAATTAATACTTTTGTATTTTAAAAAAGGATGCCTTTCCTTGCATTTCATTTCTTGGGATGCCTGCGTTCCAGTTTATGTCAAACATAGGTTCATACCCACTGGTTCGGATCCATTATATCATGTCATCATAGCCACTATGTTACGGTGCAGCGAATTCACGTTGTGGACTCCTGGGCAAAGCAAAACTGAATTGTTCCTCTACTAGTTCGGCGAAGCACATACATTCATCATACAACCAATGTCAACCGACAAAGCAAGGAGCCCGTGGACTAGAGGTAGAGTATCGAACTCAATGACCATAGGTTCCGGGTTTAAATCTCGGGGGTTCCAACCCTTGAGATTGGCTATGACTGGCTAATGACGGCTAACAAGCCAGGAATGCCATTCCGGTCTCACTTTGCTTTGTCAGATCCATTTCATAGGTTTATACGGCTAAAATCAGGAAATGAAATAATAAGATGCGCGTAAGACAGTACAACTTTTGTTGAGAGAGCGTGCAAAAATTACCGCCAAAAATCACAAATTCGACAAATAGGACGGAAAGTGCAACAACTGGCGTCATCAACTGTCGTCGGAAAAAAATGAAGTTTTACGTTCATTAAAAAAGGTACTAGCGTACTATAAAAATGTCCCTATTATCGTAGTTCAGACAGACACAACAGAGAACTAGGCAGGTAAGTAGGCAATAAGAAAACTCCCACGTGAATGAAGAGCAAATAAAGTGGCAGTGCAATTTTAAAAGATTGCTGTAAACCCCTTCATATCCTTATAGCGGCACCATTTGTCACTTCTAATTTTAGTAGTTGGACTTTAGTCAAAACGTGCAGTGAGAGAAGCAGGAATCACGTGATTGTTAGAGGTTCTTGGTTGTCACGCGTGCTGCTTTTGAGAGGATATACGTTTACACATAGAAACTGTTAAGCATTACGCGCAAAGCTGGCAGTCTGAACTTAATAGCTCGAGCGTGGATGACGTCATTGTTCTTTAAGTATAAATAATCAAAAAATGAATGGAACAGTAGGTGGGATTTACCTAAGAATTAATTTATGGGCATGCCTGGATTGTGGTTTCGTATTTTCGTAGTTTCTTTGTCATAGCTTCTGCGTCATTCGGTGCGGCCACATATGTAGGCAAGGCGCCTACCACTAGGACGTATACGCGAGCCAAACCATAGTCATATCCGGCCTGTATAATCACAGCGACATACATTGCATGACATCTAGTAAACTAAGCCTACCACAATCATCCAGATGAAGGACCATCTGCGCAAGCGGACGTAGTTTATAAACCCCTATGCCCCGACTGCACCTGCCTTTATATAGGTAAGAAAGAACAAGGAATAACTTCTCGAGTACTCGGACACATTTTGGCTGTTTGGAAATGTTGCTCATAGTCGCAAGTCGCTACTCAAATTTTAGATGAGTATCCTTATGTCGATTTCGTGAACACGCGGATACTGTTAGGAACTGGCAACGGGATAAGGTATGAACTATTGCAGGCATGGATGCCTAACACCAACTCTACCAACGGAAACGTCCATATAGCCCACCCCAGTTATCATGTGGTACACCGACTCAGCCCAGTGGCACGGTCCACTTCCCAGCCAAGAATGCGCGGATTAATTACCCAGTGAGACTACTATGGGCTAAGTCAGGTGAACTTGACGCGAACTTACTTGTAGTGGTCGCTGCTGCCCGGCACCCTGCTAACTCCTGACGCCACAGACGTGGTCTCGTAGTGAAAGTTTTGGTCGCCCAGTTGCGTCCGACCCCGAGCAATGGCTCATCTTCGCATGCAAGACGCGACCTTTGCTCTGGGGCGCACAAACGCACTCGAGATAGGTCGGGCCAATCAGCACTCTGAAGCTGACTCACACAATCCTCGCTCTGGGCCGTTGTGAAAATGTCCGCGCTGACTGCCATTCGGGATTCTGCCCATCTGGCTGCGGCAGATGTGACTACTCAGCGCTCTTAAATGGCCCTTACGGTTTAATGCCCTGTCAGACCGAGTGACAACGTTCTCCTTACTCTTGTGTACAAAATACATTCTTCCTACTTCTCTGGCCTTTCCCAAGACTTCTCTCCTAAAGAACCGGGTTTGGAAGATTGCAGCCGTATGGGTCGGACCTTTTTAGCCTAACCACTCCTCGATAAACTCTCCACCCTCTTCTTACTGCTACATTACAAAATCTTCATAAGTTGTTGCATTTACACCTTTCTGCGACGTGATACTCCTGCACAGGTTTGTTAACTGAAGCTAATAAACCAGCTTGCGAAATTGGTCTTTGAATTTGCTTCGTTTGGCAGATTCAGGCACCTCACCTAAGCGCAGCCTTCAGTACAGTTTTACTATCTGGCACTCTTGGTCGCTGCAAAGTGAACATGTGTGGATCCTAGAATGGGCGCGTCTCTGATCTTGGTCACGTGATCGTACCTGCACGTTTTCGCTGCAGATTTTGTAGAGCTTTCCCCAGACGGATCACGTGCCTTTTAGCCCCTCCCCAGTCAGGTGGAAATAGCAACGTCCTCGTGGCAGGGAATCAACCAACAGAAAAACAACGATATTGCTTAGTCCGCTCTTTCTATTAATCCACAAAAAATCTCCCAGTATTACAAAATACGCTGACAGTTGGGCACTGTCCAATTTTCGGGAAGGCAAATGGCTTTTCTAGAGTTTAAAACTACCACAAACACTGTCAACTGTGAATTCACAATAAAAGACAACCGGAAGACTGCAATCAGTTCGGCAGATCTACCTGAAAAAAAACAAAGGAATGTGGTAAGATTTGGCTTGTATGTGTGTGTGATGTGGATCAGAAGAAGCACGATAAAATGGGCTTGACTCCGGTGTAGGTGCTATCGCTGTGTTAAAAAACATTGATTTTCGCCCAGTCACATTGAAAACGCGTCACGACAACCAAACCCCTGGGGAAAACACACCCCTACGGCTCAGCTCGGATTAAGAAAATTCGAAGGCAGTTGAGAGGCTGGTTGAGCCTGTACAGAGAAATTGGAGAACAAGATAGAACAAGTCGGCAGCTGAGCTGGGGCATACTGGTCCGAGCGGCGGCCTGAGCGAGCGCAGAGCATGCGTCACGGCACCTCGCGCATGTCAGAGATAGCCTTGAAGTTAATAGGCCTGTTTGCATAATCGTGATTGGTCGAAAACCAGGCCGTGGGTGCCTGTACGCGCGAAAAGGCACATCGTTGCAACATACACTCGCTGTAGAAGCGGACGACACAGTTGAACCTCGGTTAGCGTGTTTCATCCGTTTAGGCACCGAGCTCATCATGCGATAAACTTGCGCTGTGGTAAGCGGCCAATCAAACCTAGCATCAGTTGACTGATTAGTGGCAGGCGATTGAGGACCCACATCCTGGGAACAAGACTCAACGGTAGTCACAGGCACACACACACACACGCACTGAAAACTCGTTAACTGAGTGGAAGCTCCACAATCAAAACAAACTGTGTGCTTGTGGCTCGCTAGTTACCTGAAATGCTCGTAGATGGGACTACGCGTCCCCCGAGGCTTCACCGTATGCCCTTTAATTTCATTCTTACCATTTAGGTACAGTGCTGCGAGTGCTGCATGCCACATGCCTAAGTTTGTAAAAGTTTGATCATTACTCGCATACCGGCATGAACGCATTTCTGAAAACTTAGTAATAATAATGAACAACATTAGGCAGATTTAAACTTAAACTAAGTGTTTGTGATGAAAAATAATATTTTCGCGATAATCGCAAGCTCTGGAGACGTAAAAATAGCTTTAAATTAGAACAATACATTCAAATATTTTGTTAAGTTGAAAACTGACGCAACCAGTTTCTTTATTTAAAAATAACTTTTCTTAAATCAAAATATTTGGTACATATTACCATTAGTGGATAACTGCTTATTGAATATCATGGAATAAAGTCTGTCATCAGTTCGCTCGTTTTTAGTGTCCTCATTGATGAGTTGATAAATTGCGTTTCTGTTCGATGTTTACATCAGAACCTTTAAAATTAGATAAAAAAAGAGTTTAACTTAAAAAATGAGTTTTTGGGTATAAGCTCTTAAGAAGATGACCATTTGGATCATAGTTTGAAATAGCTCAAAATAGCAAAACGTCCGCAAAATAACTCGGATATTGTTATTCCTAAGATAATAAATAAACTTTTCATGATAGGTTACCCCTTCAAAAAGTTTTTTTATTTGATATTCAGTCGAAGACTTATTGCGCATATTAACTTTTCCCAAGGTAATGCCACAATGAAAGTTGAGACTTTTGACAAATCTTTAATATACCTGAAGATGAACGATAAGCTTGCGAATGCAAAAAGGACTAGCCATATGAATGCCTATTTTCTCAAATAATTATTCTTCTTCTGTCTGATCCGTTGCTAAATATAGCATAAGTGGAACTTATAGTATACAAAAAGGATATTGCTACATGACTGACATTCCATAAGGCCACTTTACCTTACCTTCGCGGTAACATATGCAGAAACCTTGCTTAAACGCTAAGTTCAGCGGTGCGCTTTAAGCCAAATGCGATGAAACTTTTTTGCCCCTGCATTTTGTCGGAAAAACTTCATAGATTAGCTAAACAAAATTTTTAAAGCTTAAATTGCTGCTTGTGTTTGAAAATAAATTCGATTCCTTAAAATTGGCTGCACTTACATTTAAGCAACTTCGGACAAAATTTTCCAGTTCTGGAAAGGATCATTTTTCCAGTTTTTTTTCTACTTATTCTTCCACAGCGCAATGTATATGCATAAAAGGTTTGGTTTTGTCGTATCTTATAGCATAGGAATTTCCTTTGGTATAAACTTTCTCATGATTTAGCCAAAAAGTAGTACCTATTTTGCTCCATAACGTTAACTAACAGGACAGTTTTCAAAAAATAAAGCCTTTTTAATTATTAAATCCGCTCAGTTGATCAAGATAACCTTTCCAAATAGGTGCTCAACTACCAATTTAAATTTCGTCATGAAAGTTGCATGCAGGACTTGCAATACTGTAAAGGCCAAATAAATAGCGGCTGCTTGCTAGTGCACTCACTCCAGTCTATCCAAATTCGCACAGAAAGGCCATTTTGCGTGCAAATTCCCCTTTTTTGCCCAGACATTAGGATTTGATGGTTGGAAAAGTTGTGTATCGCGTTTTAAGTTCAGCAGTCGTTTACTACCAGGCCAGAAGACGCCCATCTGGCGTTTGGTCGTCAACTTCGCAGTACGCGGTTGTTCTGTAGACAAAAATAAGAAGTAGACGGAATAGCGTTCTTTGAGACCAGTGGTTTATTTGTCCAACGTTTCGAAATCACACACGAGCCCATTGTAAACGAATGAAAAAAACTTTACAGCTCACTGCATATTTAACTCAGCTCTGCTGGAAGTGAACTTGACCTCTGCCCTCGAGTTGTTTGCGCGACGCGTGTAACGAATTAGCCCGGAGCATGAGTGTTTGAACGTACCAAGGTCACTTATGGCAAGGTGTGAACGTCTGTTGGTGAAGATGCCGTTGTTCCTCCTCTTCCCATTCGCTGACACTAGCCCTCCTCCGTAACGTGTCGTTGTCTCCTCGCCGTCAGCACCGCCATTGCCGACAGCGCTGCACTCCCCACCGGTAGCTAACTGATATTCTGTGATCACCCCTCATTCCAAATGGATCATTTGCACAGTTCCTTGGTAAATCCTCTTATCATATGCCCCCTCTTTATTGCTTATCATCTCTTTTACATAAAACGCCTTATTTTTCACTACCTCGCTGTCCTATCGCAGGCAGTTAAGTGCGTTAAACCCTAGCAACTGAAATCTTCAGACCATGGTCACTGATTAGAGAAGTCTTGGGAAGGCCAGAGTAGTAGGAATAGTACATTGTGTACACAGAGGCATGGAGAATAGATGGAAGAAGTCTGACTTGGGAGAACACGACCAGCCAGGATGCCAGCCGTAGTCCAAGTGCTGGTTTGACATCAGTTAGGCCAGTAGACGAAGAGAGCGTTCATTGACTGGGTCAGCCTTGAAGGTTTTTGGCCAGACAGACAGAGAGAGCAATGCACGCGTGCAGGCTCGCTATTCATCGCCTCGCCAAGGACCAGCTATGCGCCATCTGTGATTGGCTGTTCGCAGACGTCGAAAACCGCATCGGTGTGCCTTTGGGAAAGTGCAATTCGACGCGAGCTAGTCACAACAGTCCTTCTACTTGCTCATGCGTTTGAGTGCTGTGCTGTCTAAAAGCCCGTTCGGCATTACATTTGGAGCCCTTAACAGCTGAATTTTTCTTTTAGGCGTGTGCCAACCTCGACACCCTTGGCCCGGTACACACGAGCCAGGCATTCGGAAGGCCGGCACGGCATTCGTAAGTGAGATGAGGAAGCAAGTTTACAACTAATGTGATGCCAAATGAATTACGAAAGTGAGCTCTTTTAGACAATGACAGCGACGTATATTAATTTCTTTTTAATGTGACTTATAGGCAGTGTGAAAGTTGACGTTCACCATCTTCATGTGAATCTCCGTGCACGTAAACGTAAGCATTCCATTCTTCTCCAAAAAGGACTGTGTGCATGCATTGTTTTGAGTCGCACATCCAAAGGCATATTGAGCTCTAGCAAAGTACTCATGGATGTACTTCTGTGCACGTTCACTTTCAGAAAGCCCACTTTATAAGGCTGTTGGAGGCCTACCGAACCGCCGTTTTTTGCTCCCAAGAAATTTGAAAATACGCGCAGGCGTGAACCTGGGATATTAGGATGCCAACCGCACGTACGTTTTCCATAGTTTGTTTTCCGGTGGGACAGCATTGGCAATGAGAGGACAAATTTTTGGATAAAGGAGACAATTCGAGCATCGGATCAATTGCTTTATTGCCCTGAGCTTTCGGCTCCACACGAGGAGCCATCTTCAGAGAAAACGAGAAGACAGCAAGCGTTGGTTACGCGCGAAAGGGGTTAGTAGGGGGAGGGGGGTGGCACTTGTGATTGGTCCATGCCCACGCCGCGTCCATTCCCACGCTATCCTATCGTGTGTCTTTTGCGCGCGTCTCTGGTGTTACGGCGTGTGACCTTGACGTGACAGTCTACATGCTTGTAGAGGACTGGGCTCTGGTCACGGGCGCGGATGGCAAAATAACAGGGCGGTCACGAACAGTAATTAATGTCATGCCTTGTCCCCACGGTAAAAGGTCCTGGTAACCCTGCCTCCACCTCTGACTGGTTAGTTGTGGGGTCCTTTGCGCTTTGTCACCATAATGGCGCAAGACTTTGTAGGCCGCAGGCAGGCCCAGATGCCTGTTGACAGAGATGGTATCTGAGAGCCACACCTCAAGCATCAGCCTTTCGTCTTTCGAGAATCCTCGGTCCACGATGGTCGCTCCTTGACAAAAAACAGAACAAGGCTAAACTTAACGTAGGAATGGCAAGCGAAGAGGACCCCACAATGAACCGGTCGGAAGAAGAGGCAGAGTTACCACGACTCTTTACCGTGGGGACAAGGCACGGCACTAATTGCTGTTCGAAAACACATTTTGCTTTTTCTCATACTGCAGATTTGACTTAGTGATCAGGCTAGTGGCCATAATTGTACTCACTGAATTTGAGGATATCACCTGTTTCAACAAGAACAGTCTACCTATTCTCTTTTGTTCTATTCAGTTCCTTTTGTAAAGTAGGGAGTTCTAATCTGGAAACCCCGCGGCGATGAAGACATATCTCTTCCTATACAAGCATATGTTTTTGTCTTACATATGTTCCCTCATTGAACAAATACTGCGCTAGAAGGTAAAGCGTTCTCTGGGTTTATTTGTCCATCGTTTCGAAAGCTCACGCAAACCCATTATCAAAGGCTACAACATGTAAAGCTCACTGCATATTTAACTCAGCTCTGCTGGGAGCGAACTCGACCTCTGCTCTCGATCTGTTCGCTCCAAGTGAGGTTGGCACCAGGAAGATCGATTTGCCTATTAATTAAATCCGTGCGTGAATGCTATGCTTCCTGCAGCAGGCGTAAGGTTTGGTCGTCCCACCGACTCAGTATTCGTACGCATCCAAAGTCGAAGCCGTGCCCTGACGTGAATGCATGAGCGGCTACCAAGGAAAGCTTGTCCCGCCGTCGCACGGCGAGTTCGTGCTAATGCAGTCTCATGAAAATCCGTTTGCCAGTTTCACCGACATAATTGGCTTGACCACACAGACAATCGGTGCGGCAACTGGCGCGCGAGTTTTGCTTAAGGGGTCTTTGGGCTGCACGGGTTGCCTGCGGATTGTCACTTCCGGTATGTGAGCAACACACACAGACTGCATTTGTTAGATTTCTCCATTTGAATGTCTGTGTTTCAAACCCATTATTTATTGATGTATCAATGAGACGTTCTGTGGTAGAAAAGGTGATGACGCCGCATGTCCTCGCTTAGCAGGCCGTTAACTGAGAAAAAATTCGATTTCCATGGGAAGCCTCTTAACCGAACGCTCACTTAACGTGCCCTTCATAGCAGTCACCGCTGTGAGACCCGATCAGCTCTAACGAACGACTGATAACAACTGGTGTAAACGGGTCGTGCGTAGGGTGGGCACAGACAGGTTTGTTAACTGATGGCACCAACTGCGCCTACGTCCACTTCCGATCGATCAGCATGTCTAGTCTTAACTTAAGCGAAATGAGGCTTGAGGAATCACAGTAATTCTCAAAAACAAGACACAATTTCAATTTAAAACTCTTGTGACCAAGTTTTTGTCCCAAACGCAGTAAATACGTTCTTATTGCAGGGCGTTAAATAAGCAAAACCCTAGCAACTGCGATCTTCAGGCCATGGTTCTAGGCGGTGGGAAGGCCAGAGTGTGAGGAATAGTAAATTGTGCACTAAAGGATAGGCGAGCAGATGGAAAGAGTTTTGACTCTCGGATGACTGCACTCCGGCTGCGAGGGCCTAAATTCCGGAACGACGAGAGCGTCAGGAATCACCGGAATGCCGGCGCATGCTTTGTTACGGCAGCCAGTCTTGCGACTAATGACTACACTAGCGGTCATGGTGCGACCTTGAGGTGGGCGAAGGTCGGTGAGGGCGCGCGGTCACTGTGAGTCGTAGGTCAGCGACAGCTAGCGCCGTACCTCAGGCAGCAGTGGGTGCGCAGGCCTTGCAGACCAAAGGCGCCATGCGTCAGCATCTAATGTTGGATTCAAAGTGGCTGCTAGGGGCCACTAAATTCTTACCGAGTTCTGTTTAAGCACATCGAAGAGTTACGACCGTAAACGGAATTTTCATATATTTTATCTTGTGCCTGAAGACAGAAAACACTCTTATTACATCTGGCGCATGTGGAAAGATGACATTTTGTACAATTCAGTTTCTGCTTACATGCCATTAAGAGACGGTGGACACAGAAGATTAATAGTTTTCACAGAATCGTGACGTACATTCGGCCACTCATTTTGCATTTGCAATCTAAGAACTGATGCATATGATGGACAACGTATAGGTGTTAAGGTTAGGACGGCTAACCCTAACAGCTACAATCATTCAGGCTCTGGTTCCTTAGGGGATAGGAGACGCCTTGGGAAGGCAGAGTAAACGGAACATTATATTGTTTACAAAATTAGGGGAAAGTCGCCAATTGGTCTTGCAGGGCGTTCGAATGGAGGCCGGCGTCGCCGCGACCGGAACGCGCGAGGCGCAATTACAAGTGTCCTCTAACTACAGTCATCGCGAGCGGCACTGAATACTCGCTTTGTCTCGGTAGGCTGATGGTGGTTGGTTGCCTTGGCGAGATGAAACCGTGTGTGTCAGTAGATGGCTCAGACCATTGAGCGAGAACGGACAGGGGGTGCCGGGACTTAGCACCTGACCGCAGGTGGCATTAGGCGCGCAGGGTAAAGGCGCTGTCCATCAGATCTTGGGTTCCAAGTGACTGCTAGGGCCACTACAAATGCTCTCGCATAAAGGGAAAAGTTACTTTTTTAATTCACAGCTAAAATTATAGCATTACTATTCAAATATATTTAATTATTCGTCAAAATGCTCAATTTTAACCTTGGATCTATGTTACATGCACAGATATTCGTCCACTGAGTAGCTTATTAGAATTATTGTTAGGGAGGTTTGTAATTATAAAAAGCTTCTAACTGAGCTAATGTGTAACAATATTTGACTTGTGTTAGGAACGTTCTTTGTACTCTGACAATGGGTTTTGGTGATTTGGGGGATTTATAACTATGACCTTCATGGTCATCCTCATAAAAGCTAATATAAAACTTTTTGAAATATAATTTGGAGTATCCTTTTAGGAATATACTTTTTAGAAATATCTTAGTTTGAAGGTTTTTATATTGACGTCAAACATCATGACATTTATGGAACTGTGGTAACTAGCTCGCACCGAAGTGAACTTTTCTGAAATCCCGCAGACGTTAGTCACTGGAAACAGCCAATCACAGTTACCGCAAAGTTTTTTTCTGGCCCGGCGACGAATGGCATGCCTGAATGCTTTCTCTGTCCATTGGTCTGACTGCTGTCAAACTGGTACTTGTACCCGGCTGGCCCTCCTGGCTGGTCGTGTGCTCCCAAGTAAAATGTCTTCCCTACTATTCTTCGTTTCTCTGTGTACACTATAGACCATTCCTACGACTCTGACCTCTACCGACTTCCTCTGTTCTAAGGAATCATGATCTGAAGATTGGGTTTAACTTACTCAACCACTGTGTATGTGGCGATAGAACGAAGCTTTAAAACACTGCATATATTCGAAGCAGTATTTCAGGCACAATGTGGAAGTTTGCGAAAGATTGATCATCATTCGCAAACCAGCATTAACTAGAGATGTAATGCTTGCTATCCTGACGACTTATTTCAAGTCATTTCAGTAACGTCAAGATGCGGGTTTGCTAAAAAAGCTTCTTTCTAACCGTTTACAAAAATTTATTCTGCAAAAACTAGCCACTTATTAAGCGTGCATTCAACTCATCGATTTTCACTGCTCTTATAAGTTCCTCGATTCCTCTCCCCCGTTAGACAAGCATCGGTAATTTGACTATTCCTTTAGTAAAACTGTGCAAAGTAGTGAACTAGTTCATGCCTACTGCCTCCTCACATCCCATCGATAAAGGAGGTATGTTAAATGGAACGGAATGAAGCATCAACGTAATCGTAAGAGAAGTAACGTGAGAAGAAACTGCTCCAGCATTTCTGGACGCTCACATATGCAGTCTCATGGACAGAACCTCGTTGCAGAAAAAAAGGGAGCGGTGGAATTATCTTCTCTTCGAAATCAAACATTCGGTCGCTCGCACTATTACCATACACTTGGTTATTGCTGTAGTAAAAGCGCACTAAGCAGAAAGCCACTATATGCTTACTGCCTATTTGAACCCGATCAAAAGCCCGTAAACCATTAATTGAAGTGCAGTTGGCGATGCCTAAAAGGACCTATCTGATGACACGTAAAGCATTCATATTACACAGAGGCCAGTGTCATGCCACTGGATAACGCCACTACGAATTGATTCTCACAAAGTCCCTGAGAAACTTGTAGGATAGGAAGTAGTTTGGTCGGATTATAGAACAGGGAAGTATCCCAATGGTTATAAACCAGTAAAACGGAGATAAGACGTGAAAGACTACAATGTGAGAAAATAGTTTACTGAAGTGTACAAAGAGTGTAGTATGAGAAATAGGCAATTGATTCCCGGTTGAGTGAAGTCTAGCCATGAGCGAGCCGGGTTCGGAATCGCAGTCCAGCACTGAGGTCGTCGGGTCCGTAATCTGCAGATCGGTAGTGAGGTTACTCGGTCCGGAAGTGGTTTGAGTGTAGGCACTCACCATAATAAGGTCCATTTTGAACCGGCCTTGGTAAATAATTGGCCAGTTAGGACAGAGACAGGGTGAATATGCACCCCTGACCTTAATCGGCCTTTGACACGCTCTGGTGAACACGTGCACATTCTGCGTTGACCTTCTACTTACATACATGCCCCAAAAAGGACACGCTGGTATAGGTGAGCAGTCGTAAAAACGAGATCGGAACTTACCAGCGAGCCAAATTCTGAAAGTAACTGAAGAACTTAAAACTGAAGTAAAAGGGAAGCCAGGTGTTCGGTTTTTGTGCTTGCGTGTTCGTAGGTTCGAGCTCAGACTGTCCCATCCAACAATGAACGAAGAGCCCGAACGATCTTTCATTTCTGTTTTTATGTTTTTTTCGGAGACAAATTGAAACAAAGACACAACTATGTGGGTTGGTAGAAAAAAATAGTACGGTTGTCAGAAGGGTAAGGGGCGCAATCGGGGTCAAAACCTAATCAGCGTTAGGGAAGACTGACAGTCGGTCGAGACCTATGTGCAGCCCATCGGGAAGAAGCGAAATTAGCTTATTTATTTATTTCCATAAAGACAACCTTTCTTGTTCAGAGTGTACACGAATACAGACCAGAAACAAAGCTTCCTGATGACCCCAGTTGGTACATACACAACTATTCGTCTGTATCACTTGATAAAACCTCAGTCGAGGCCTTAATACTGGGTCCTAATTCCGCCTGTCCCCACCCGAAAACCAACCAACTAGAGCTGGAAACACAGTTCGGAAGCTGCTGAATCAAATGCATGGCCTGCAGCCACTTTCGACCGAGAGTTTACAGCACTTTAGGTCTGCGCTAGGTAAATGTTCCTATCAGTACTTAAACGGTGGCTAGAAACATTGGGGTCTGCTAACGAAGGCACACATGGAGAAAATAAAACAACATCTCCGGCAGAACAAATATTTCCTCATAATGAAGCCAGAAAATGGAACGGGCGTTGTTCTAGTGGATAGCAGAGAGTACATTGCGAAGATGCAATCCATTCTGTAAGACAAAGACAAGTTTAGCAAGACAGAAAAGGGGAACGATAACACTGCCATGGTTGAAACACAGCTGACTGACTGTCTGAAAAGACTTTAAAAGGACGGGATCATAAGCAGATACGACTTAGAGCGTCTCCACCCCGTTCGCACGCACATTCCTCGACTGTACGGTTTACCGAAGATTCACAAAGATGGCCTACCCATTTCTGCCATACTATGCGACAGCGAAATGGCTAACGGAAAAATTGAAACCCATACAGGGTCAACTAGCCCCACAAAGACTCCGAAACACCTTCGAAATCGTGGATGGTGTGAAAAACCTCGCCCTGAACGGGATAGTGATGTTTTCGCTGGATTTATCCTCCCCGTTGCAGACATGCCAGTCACAGAAACAGCAGATTACATCTGTGAATTCATTATTTCGAATCACGAGGACTAGCGATACCGGCAAATAAACCTTGAATGTACAGTTCCTTTTTGACAACAACATATACAGGCAATTGGATGGAGTAGTTTAATCCACTACGTCCGGTACGTTTCAACACTAATAAAGACATAATTACAGTAGATCATTTGTAAAGTTCTATAGACCAAATACAATAAACTACCGTATGTTTATTGCGCATGTAAATTGAAGGTAAACACAGCGCAAAGAACGGCGAAGTTTACTGACCTATCTGCAGAATGGTAAGTTAGAGCTAAGATAGTGTTAAGTAGACGACCTTTCCACCCCCAATTGTTCTTCAGGAATATTATGAATCCCAATCATTATTAAAGAAAAGTAAGCAAGGATTGGGAAATTTTGTTAACCCAATGAATAAGAAATACGTGACGTAGTAGAAACGTTACATAGATGATAGATTCGCGGTTGCATCAGTCTAAACCAACCTGTCAGCTCTACTGAATACAGTTAATCAGGCGCACCCGTCTATCAAGTTTACAGTAGAAGAATCTGGATCGCTCCCATTCCTTGATATACTACTGAGACAAAGGGCTAATGGGAGTATTCAACTTAAGGTATATCATAAGAAGACATGGTCTGGGCAAAACACCCATTTTGCTAGCTTCGTACTGTTAAATTTTAAACGTAATTAAGTACGATGTTTGATGCAAAGGGTAAAAACGATCTGCTCAACTGATAGCATCAAAAAAGAGCTAAATATTGTGAAAGGCATTTTTCAACAAAATGGGTATCCCGGTCGATTTATCACTAAGGATATGGCTGTAAGGCCGCGAAAACCCTCGAAAAATAAGTGAATATTCGTCAAAGTTTATTTCAAAGGGACGGACCAAGCGAACTTCTAAGGAGGTGCCTGAGTCAGGCTTTTTAAACCACCTGCCGAGTAGCCGACATTATGTACTATTCTCGACTACTCCCATCCTATACGGATGTACCAAGGACAAACTGTCAGCCCAGACCAAATCTATGTGCATGCATAGATTAACCTGCTCCTATGGGGCAGGACATATTGCTCGCACTATTCGGCATTTATCCGAAAGAGTACGAGAACACATTCCAGCATGATAAGGAAAGGGCCATCTATAGGGTATAAGCAGTTCCATTCTACCACACCCGGTAGACTCAGACCATCACGTGGATGCCAAAGAGGCCTTCCCGGGTGACCTACAAGGTACCCTTAAGCTATTCAAAATTTCTTGGACTGCGTTTGTTGGTTACGGCAGAAGCGGCCACCATCAGACTTCGCCGACCGGTCCTATACGCCCACAAGAACTTCTTAAAGGTACCGCAGTTACCATGGGCCGAAGCCGGTAATCCAATAGCCAGCAACTTAGCACTTTGACCGACCACCAGTCCTCCCTAATGCTGATCAGATTTTGACTCCGATTCTCCTTCTTGCCCCTCCTCTGACAACCGTACTTTTTTTACTACCGACCCGCCTAGTTTATTTACCCAATTACAATATAAATGCAAAGGCCTGACAAGAATTTATCGAAAACAAATCATGTTCGACAATTCTAACTTCTGAAAGACAACACTTCAAATATCACAGATAAATACTACGTGATCCTTCTGTTCACACTAAATTCACCAGCTTGATTACGAATCTTAGCGGATAACGTGTGGCTGACAGTCAGTAGTGCTGTCCATTCTCCTGATTCAGTGCCCACTTCCCGAACTTCCTACAACTGCGCAGGCAATGTTTTCTGACTGGCTGTCCTAAAGAACCTTGACTGACTCCCCCGCGCGCACACAAGCGTCCAAAATAGTCATGGCTGCATACTGACCGCTTGAACATATCACCCCTCGGCCGAAGTAGCAGGAACCACTATGTACGACACCCCATCGGACAGGGCAGCAAACCAGTCGAACTCCACTTGCACTTGTCCCACAATCTTTCAAAAGCAGCTGCCACCACCACCACTCGCAAACAAGTTGTTGGGCCAACATTAGCCCTGGCTTTGACTGTCCGGGACAGCAGCTTAAGTTTATTTGTACAGTAAGTTCCTCCCGTTGGTGCCTGCAGCTTTTTACCGACAATTTCAAATTTGGCTGGAGGATTATAGTGCTCCGAGTAGACCCACATCTTGGACACTAAAAATTTGGTAAATAAAGAGGATTTTCGAACACCGGAACGATTTGTTTGTTATTCAGTACTTTCGGACTCCAATAGGTGTCCATCTTCAGAGATGGGAAGCAGCAACAAAAGAGTGGTTGGTTATAGCGTGTGAACAAAACAGTCAACTTTCGACGTGTCAAAATCGATAACTGTTCAGTTTGGACGCCGAATGACCAAGTCAGCTACAAAAATGGGGCAATTATGGAGGATGTGGCCCAATTTATTATGACGGACGTCTGGCTGTGATCGCATGTAAGAGCGCAAGGCTTTGTACGCCGGCGCTAATTCGACACATCGGTTGAAAGAGTTTCCGTCCGTGAACTAGACATCGATAAATTCTCTGCTCGTCTTGTTTCCTGCGTGGGCGAGTAATTATGTGGCAGCAAAATGGAACTCATGGCCTGTTTTGTAGGCGTGAGCTGAAACTTATGATTATTAATCGCCTCGTCGTAAGGGCATCTTGGGTTCATGCATGCGTGATCCGAGCATGCGTTCAGTCTGGCCTGTGTAATTACGAGGATTTCCTCGTCAAGAGAACGCCCATGGTGAAATCAAGACGACGGTTTACAGTAGGACAGAGAACACAACACAACTTCTCAGTTTTCGCAGCAACCATCTAGTTTCTTACGAACGGAACCGTGTAAAAACGCTCTTCAAACGGATTCAGACTCAGTGCAGTAAGCCGGAGGAAAAGGTACGTAAAACTCGATATCCCGCGAGAAATTTATGCGGAATGGTTATCCAAAAGCATTAAGACACCGATGCCTACGAGTTCGGCTCTGGAGAACCCAAAGAGAAGAACCAACAAGGATATGGCACGCTCTGCCTTACATAAAGGACGTCTCAGAAACGACTGAGCACATTGCTGCGGGACTAGGTGTTGACATTGCACACAGACCCAAAGCTTCCATGCGCAGTGGAGTGATGAAAATAAAACACTGACTTACACATAATGAACAATCTGGACTAGTCTATCGCATCCCATGCTTAAGCTGTCCTTGTGTTTACACAGGCCAGACTGAACGCATGCTCGGATCGCGCATGCATGAACACAAGTTGCCCTTGCAACGAGGCGATGAATAATCACTAGTTGCAGCTCACACCTACGAAACAGGCCAAGAGTTAAACATCGCTGCCATCTAAGTACTCGCCTACACGGGAAACAAGACGAGCAGGGAATTTATCGAAGTCTGGTCCACGGACGGGAATTATTTCAACAGATGTGTCGAAGGAGCGCCGAATACAGAGCCTTGCACACTTACATAAGATCACAGCCAGACGTCCGCCATAATTAATTAGGCCCACATCCTCAATAATCGCCTCATTTTCGTTGCTGACTTGGTCATTTGGCGTCCAAACTGAACATTTATCGATTTTGACACGTTCAAATTTGACTGTTTTGTTCACACGCTATAAATAGCCACTCTTTTGTTGCTGCTTCCCGTCTCTGGACATAGACTCCTGTAGGAGTCCGAAAGTTCAGAAAAATAAACAAATCGTTCCGGTGTTCGAAAATCATTCTTCTTTAGCGATAAAATACCTGGAACGCGAACGTTCTCTTACATTCGCACACTAAAAATTTTACCACGTCTACAGTGAACATATTTTTTTAAATTCAATCTCTCTCAACTTTCAAGCCACAGTCTAGATACTAACCAGTCCTTTGCCGAAGCATACGTCCACGTACGAGAAAGGGATGAAAATTATCTCCTGTATGTTAGTTGGCAGTTTTGTACCTTCTTCTTCACTATGTTTCCTGGAAACTGTTCTTGTTACAGGGGTATTCATTTATATAGACCCCTGTATGCATTTATATAGACCCCTGTATGCATTTATATAGACCCCTGTATGCATTGTAATATTTTCGTCGGGCACCAAGGCAATTGCATTCACAAAAATTCTGCGGATGTTTATGAGCGTGAGTGTATTTCTTTCTACACGATTTTTCTCGAGTAATTGATTCTTTTCATGATTCTTGAAACGGTGGACTGTGACGTCGGCACCTGCAGGATCCCCAATTCCTGAACGATTTCTCTCTCGGTCATCTCGTTTTGAGCATTGACCATCTCAGCAACAAGCTGCTTAGTTGTTTACGATGTTTGTTTCGGCATTATCTTCTCATAAGTGGTTTTTAAATCTCGCTCGTAATTTTTATTCCTGCTCAGATTTTTTGCAATTCTTTTGACTGTCGAATAAGACAAATTGATTGTCTCGCCTTTCCTCTTCTAAGGGATTTCCTGCTCGGAAACAACTCAGCAGCTTGTTGCTGAGATGCTCAATGCTCAAAACGAGATGACCGAGAGAAAAATCGTTCAGGAATTGGGGATCCTGCAGGTGCCGATGTCACATCCACCGTTTCAAGAATCATGAAAAAAATCAATTACTCGAGAAAGCGGTTGTCATTGGTGCCTGTAGAAAGAAATACACCCACAGTCATAAACAGCTAGAGAATTTATGCGAATGCAATTGCCTTGGCCGCCGACGGAAATATTACAATGCATACAGGGGTCTATATAAATGAGTACAGGGGAATATATAAATGCATACAGGGGTCTATATAAATGCATACAGGGGTCTATATAAATGAATACAGGGGTCTATATAAATGCATACAGGGATAAATTGGCCAGAATCAGAATCCAGCGCGACGAACAGAGTGATTGTTTGAGTAAACGTCTGTTAATTAACGTTAACCGATCGCTAACGGATCTCAATCTTCCCGCTCTGCATTCGAGTTCCGCCAGCAACCACATAGCGGCTGGTTGTGAAGACAGCTAGTATTACCGGTAAAGACATGGTGGACTGGAATGGCCATTTCTGGCTTGTAAGACCTCATCGGCCAGTCATACCTAACACCAATCAAGGCCTCACCCAAGGCTTGAACTCGCATTTTCTTGATCAGACGTCAATATTTCCCAATCTTAACCGACAAGAAAACAGGCTCGTGGCTTACATGTTAGAGTATCAGACTTCTAACTAACAAACTGCGATTTCGATGGTGCCTCAATTTTGATTGAATGTGGCTGGCTGATGACGACTTCTATGGCAGAAATAGCCATTTAAGTCCTCAGACACTTCTTTCATCCTTCATTTCATAGAGAAGCCGACCTTTGGCGTTATCATATGCCAAATTGAAAAATCGGTCAAACACGTGCCTGCACTTACCTTTTTTGGGAGTACGGCATAATACCTTTACCATGCAATCAAATATGGTAGATACACGCGCATCGATTACTTACCGAACTCATGCGTCGTGTTCTGCGTCGGGGATCGCTCCACTAGCGTTCGCTCACCCGCTTGCATATTGTAGGCAGAAACATATTACGGACAAAGAATAAAGAATGCTGGAATCGCTATTTCGGCCTTCTTCGGCACCACGAGTCAGTCCTATCCATCCCCTAGTGGTGAACCATCTCCAGCTTTACATATCCAGGCACTCACTGGACACCCGCTAACGTGGACAAAAATCCATATTGTTGGCGTCTGCAAAACCAAGCAAGACTGCCAATGTCTGGATGCAGGAGACGTTAATTAGGCCTGCATCATTTAACAAGCAATCCGAGATGTCCCATAGTGAAATGCGCATTAAAAAAATTGGCAGGGAAGGTGCCGGGTGCATGTGGGGCCAGTGAGGTGTTTTGCGCCCGTTCCTGATAGAATGCTCAAGCGATTTGCAAGGACAGGTGATTTGCGAGACACAAAAAGACCGAGGGAGTCCTTTTCCGCTCTCTGTTACCGCGACCCTGTCGACATCAGCCCAGTATTGTGTTGACTGTTTGTGACCTTTGCCAACAATCAGTATGCGCCCATTCCTGTTTGAATAAAAGCCCGATCTGCAGCGACGGAGAAATATAGGTGGCGAGGCAATGGTGGAAGTCAGTTGGATGAAGCGCTTATGACACCTCTGCTAGACCCCGTTTGTGTGGACTATCTGCAGGGTCGTACTAGAGTGTACTAGTGTGTTTTTATTCCCAACTGGTACTTAGGGTTATTATTGGCTGAATTAATGAAGGCAAGCTAAGCCCGAAAGAGATTGTATTAATCTACCTGCACATTTTGCCGCCCACCTCTTTGAAAGTAGAATTTGGCTAACTTCGGCCTGGTACTTAATCGTCTATTGTTGGCCTGTGCCACCCATAGGAATGGAAATTTTCCTGATTGACTGAATTCCTAAGTTGTATAATGATTAAATGGAGTTTAAAAGCTACCTCGATGAGCCTCGAGTTGAAAAAGTGCTTATTTTAACTCCTAGACCCCACCTATGGACCATTTTCTGTTTTCCAGGTAAGGCTATAAATGACCTGCTAAAGGCTGACCGAGTTAGGAAAAGTTTTGGATAAGAGGGTGTACTCGGGCCTCAGAAGTGCACTTATTTATTATACCCACCTATTAAAATTTTTAATCAGGTTGAATTTTCCACAATCATCCAGTTTTTAGCACGCCGGCCGTTGGTCCAGTGGGGATTGAATGATGATATTGAACTGCGGAGGGGTCCTCAGAAGGCCATCATGTGCAATAGCCGCTTAAGTCAGCATATTAAGTAAAATGACTTTTCAAATTAACCATGGGAATAACCGCTTACTGAATTATTTTAATTAGAGTGAATTTCCAAAATATACCAACTCCTTCACTCAGTCACCATTATTCTACTTGGGGTTTGCGATACTACTAAAAACGTGGCTCAATGACCTCATCCGACCCCGACAAACTTGCGCTCCCCGATGCTATAAAAATGAACTACAGTGTCCTCGCCCGAGGCCAGGGCACATCCTCTAACCTAACCTCGTAACCTTTTTATTTCGCAGGATAATTGCGAACTGGATTGTCCCCTGACATACCTCGACCATCCTATTCCCTAAAATTAGGTTTCTATTAGACCTCGGAGCGCGCTTGGCGCCGCACTTAGCCGGCTCCACGACGAATTCCTACCCAATTTCGCATCAATCTACTCTCATCTCAACCACATGGTATACACGTTAACCCTCCTCACCTGTTCTGCATTTACAGAAAATATTTTTTGAGAGGCGTATTAAGGTTTTGTGATCAAACATCCGTTGTGCTGAACTTTGCACCAAAGGATACAAGCACTAGTCCTTGCTGTGTAAGACGATGGCAGGAAAGGTTCGGAGCTCTGTCTCCCCTAGGAGGGCTGTTTCGTTGGACCAATTGTATGTACACTAGCTGGCAATGTCGTAATAGAAAGTTTAGCGAATGTGTTTCGGGGTTCTTGCATCCTCTGGCTCTGTATTCAGTAATAGCGCATGCATCGAACCCTTATGATAACAAACTTTAATGTAGTACGGTACTGTTAAACAAACAGTAAAGGATAAACGAGGTGCGAACCTTAAATATGGATCCACGTAGTCAAGACCAGGGTAGTCAGACAATATAGCTTGAGTGTAGACAAAGGAACGCCAGACGGGTTCATAGCGAAGCCAATCTTGGAGGACGTGTGTGTCAGTGGGAGGGGTGACGAATGTTCGTATACAGTGGCCCATGCTACTTCGGTTGGGGGAAAGGTGGTCTGTTCAAGTGGTCCATCGGCAGCTGCGACTATCTGACGCACATGCGTGCACGTGGGGGGTGGGTGGTGATACCTATTTTCAAGGGTGTCTTAGCACATGTGGAACAGTGTCAAGAGTTTTGAGGTCAGCGAGGCGCAAGCAGATGCTTATCTAGGCAGCGTTCCTGTGCTCGCCAAGAGCGGGAGGGTGGCGTGTTCCAATAATACTTTTGCAACCGTGACTATTTCGGACACATCTGTGTATTCGAGTAGAAATTGGTCAAGGGGTTTCAAGTCAGTCAGGCACAGACAGATTGATGCTGAAACTGAGAGCCTTGAAAAAAGGGGAGTGTGGTCAGCATTCTTGGGGGAAAGGATTCATTGTAGGGTGAGGAACAGAACAGGGACAACTTTTGGAATAGAGGAAAAATCCTGTGAAGGTCAGACAGAATTTAACTGGCGATGGACTTGGCGATTTTCAAAAATTTTCAACCGAAGATAAGAGGGTGAGTGGATTTGAGGCTCAGAAAATATGTCACTACAGATAAGGGCATTCACAGTTGTGTTAACTGAAGGAAACTAGACAGCATTTGGTTAAAATCGGAGTTTTCCTGACATCGAAGGAAGTTCTTATGTTTTTAAATATCACAAAAAACATATTTTTGAACATTGTGCTATAAAGAGCATTACTTTGTAGGATATAGAGAACGTCGGAGTCAAAGATGTAGGATATTAAGTAGTTCGCCCGGGTAATAGAAGATGAACGTATCCTAATGGTTATTAACTAGTATATAAGAGGTGGAAAGCTAGAGTGTTATGAATAATTTAATTAAGTGCAGAAGGAGTAGAGTATGAGTAATGGGTAGTTGACTCCCGAGCAAGTGCTGTTGAGCAATGAACGGGCTGTATCCAGAGTCGTATTTCGGCAGTGAGGTCGCCGTGTCCGGGAGTGTCTGAGCATAGACGGTCATCGTAATAAGGTCGTTTGTGAACTGGCTTTGGAAATTAATTTGCCAGTTAGGACATACAAAAGATGAACACACGTCCGTGACCTTAACCTGTCTTTGTAACGTTTTGGCGCGCACACGCTTAATGGACACAAGAGGCAGACATGCGCCCTGCCTCATAAGTGTGCGAGGAAAGTACGGCTTAGAATACGAGGTCGCTACAATTAAATGAATGAGATATTTTAGGTAACCGCCTATTAAATCAGAACTTCTGATCTTAGGCCAATTAAAATCATGCAAGAACAATTTTAAGCAATTATACTAATTCTTGAAAACAGGAAAGCAAGTTAACTTTACAAACATTTTTTTCAAATTGATGACATTTTTTGCTACTAAAGGAAGCAATAACTTATTCCGCCAGTAGTTTGTTTTATCACACGCAAATACTGGGACCGTAAACAAATATACTTATACAGGGTGTCCACAAAGTCTGGGTACATAGGAATTTAAATATTTTATTGATGTTATTTTTGTTGGGACGGCAGAGTCCCATGATTAGTCAACAACGCTTAGGCTCTCAGCGCAGCTGCAGCGCAAAGGCCCACGCCGTGGCTTGACAACGCGTCAATAATTATAGATTTTCCGTCCTATCTGATTGGACCATGAATACTGACGCCTCCTCGCTATGCACACTGAATAAATAACCTGAAGCCTTTTTCTGTGACTGACTTGCACTCTTGCATCTAATTATGCATTGCAAATAATGGAAATCATATTGAAAATATAATTTCTTCTAGAGGTATGTATTTATCCCCTATGTACCCAGACTTCGTGGACACCCTGTATATTGCCGCCGATATACACCTAGAAGTGCCAGTGTTAAATTCGCATCAAATGATAAAATAAGTGTTTGTATAAGTATAGCTTTCGTTAATGCGTAATTCATAAACGGAATGGATAGGCAATTAACTGTTCTGTAAACAGTATGTATATACTAAGCCACTCAGTTATTCGCTTAAAAAGTAAGCAAATAGAGCGGCAGAAATTCCACTTAAAAACATAACGCAAGTAAATTCATTTTCTTGCTTGTGGGTTTCTTATTCTAACTGATCGGCCTTTCATGTAGGCATGCAGAATTTCGGACCCACGGATAATGCGTCAAGTGACGTTTTATCAAGCATGATAGATGTATAGTTTTATACTTACCTAGCTGGATATTTGGGTAGTCTTTCATTTTCACCAGACATTTCATTCCTAGTTTTTAAAGGAGCTAATCATGCAGTCAAAGCCGGCGAAGCGTCTAACAGAAGGTTTTTTCCAGAAAAGTAACCTGTTATAGAACGTTTTTTAATCGATTTTATTCATTATTGACTTTTGGTTTTTCAGCAATGAGTTTTCATGTTTGGCCAAGTTCAAAAACACGCTACTGTAATGAAAGTTAGTAAGAAATATCTTATCCTGAATTTTTCTATAAATACCTAGAATCGAAATCATACGCATGGCTTATCGGTTGAATGCGGTTAAAATCATCAAGTATTCACTGCAATTAAGCGAAAGATCTGAAAGCTACCGTAATTCAATATCAAAAGTATTTGTAAGGACATTTCCCGTTAGGAAATTACTCTAAATATACACAAATATGCACAAATTATATACAGAATCTGATGTATCTATGTCAATCACGAACTCATGGTTACATCTATTTTTTACAAATTTGTTTTTTGCTGCTGTTTAAAAAATGGATATTTCTAAACAAGGTAATATTATCCTTTACATTTCATTGAAGTTTTAATTATGCTTAAGGCTATTCACTGTTATTTCGAAGCTTTGGTAAATTCGGTGGCGCTGGTTGGCATGAGATCTTGAACAATTTGTAGCTTTCGGCACTTTGCTTGGGCTGGGTAACACAGTGTATATGAAAAATGAAGAAGTGTACATTCCAATGCGATACCATGAAAGATGAAATCACATCCAAAATAGAATTTTTCTCATAAGAAGTAGTCAGCTAATGGACCGAGCTCGTAGGTTTTCTTTGAAGGAAATAACACTGCTACTTAAATATTGTCAGTGGGTAGTATAGTTTAGTAGAAGATCAAACGGCCCAACTGCGAAGACTGACCGATTAAGCATGCGCGCAGTCTTTAATAACCGACAGCACTGACAGTGACGAGGGCGACGCACCCTGATCGCATGAAATAGGCCCCACTGAGTTCGATGATGAAAATACACTCCATCGTGATGTTTCTGGGTATACGGGCATAAGCTGTTAAAAAACGATAATCTGAAAATAATTTAATTTCAGAAACGGTAACGAGATATCGTAAGATTGTCTCCTGACCGGACTTAGATAAGCAGTTTGTGCATGCCAGGAATGACGACAAATAAAAAAGTGACTTTTGATGAGGCATGCCTTAAGCTGTATGAAAACGAAATAGAGTGGTGTTCTACTGTTCTGAATGGAAATTGTTGATCCAAATATTCGCCACACTTCTAAACCTAACTTATACAGTAGTCTGAGGATGAGTGCTTAAAACCAAAATTTTGTTAATATTTAACTTCCTTAAACATTATTTTGGAGTTTACATTTAAATTATTACGGAGCACTTTTGTCTGGTCTGCCAGAAAGAAATTACCGAGAAAGAAAAAGTATACTGCTATTTCTGCCTGGCTGGCAGATTTTAGCCAGCCATAATTAAGGCTTGCTTTTGCCAACGTGGGCCGGTATTTTGTAAATAAGAAGTCCAAATGTCGATCAGTTGAAGTGCAGACTTCCTGTTCTGTTAGTTACCATCGATTAATTACTGGAAATAGTCAGAGCTGTAAAGGACCGTTTAGGTAACGACAACACGCGTCGGAGAAAGAAAAGTTAGTATCTTCCTGAAGGTGTCTGACTTGGACTACATTGATAAAAAAACCGTAGTAAAGATGTTTGCTGCAGAAATTAGTTTGCATTTTATAGAAGTGAGTAAACAGCGGGATCATAAAACGTACAATAGTGTCAGCTGCACATTTATTTACTCTTACTTTACCTACCTAGTGCTTTTAGTCTGACCCGAACATTTTCATTACAGAACAAAAATAAAGTGCATTGCCGGGATTATTATCTCCTGCCTCCTTTATTTCGTAATGTATGAGACAGCTCGAGAAAGCTATACCGGTGTTCGTAGTCGATTTCTAGCATAAAATTTGGAATATTTAAATCTTTCAGATATCTCATCGGTATCCGGGGCACGTGCTCGTTGTTACTTTTATCTCTATTCTGTACAACTGCTCACCTACGGAAAAAAATATTGGGAGTTCTTATTTTTGTGATGGCGTGAATCTAAGAGCAAAATTGATGTTCCCAACCTGCGCAATCTTTAAAAGTAAGACACCTTCAGTTATGACTTACGTTTCCCAGGGTAAAGGTGGTGGGTGTTGTTATGTTTTAATTCCTGGAAGCAGAGTGACCAGTGATAATTTTTGACAGTTTGGTTTTCCTGTTGAAGTAGAATGCTCATTTTTTTTCTCTAGCCTGTCAGAACACAAGGCATTGGTTTTCTACCTGTATAGCTCACAGAAATAGAGCGGTATCTTGTGAAGTTACTTCTACTATGACGTTGTTGATGATTCGTTCCGTTTTATTCAACACGATTCCTTTAGCATGTCTGGCAGAGGCAGCGCACGCTATCTACGATGAGCCCCAGACTGGTGCTTTTCAGGATCGGTAGTAATGGGGGTTTTATATGTGGGGAAAGGCTAATACCTGTAACTATACAGTTGCGTGGTGCAGGAATTCGGCAAAAGGCTAATCGCGATCACGAAAAGGCAGCGAATGGCAGCTAAGATGTGCTAACATAAACAAAAAGGTCATGTCACTAATTTAGACGTAGTCGTTTCGTTTGGATACCAAGTAAAGGCTAATGGTAATTACGTAATTTACTTTATATAACTACCTACTCATTTAGTTGAGCATAATGCTTACCCTTACCCTAAACCTTAACCCTTAACTAAGCTTTTACAGTAACCCTTACCCTAACCCTTTGCCTAACCATAAACCTTTAGGTAAACCTAAACCTGCGCTTCTATTAATGTCTCTACCTGTTTGCACCCGTTGACGAATCTCACTTTAACTTATGTCATTTTAGTATGAAACTATCTCATTCTGTAAAACGTATAGGTCCCTGTACTAATATAAGTGAATATGCGAGTTCCAGGAAGTAGTTCAGAAGGAGAAGATGTGACCACTGGCACAAGAGTTTTATTTTCCTGGCGTTTCTGATTCCGTCGGTAGTCCTTATTCATAGGGGATGATAACATTATCATGGTCATGCGCAGATGGGGTGGAGACATGCGCAGGCTGCACGGTATTTATAGTCCCTAGTGGTCATCCGCGTGTGTGATAATTGTTAACTTCCGTAGCCACCGCTTGGGTCCTACCTGTTGCGGTGATGGCTTGACACTCCGCGTCCGACTTATTAATGGCCGCGATTGCCTTTTCCGAGTTGGATGCGGAATTGGTAATTGCGTGACAATTATGCTCGTTGTCGTCCGAGTTGTTTTTGCTGAGCCCGGTTCTAGCCACGTGACTGATTCTCTTGCTCAGGCGATATCTCAGTGTGCAGCGTGGACACACCCAAATCATTGCGCTTGTTGATGGACTGGGGACCTAAGGACCATGACTCGAGCAGCTCGCGGCTCACGCAGTTGTCACCCCTCCCGAGGATTTCGGCCTCGTTAAACTTGAAAATATGGTCAGGTCTCGTCAAGTGAGCTGCGACCTGGGAGTAGGCGTCTTTTTTTCTCATTACCACTGCATGCTCGGCCATTCGCGTCCAGAGTAATGGACCAGTTTCTCCGAGGTAGTTGCACTGTCCACAACTGCACCAGATCCGGTAAACGACTCCAGCCATTTCCTGCCGTGACAGTGGGTCCTTCGGTCTCATGACCCGGCGCCTGGTCATGAGACCTGGCCCTGCTCGGTTTTGTCGTATTTCTCTTGGAGAAGACCATTAATGGCTTCAAAAGCCGGATTAGGTGGAATAGATGTGAACAATGAGATCACGTCAAACGACACCATCAGCTCGTCTGCCTCCACTTCTAGGTGTTGGATGCGGGTCAAAAACTCTTTAGCAGACTTTACTGTACTCTGTGCATCCTTGGTAAGGAAGCACAGTCGCTGATACAGCCACTTTGACAACCCAAAATTTGGGATTTCTCTTAAGGATACAATGGGGCGTAGGGGCCCTCCTGGTTGATGCACCTTCGCTAGATCGTAGAAACGTACCATTACAGCGTCGGTTCGACAATCAAAACGCTCTGGCTTTGAAAACTTATCTAAGATCACTCCATTGTTCTGCTAATCACTATTCTAAATATCTACAAGTTGCAGAAATGTGTTCCATGTCAACGATAATAAGAGAAGACAGGCTATAAAAAATAATAGCAGAGCACAACCCTCCTCAAAGGTCAGAGTTGTTGCCGATACAAGCGAACATGCGAGTCCCAGGAAGCAGTTGAGGAGAAGACGACTCAATCGCTGGGACAATACTTTTATTTGCCTGACGTTTCGAAATCCGTCGTGGTTTCCTCATCAGAGGCATAGTCAGATAGCAGTAGCAGGTATGTGTAGCGTATGCACATGATTTCGCAGTATTTAGAGGATACAGTCATCACTGCAAACATACAGCGACAATTAACGTTAATAGCCTTCTTGCGCATGGTTAGTTTGTTGGATGGCATGGGGGCTCTGACCTGCTGAATTTTCATTAAGCGTGATGGACTCAGGTGCGTTGGCGTAGGCTGACGTGGCGGTCTGTCCATTCCCCAAGTGGCGACTCACTTTGGCCAACTTGAGTCTCAACACCAAAATATGGATTCGGCAAATCGTTGCACTTGTTGATGGATGGGGGGCACCATGAACCATGACTCAAGTAGTTCTCGGCTCAGCCGACTGTCACGTCTTCTGAGAATTTCGACATCATCAAATTTGAAGGTGCGGCCGGGTGTCGTCGAATGAGCCGCAACTTGATAATTGACATCATTTCGCCGCACTGCTGCCACGTGTTTGGCAATTCGCGTCCTGAGAAGTCTGCCACTTTCTCCGACATAGGTGCTTTGACCGCAACTGCACCAGCTCCTGTAGACGACCCCAGATGTTTCTTGCCGTGGCAGTGGGTCTTTCGGCTTCATTAGCTGACGCCTTCTGTTTGCCTCCGGCCTGTGTGCGACTCCAACTCCAAGTGGTGTGAGAAGGTGGCCAACGGTCACGCTCAGCTACCTGTTCAGCATGAACAAGAACGTCGGGTTTTTTTTTTAGTGCAAACGTCAGTCATTAGCTCGTAGAGTGACATCTAGAATTTGCCTCTAGGTTAAACCTCAACCAGTGAAAAGACGCCCTTCAATCGTAGCCTACGACAAGTGCCTGAATGGCAGCAAGTGTTGGCGTGATTTAAAACTCCAAATCACGCATCTTGGCTGCTGGTTCTCCAGCCGTGTCTATAGAATCGGCTGACGCTGGAGTTTACTAAAAGCAATTGCTACACTCCAAAAACAACTTTAATTCCGTTGAATAAATTACGAAAAATTCGTGGCCTTGGTGGAACTTGAACCCACACAGCAGGGAAGACTTTAGTACAGCCAACAGTATACCAATTGAGCTACAAAGGCACACCGAAGCTTTGCATTTAAGCAAACTTGGGTTGCTTTACCGCCCAGCCTAATGCTCGTAAGGAATCCAAAATTAGGGATGCAGGATGCAGACTGCCTGGACAAGATCTGTCAAACCCTCCTAATAAACAGCTTTGACTGATTAATTTAGTTGACCCAATTGTGAAAAAACTCGTGGCATTCAGCGGGATTCGAACCCGCATAGGAGAGTGGCCTTTTAGCCAAGCCAACGCTCTACCCACTTGAGCTACGAATTTCGCGCTTCACGCCGTGAGTTAACTCACACTCACTTCAGGAAATGTCAGTGCAAGCTAAGAATTGTAGTTTAACAGAACCAACACTCCGGCAACGATTGAATCTTTGAAGATGGGGATAATAGGTGGGCTTGAGGTGTGACGTGAAGGAACTTTGCATGTAGCGCCAACTGTCACACTGACGTAGGCGCATGATGGCCACTAGCAGAGGGGCAAAACGGGAAATAAGACGGCTGGCCCTTAAGTAGCGAGGCTGCGAGCAGAACGACACTCTGCTGCCGAGACGCGCTACCGACGACCCGAGATTCTAATGCTGGTAGCACTATATTCTGTTGCCCTAGACGGGAGGCTGTTACCGAGGTGAGACCGACGACAGAACACACGCTGCCAATGGCCACAGAAGACCAAGCTGCCGGACACGCAGAAGACAACGCTAATGTTCAAGCAGAAATAGTGACAGTAAACTATTACTGACTATCCTGTATGCCTTCTTTTCCTAACACGTAACTGGGGGACATAACCAGTGTTGACACAGGAACACACAAGCTTATAAAAAAACCAAATACATTCCAGATGGACTAATTTAAACCCATTGGGAAAACTATCAATGAAGCAAAAAGCAAGGATCGTGCAGTAGACCCCGCGGATCATGCAACATTTTGATACTCTTTCGTTAATCGGTATTGACTCAGGTTGTGATAATAGTTATCGTTTAGTCTATTTTGAAGTTTATTCCGTCATGACAGGATGCGGGCTTTTTAAAGAGCTTCGTTCTCACTGCCAGTAAAAAGTATCAATTGTAAAAACTGACTTATTATGTAGTATGACTTTTTTGCATTGATTTTGACTGTTTTTATAAATTCAAATATGTTTTATGGAAAACATGCAAGAGAAAATAATTTTTTGTACTTGTCTGATAGCAAATTACGCGTTATTTAAATTTTCTACTCAAAAAGGGTAGATTTCGGTTTTAAAAAAAGAGGCTCACTTGCCGAATAAATTAGAAACCTTCTGACTGCTACATTGGAATTTAAGGTTTAAACACTGCGCATTGTGTACATTCTGTTTAAGGAAAAGTACGTTTTCGCCTACTGTTTGAGAAAGACGTCACATAGTTGTCTTAAAATATTGAAATAGATGTGGAACGTATTTTATGCAGTACTAGCGCGGAAGCCCGGCTTCACCTTGGGCTTCCTTACATGTTGTTGACCCTTAGGTAGGCAAACCGCATATAAGAACATCTTAAAATGATTATGTCCAGTTAATTTCAGCTTTGTTAGGGAAAATCATAGGCAAATACCTTTGAACTCCCTCTTTGTACATAGTTATGATGCAGAACCTGTGGCGCTGCCAGAAAGGGATCAGCGTTGGGTAGGGGAAGACAGTAAAAAAACTCCTTAGGTATTTTCCATAAGTCAAGTTTCGAATGCCGTTTTGCGCGACTTTAAGGAGAAAAACTGTCGAGTGTAGGGCTGGGGCCGGGAGGGGGGGCGTTGGGTATATTTAAATCGGATGTCCTGCTGCTGAAAGTGTTGGAATCATGTGAGGAGGAGGAGGCCATCGCGGTTGATCAATACCCTAATGGATACATGAGGGGAAGATCGCAATGGTCACGAGAACATCGCCGAGTACCGGAGTTGAGCCCATCTTACACCCTTGCTGGTTATCGGGTCTGCCGACCAGATATCGAAGCACGGGAGACCAACGATCGTCACCAGTTATTCTAAGCAAACAAAGAACTGAAAAGTAGCGAGCCGTATGGTTTTTAACGGAAATTTCTGCTAGAGAAGTTTGGTGGCAAACAATAATTGCTGCCGAGCGGCAATCTAATTAGTCTAGCATCATTACAAAGAACATATTTTTTCATGCTTGTCCAACAGCATCACAAACGTGTCCACAGGTGGCATTAAAATTTGAGCGAGTAAATAGGTATGTATTTGGTGGCAAGTGGTAAATTTGGGCATTAAGAGAGCAGAATTTTGAAATTAAACAATAGTGAGAAATACGGGATCATGAGAAGGAAGGACTAAGGATCAATACGCACCGTAAGGAGATGGAAGGTAGATTCGTCAGACTAACGCTTCTGGGTAAACGAAATTTCTCGCAACGCCGTTGGTTGCCAATACGCACAAATTGGTTTTTGAGCCAACCCAAGATATCGCAACGTAGGGCGAACCGTGAGAGAAGCACGATTCTTCCAGGTGAATTCTAGCCACCCTGAAGGTTTGACCTTGAGACTTGTTGATGGAAATGGCGAACCAAAACTTTACGGGAAATTGAAGTTGTCGAAAATTAAACGGAGTTTCAGATGGCACGATAGGAATGCGGGGGATCTAAGCAGTCTCCCCTTTTGCACAACCGGCCATAATTTTGGCCTCTAGAAGGTATGACACCAGTTGCTTGATAATTAGCCTAGTGCCATTGTAAAGCCGCAGTGCATCAACATTTCTCATCAGCATAATTGGCGCGCCAACCTTCAGAACCAGTTTGTGCGATGGAACGCCAGATATTTCCAAGCTGTTCAGGAATTCAACTGAATAATTAACACAGTCAGAAGGATCAACCGTCGTATCGAATGATTTGTGCAGTTTTTCCTCACCTGGAAGAAGACGGCTAATTCTGTCGTTAATGGAATTGACGAATTTGTTGGTTGGCGCGAGAATTCCTCGTTCGCATAGCCATTCTGCGTCAGTAAAGTTATTTTGGAGATCAGTGAAAACTTTGTCTCTAAGATCTTCGTCACTGCTCAGCAAATTTGCAACCAAACTAATAGGGATGTTTCCGGTAGCATCGCTGTCAATTTTCCCTTCACCAATCTTCAAGATGTTGGTGGAGAATCCGTCGTTTTCATGGGCATTGTGCAGGAGAACTCTCATATTGGTCGTGAGTTTTAATGTCTTCACCTTTGACCATAGGGGTGAATATTTTAGGCAGAATTTTACCTGGTCACCCCTGGTACCCCTTTGAATCACCGGTAGTGTCTGGCGGAAATCACCAGATAAAACCATCGTGATGCCACCAAACGGATTATTTTTTCCTGTGACATCACGCAGCGTCCTGTCTACCGCTTCCATTGCAATTGTGTTGGCCATGGTAAACTCATCCCAGATTATAGCTGAGCACCGTTTCAACAATTCAGATGATCCACTACCTCTGCTTATGTGGCATGTTGCAGTGCCATCATCAGGTAACCTTAGAGGAAGCTTGAAGGTACTGTGAGCAGTTCGGCCACCGGGAAGTAACGTCGTTGCTATACCAGCCGATGCAACAGCCAAACAATTTTGCTTTCTTTGCGCAGCTCAGCAAAAGGCAGCTGAATGACGAACTTTTTGTCAGTTCCACCGGGCGCATCCAAAAAGAAAACGTAGTCGCCATTACTGCGGTTATGGACACTGTCAATTATAGTGTTGAATGCGTGAAGTTGATCAACCAGCCTCCTTGGTTTTTGAAGAGCCACGTATGCTGCCAGCTCGGTAACATTGTAGCAAAGTTCCCGCTGAATTTCAGTTGGAAACTGATTCCCAATGCTCCTGTCAAAAGGAGGAACTCCATACCTTTCAAGTTGCCCTTCACCCATTTCAACCAATGTATTTTCAATGTGAATGAGTGCCGTGTTGTAGACGACGGCATTAAAGTCTTCGGGAAGATGGGCATTTTGCAACTGTAGTTGATGTCGGTAGTCTTCCGACATATCATTTCTGTACTTTAACCATAGATCATGGGGGCAATTCAACTCACAACCTATGATCAACAACGCAAGCAGTCATCGTAATTGAAAAGGAGCGTTAGCAACGACAGCTTCAGCAATGGTGTTTTCCCACTGATTACCATCTTGAAGCAGACCACGTTTCGTACAAGCTTCTCTGTTGGTAGAACACAGAAAACCGTCAATCGTCCTGAGATCTCCAAACGATGTTGGACTTTAACTTCATTAGTAGCATTCGTAAGTAGAAGCATTCTTGTTAAGAGGGGTGAACAGTGTAAATTCTGCCCATTCTCACATCATACTTGATGCCCGGATGTCCGTCAACTGGAATACCTACCTTTCGTCGGGCCCACTTGTTTCGATTCCATGTGTAGTATGAGGGGCCCTGAATATACAAAAGTGTCTGGGCAAACGAATCTTGCTGGCACAATTTGAAGAAAACAGTCAAAGTTGTATCTTTAGGATTCTGAAGCTGATCTAAGAGGAATCCTTCCGTAAAGTAAATCCGTTGGCCATTTTCCAGGTGGACACTTAAGTGTTCAATGGCCCGAAAACGGTTATGGATATCAAAACCAAAGATTCTCTAGAACGCCTCATTGTTGCTGATGTATCTGCCCATTTCATACTGCACAATCTCATCATTGTTGTTACGGTGGTTGAGAGAGTACATGGCGGCATCGGATCTTTTTTTGATGTACTTGCAGACGTACTTGATGGACTTCGCTGTGTTGCAAAATTCAACGTTGATGTGGGCGTTGAATAATTTTGATAGTAAGGGGCAATACGGCAGAATCCAACGGTTATCAATTACCACACCACCGTTTCGCCTTTCATTGATAACTGCTTCGAATTGTCCAATCTCAGATTTTCGCCTTCTATAGAGAGGGTAACCATCCCCATCAGTCTGAGTTGCATCTAGAAATCGCTTGGGATAGCTCTTGGTACATTTCCCATCCTTCATGCAAGGGCTGTTAGGATTTATCTGACCACATGGGCCATGCACCATTTGAGTTTTGATCACTTCAAACAGGATAGGGTCAATGGATCGGTCCGGAAACTCTGCGCATATAAATTTGTCGACATCGGAAGAGTGCAATTTTTCTTTCAGTCAGACCAAAATGTGAGCGTGGGGCAATCCCCTCTTTTACCACTCAACAGTGTACATGTGAAACTGAACATCACCGAAAATTTTGAATTTTGTGATGAGCCTCATCATGGTTTTCAACTTAAGCTGGAATACCCGCGCAGACAAATCATGGTGACCCTGTGGCTTTTGACTGGGGAACAACTCATTAGTAATTTGGAGGCCACGATGGGTTGCAGGTAAACGTAATGAATAGGTCCGGGCAACCATAATGCCTGACATAAACCAACGCATCGTGGGTTTTCTCATGCATATAGCGAGGAGACCCAGTGTGGCTTGACGGCAAGATGAAAAGTTGACCACGACCAGCATCATTACCACCATCAGAAAGGATATTACAAAGGTGGATGTAGTTGTCCACGCGAAGTTCTTTCTCGTGTGTGCGGAAATAGCAAAGGCATTCTGTTTCTATTTTGGCGAAAATATCAACAGCAAATTGCAGGAACAACGTTTTGAATCGACAAAGTAGGCTGAAAGTTCGTTCTCGAATCATAAAGTTATATGAGTAGAAGGCTTTACAACGTAGTGTTTTACGGGTGCCGATTTGAGGTATACCGAAGCGATAACCGTCTTCAACATTTACATGCATGAGAGAGTATTGTAAGGCGTCGTATGAATGGTGTGTCTCGTATATCCTTTGCAACCTATCGTCCCTCCTTCTCAAGATAATATCTTTGTTGCCGTTCTGTGTTTCTGACATAATGACGGCCACCTCGTTGCATGCGAGAGCATTAAATATTCGTTGGTGTTCTCCACGAGGACGTTTATCGGCATCTATGACAATAGCGAAGTCAATGGAAGCGTGCATCTCCAGGGCGGACTTGAAACTGTTAACGTAGCTGTTGCGCTGGTGAAGCATGTCTTGAAGGGACAGTATTATATGATGCTTTAAGCCTGGGTACACTCGAGATCGGCTTTGAGCCTGTAGGTTTATGTCTTCTGCGAAATATATTTGTAGAAATTTCGGCTCGCCATCAGGAGGAGGTAGTAACGATCCAATTCGGTGGCAAACCTGGCCTTCCACCTTAAAGGTAGGCATAAATCCAACCTCACGAACAACGTTGGCTACAAAGGAGGTCATTTGAAACGCACTGTTGTATTTTCTATCATTAGAAAGAAAATTTTTCGAGTCATTGGTATTACCAGCAAGCAATGTTTGAAGTATTTCTGCGGTGGGGGAGAATTATTCAGTAGAACTTTGCAGTTGTAACAGTACATGCCGATCGTCTCACCAGTCCATTTTTTCGCCTGACAATGTCCGCAAACTTCTACCATCTTCCCAATGGAAACATTTACATCTTCCACATAACGAAGACTTGGGTTGTAATTGAGTGAGGCTTTGTCCCACACTGGCCCAGCATCGTTTGTTGAGTTGTTTGTGTTCAGAACATGCCTGACGTCATCACTGTTGTCCATAATGATAGTTTGTAAGGGTTTGATTGAAAGAGAAGGAATTTATGTGGTAGGCCATTCAACCTAACCTAAGAGCTAGCCACATCGCTGTGGAGGGAGGAAGGGTGGCGGTCTTTCAACCGGCCTTGACAACTTACGCGTAAGTAAAGGGGGAGGTCCAAGTGATAGTAGGTCAAGGGGTTTACGCTCAACCCATGCAGTAGTAACAAAGGGGTAAGAGGGAGAGAGAGGGATCATGGGCATCAGATTCCAGTAATAATTGGGGACCAGCGAAATGGGGGTGGGGGGATGGGTAAGAGGGGAATGAGTCTGACATTTAATGTCGTCCCGTGGTCATCATCTCAAGTTTTGTTTGGAGGTGTGAGGACGCAAGGTGTCGACCTCTTGAGACGGTGTCGGTGGGGCTTGGATGCTTGGTTTACGGTGAGTGAATTTGAAGCAGCTGTGCAAACACGGTTATAGCCCTTGCTACATTGGTGGGGGGTGACCTTTCAAGCGGCCGCGACGACCTGGAAGCGACGACCCCTTCCCCACCCCCGCCCACCCCCGTGGCGTATTCACATGCGCATTTCACGTCGGGCGTCGCTTGAATCCTCACACGCACGGTAGAATGAGGGAGCGACGTAGAGACCGACACGCACAGGCGACCGAGAAAGCGTGCCGACGAAGTGATCGTGGTACTAACATGTCGAAGGCGCACAAGGCGTGTCCACCTGATTCCGGCGACCAATGATAATGGAGACACACACAGAGACAGTCACCGATTTTATTATGTATACAGATACAGATATACAGATAGGCAGCACTAATAACTTGACGGATACGATGTATTATGAATAAACAGCTCACAATTGTAAAAAAGCTCATACTAAGCAACTTTTTTTAAAACCGAAAGCTACACTTTGCTTGAGCAAAAAATTTAGAGGCGTAATTTTCTGTCAAACAAATATTAGAAATTATTTGTTCGAGCATGTTTTGCATAAAATATATTTGAATTTATATAGGCAGTAAAAATCAATGATAAAAAGGCATGCTACTTAAGTCGCCAAATTTTACAAAAGACACTTTTTGCTGGTAGTCAGAACGAAGCTCTTTTAAAAGCCCGCATCCTATTATGACGGAATCAACTTCAAAATATGCTGAACTATAATTATTTTCACAACCTGATTCAATACCGATTAGTGAAAGGGTATCAATCTTTCACCGATGTCGAAATTTTGCATGATCCGCGGCGTCTACTGTACGTAGTTAAATTAAACGCACCGGCTGCTCTCGACTGAAGATATAACTAAAAATGATAATGTTAAATTTCGAAACCTGGAAGACTAAACTATGGCTCAAGGTTAATTATAACCCTAAACTCGAATCCTAACCTCTGTCTCAAACCACTAACCGTAACTGTTACTCAATGCTGAGGGCTAATTGTACGAATTTGAGGAGGCGTGATGGGGCCTCTGCGAAGGGGAACAAGGTTTACGCTAAGTATTAGGCCGTACATCCATTCGTTACTACCGCACCGCTGAAATCCGTCGGCTATGTAGCACTGAAGGAATTACTATTGGTCAGCTGGCCTTGATATCTGTTAGGGGCCATGTAAGTCTGTGGTTGCCTGAATTCGGTAGCGCTGCGTGTATTCACTTCCTTCTCATCTTCCAAAACCTTTGTCTGCCCGAGCGCCCAGTGCTGACTCATCCTCTTACCTGTGCGCGCTCTTGTACTTTTACGGCCTCGCTGTCGACGTGCCGGCGTCCGGAGCTAATCGATTCCTCACGAGTTCTGACGCCAACACCTGCACCCTTTCCTGACTGGCTGATGATTGGGCAAGGCTTCACTTAACCCGCGCGCATGGACACTTTTACACTGACTCGACTGGCTTCGGTATGCGGTGCTTGAAACAGCCACTGTAAAGCTTCTTGAGCAATAAAGTTGTCCGAATTCATTCAGTCTTCCCAGACTTGTGACTTGGGGATCCTTCTGGTGTCAAAACAGCAAATAACCCTAGATAATTGGTGACTTCCAATGAACACCTGATTTTTCCAAGTCCTCCATAAAGTCTGGTTTTGACAATGGACAGCTTTTTGCGCGAGCAGTTCAGCACATCTTGGCGCCTGATTCTGGCTCGCTCACTGCTGCATAAATCACCCAACTGGGCCAACGGTTGATGGAGAGTCACGGCTTTAGCTAACTACCCGTTGCCGAACTCTCAACTCCTGAAGTTCCTACTGTGTCTGCTCTTGCACCCATGAAAACTGAGGTTTCAAAGCCCTCTGAACATCTGGCATTCCTTCAACGGCGATCAAACTTATCATCTCAGCTTCCACCGAGCTCATCTACCGCAGCTACCACCTGCTGGTATCACAAAACCTTTGGAGCCAGAGCCCGTCACTGCATCTCCATCTGCTCCTTCGTCTCCAAGCAGAGCACATAGGTTAAGCCAGTCCACGCAAAGATGAACGCCGCCAGTCTGCCTGATGTCTCCAGCTCTCATCGCACCCGTTATGTCTAGGACAGCGTCAGTCACAGATGTTTCCTGGTGGACACCGGAGCTTGGTTATCAGTTATCCCTCCAAGTCCAGCTGACCGTCTTGGTCTTCACCTTCAGGCTGCAAACTGCTTCCCCATCCTAACTTTTGGCAGCCGGTCCCTCACCCTAGCCGTTGAACTTTGAAGGTCATTTTCCTGGATTTTTGTTATCGCCGATGTTCCCAACACCATTCTTGGGTCAGACTTTCTTGCCAAATTTGACCTTTTGGTTGACTGTCGCCGTTCTCTTCTTGTTGACCGCCTCACTGGTCTTTCCATTCACGGCCTGTCTCCCTTTACGAACTCCTGCAATTTATCTGTCCTCGATACAGATATTGCCTGTCCTTTCCGGGACTTACTTCGCAAGTACCCTAATATTATTAACTTCCAGTTTCGCTCTGGTGATGTTCAGCATGATGCCGTTCACCACATCTGCACATCAGGCCCTCTTGTGTTTGCTCGGCTTCAACGACTTGCTCCGGCCCGTTTGTAGGCCGCGAAGGCGGAATTCGAACACATGCTGCACCTTGGCATTATTCGACCGTCTGAGATTCCCTAGGAATCCCCTCTTCACATGGTGCCCAAAGCTACATTCGGCAAATGGAGACCTTGTGGCGAATATCGTGCGCTCAACAATGCAACGGTTCTCGATCGGCATCCTGTGCCCCATCTTAAGGATTGTGCTGAAACCCTCTTCGGCAAAAAGTTTTTTTTGAAGATAGACCTGATACGCGCCTTTTCTCAGCTTCTGGTCGCCCCCGAGGGAATTCCGAAGACTGTCGTTACCACCCCATTCGGCCTCTTTGAGTTCATCCGCATGCCAGTTGGCTCACGCAATGCTGTCCAAACGCTTCAGAAGTTCGTTGACCTGCTTTACGAGGCTTGCCATTTGTCTATGCCTATATCGATCATCTCTTGGTGGCTATTCGGACTGCTGAAGAACATGTGGACCATCTAACCCATATCTTCGACCAATTTAAGAAGTGTGCCGTCTCTTAAATTTCTTGGCCACCTTGTCAGCTCCGAAGGTTTATGTGCCGTTCCATCTAAGGTTGAGGCCATTCCCGATATTCCCCCACCAATTTCGAAGCGTTAGTTACATCATTCTATTGGTATGGTCAACTTTTACCACCGGTTTCTTCCGAAATGTTCTGACCTTATGCTTCCTCTCCTCAATCGACTCTCTGGTCCTAAGGGCCCCCTTGAACTTTCTGGTGACGAACTGACTGCTTTTGAGACAATCAAAGCCTCTCTTGCAGACGCTACCTTACTCACACACCCCGCTCCCAAAGCTCAGTTGTCATTGGTGGATGATGCTTCGAAGGTAGCCGTTGGTGCCATCTTGCAGCAACATCTGACCGATTCAACTCAAGAAACGCTCGCCAGCTGAAACCAGATATAACGCCTTCGATCGCGAGTTTCTCGCCATTTATCTCACTGCCAAACATTTTCGGCAATTTTTGGGAGGTTGGGAATTTTTCATAGTCACCAACCACAAGCGGCTGACTTTTGTCCTGCGATCCCACTCTGACAAATATAACCTCAATGATATTGGTCATTTGGACTACATTTCTCAATTCATCACCGACATTCACCACATTGATGGCACGAAGAATGAGATGGCTGACCTTATTTCTCGACATTCCCTCTTTTCCCTTGAAGTTTCACAAGGGAGAAAACTTGGTGTTATGGCGGTGGAGCAAAAACGATTTAACTGTCCTAGTGACGAAGCTGTCACTGGTCTCCAGCTTGCAGACGTTCCCCTCACCACCGCAACTGGTGCAATCCTTTGTGATATGTCGACTCCTGTACATTGCCCGTTTGTGCCGCCCATGATGCGTCGAGCTGTGTTCCAAACTCTTCATGGACTCTCCCACCCTGGGATTCGAGCCTCACAAAAACTCCTTGCGGAAAGTTTCATCTGGCATGACATGAACAAGGCTGTCAAAGCTTGGCCCGCTCCTGGCCGAGTTGCCAAGGGAGCAAGGCTCATCGCTACAACAAGTATCCACCCGGCACTTTTCTCAGCCCCAACACTCGAGTCAGCCATGCCCATCTTGATGTCGTAGGCCCGTCGCCTCCATCCAATGGCTTGACCATCTTCTTACCTGCATCGACCGCTACACCCGCCGGGCCGCAGCCATCCCTTTGCCGAATTTGCACGCAGAAACCATCGTCAGCGCCTTTGTCAGTCGTTGGGTCACCATTTTTGGTGCACTATTTACGGTTACTACTGATCGCGGCACCCAACTCGCGTCTTACCTTTTAAACACCCTTGCCAAGTTCCTTGGCTGCACTCGCATCCGGACGACAGTCTACCACTCTGCTGCTAATAGTCTGGTGGAAAGGTTTCATCGGCAACTCAAGGCTGCCCTGTGAGCTGCAGAAGATCCAGGCAACTGGTCAGACAACCTGCCTCTTGTCCTCCTCGGAATCCGCTCGGCACTAAATTCGGACCTGGAGTGCAGTGTGGCCGAGGTGGTGTTTGGCACAACTCTCCCTATGCCCGGCGCGATGGGCAGTCCAACCCCACGCGGTCCCGAAGAGACACCTGCCTACTTTGTGCATCGCCTTCGTCAATGTGTGCGCTCCTTTTCTCCGGTCCAGCCTCTTACTCCAGCGACCGAGCCTTATTTCGAGAAAGGCCTGGCCCACTGCACATATGTGTTTGTACGCTGCGACCGGGTACGGAAACCCCTGGATCCGCCCTACGAAGGACCATTCCGTGTTATCTCCCGCAATGACAAGACTTGCTGGATCCTTAGTGGAGACAGGGAGGGCAAGTCAGCATCGACCGGGACAAGGCTGCTGTTACGGAGGAGCCACCGGACCTGCCACCAGGGCAGACTTGTATAGGTGTTAGGGCTAAGACGGTTAACCCTAACACCTACAATCTTCCAGACCCTGGTTCCTTAGGAGATGGGTGAAGTCTTTGGAAGGCAGAGTAGACGGAACATTACATTGTTTACAGATTAAGGGGAAAGCTAGCAATTGGTCTTACGAGGCGTCCGACCGTTAGGCCAGTAGGAGAGGCCAGTGTCGCCGCGACCGCGACGCGCGAGGCACAATTACCAATGACCTCTGACCGTAGTCATCCCGGGCGGCCGTCGAACACTCGCTTGGTCTCGGTAGACTGGTAGTGATTGGTTACACAGCGCAAGGTTGACAAGGCGAGACTGGGTTTGTTCGTAAGTGGCTCTGACCATTGAGCGAGAACGGACAGGGGGTACCGGCAAGTAGCGCCTGACCGCAGGCGGCATTAGGTGCGCAGGCCAAAGACGCCATCCGTCAGATCTTGGGTTCTAAGTGGCTGCTAAGGCCACTACACTTGTGCTGACTTCCTATTCCACTTTCCGATACCGTGCTCCTCCCCTTCCATCCCTGCAATCCCAGCATCCCGTATACTTTCTCTACCTACATTTTCCCAAAACTAAGCTACTACATCACCTCCACAACCATAACAACCACTCAGTCCTCCCATACTGTTCCTTCAGCTTAAATTACCCGCAATGGACGTCACATTCACTTACCTGATCGATTAGTCTCACATTTCTTCTAGACTTCAGATATCCTCCGGCGTCGTTATAAGCCGACCTACGGTCTCGGAGGGGGTGAGGTGGGGGTTGTGTGGCTGCCTGAATTCGGTAGCACTGCACGTATTCACTTCCTTCTCATCCTCCAAAACCTTTGTCTGCCCGAGCGCCCAGTGCTGACTCATCCTCTTACCTGTGCGCGCTCTTGTACTTTTACGGCCTCGCTGTCGACGTGCCGGCGTCCGAAGCTAATCGATTCCTCGGGAGTTCTGACGCCAACACCTGCACCCTTTACTGACTGGCTGACGATTGGGCAAGGCTTCACTTAACCCACGCGAATGGACACTTTTGCACCAACTCGACTGGCTTCGGTATGCGGTCTTGGAACATGCACTGTAAAGCCTCTTGAGCAGTAAAGTTGTCCAAATTCATTCAGTCGTTCCAGATTTGTGATTTGGGGATCCTTCTGGTGTCGAAACAACAACTAGCCCTCAATAAGTCTGCCAGTTTTTTTATTAAGGAACACTGAAATATTAGTATTGCCGTTGAATGAACCACATAACAGGCGCCAAAAACCATCTTTTTAAAGGCACTCTTTGTGAGATCAGCCACCTGATCTCTAACAGACATAACTCTACTAACCACTCTCCGGCTGTTGACGGGGCTCCAGGCTGAGTTTAGAATGAGAAAGCGACAGGTGACTTTCGTCAAGGACTGGTGAACAATCGTCAATGAATGGTGATCAAGAACAGCAAGCAGAAGAGACCATGGACCCATGGTAAGATCATTCGTCCTTTGATCAATAGGTAGCGGGTTCAAGCCTCGGATGGTGCATTACTTAAACTTGGGTAGGATTAGCTGATGACGGCTAATGAGGCAGAAGTGGATACTCCAGTCTTTGTTGTAGGCTAGGCATAGAGCGCCTGCTAGCGGAACTCCAGAGTGAGTTCCGTAACTGAACAATGTGCGTCCATTGACTATTGGCACTTTTGAAAAGAAAATGATGCGATGTCTGGGACAAGTCTTTAATTCGTCTGACGTTTCGAAATCCATCGCAGATTACTCATCAGAGACATTAGTATAAGTAAAAGCATCAAAAAAGGCAGGGCAATGGCGCAGTGGTCAAAATGTTGATCTTCTAGCCAAGATTTCATGAGTAAGAGCCTCGCGTGCCGCAAATCTTTGGGCTGAGAGCTTTATCCACTGTAGAGGTTCAGCGGATCCAGCGAATTGACGTGTTTATCAGGATCACTTGAACTATAATCTTTTTCTTGCCAGTTGCAACCCTACTTCCCTCTTGTGCGATGAAAAGGAAAGGTGTCTCCACATTAAATAGCTGTAAAATAGGACTACTCCCAGCTTGGTTTTCGTCGATACATCAGCCAGTCTAAGCCCACAGCTATGGCCAAAAGGGCGCCAAGATTGAACATAGGCTTTGATACCTTACACATATGGCAATCCGCGTTCAGTAACACTGCGCTGACTCATCCCTTCTTTTGTCACAACCTTGTATGTTCCCATCTTAACACTGTCTTTATCCCCCAGTTGCATTTAAGGAAGAGAAGGCAGAACAGGATAGCAGTTTATAGTTTACTGTCACTGTTTCTGATTGTACATACGCTTTTTCTTCTGCGTCACCTCGGTAGCAGTCTCTCCTCTAAGGCCACAGCAGCAGAATCTCGAGTCGTCTGTAGCGCGTCTCGGAAACAGAGTGCGCCTTCTGTCCGCGGCATCGTATATAACAGTCCAACAGTCTTTGTTCCCTATTTGCCTCTCCGCCAGTGGCGCATGCAGTCAGCCGCGCTGGTGTCCTCAGCATGACAGCCCAGTGGCTGTTCACGCGTATGCATAACCGTAAGTCCTCGCGTGACCTCACGGATGGCAGACCCCGACCATTGTTCTCGTGTCCTCAGGACACCCCAAGTGATGACTCCTGTGCTCGGCCGTACAATGAAATTTGATGCTTTTGAGAATTTCTTTAAGTTTCCTGAAGGTGAACGATTCAATTTGACAGGAGAGGAAAGAACTGTATTTTCTCTTAATAATGGATTAACTTCCGCATGAGTAGATTGATTCCACATTCAGTTATAAAACTGGCGACATCGAAAAAACTAGCCATAAACATTGCCATTTTTTGAACTACTTATTATTCTTTCGTCTCTTTCATTTCTAAATAAAGTAAAAGGGGAACGTAAAGTATACAAAAAACTAGATTTTTTCATGACTTACATCCAATAAGGGCTTCATTGTCTAAAATTAGCGAGAACATGTTAGACGTTTGGTTTTCATTGAAGGACATTCAAGGTTCATTGATGCATTCAAACAAATTCTCTTCTGTTATCGTATTTTGTGCAAAAAAACTTCACAGAATAGCTGAACATAATTTTTAAAATACAAACCGTCAATGTTACTGCAAGCAAATTCGGTCTGTTTAACTTGACTTTCTTCAATCTGAACAATTTTGTATAAACTTTTCCAGTTCTAGAAGGGATATTTTCTATACCTATTTTACTTATTTTGAAGTTCCTTCTTAGTATTATCAACATTAAAGTTTAGTTTGGTTCTACCTTTCGTAATAGCGTAGGAAATTCTTTCTATATGAGAATACTCTCGATTTCTCCAAATCTAATCGCCATTTCTCTTCATAAACCTAACTTAAATGACAATTTAGCTAAGTAAAAGGCTGTCACAGCATTCAGTAAACTGAATGAATCAGAATATTTTTACTTAATATACGCTAAAGTAACAGGTCTAATTTCCTTATGAACGCTAAATGGTCATTGGGGCTCGCTATATGCCACTCCTTTCTTCCCCCTGCGTAGTCTACCAATCCAGTTTGAGGCGCTTTGAGTGGCTGGAGTCTCTAGGTGGTAACGGCGGGTCGCCCAAACCGCACTTTGCTCCACGTTGACACTGTCCGTAACTGGGGCATCAGTGTTTATTTTGTCTCTCAGTTCGCTGTTCATTTCAAGTCAAGTCAAGTCAAATTTATTAAAGGAAATATAGGCGATCGCCTTTGAACTCCCTCTTGGTACATAGGATTTAAGAAATGCATCGGTGAAGCCGAACATTCTAAAGAAGTTGTTGACACAATTTAAAACAACTACTCACTTGTTTCAAGTAATAAACTCACACTCAGTTTACACGAGCCAGCAGTGTAACTGAGGAAGAAGAGCAGACAGTGAAAAAACTCCTAAGACTGGCTCATAATTCAAAATGGAAGGTCATTTGTGGTTTTTAGGAGAAAAACTGTCGCTCGTGGGGGAAGTTTGTGAATGATAGGGGCATGATGCTTCTGTGAATGTTGACGGTAGCCATGGCGTCCATGACGAGTAATATCTACACCCGAAGGACCATACGAGGAGGAGACCTCGGAGTCACGAGAACGTCCCGAAGACCGGAGATGCGACCATGATACGCCTTTGCTGTGTCAAGAGCCGAGGAACCTACCACGTTGTCAGCAGTCGGTCGATACGAGAAAGGGTGTGACAGGGCCGCGTAGCCTAGGACCATAGGTGCGATAGGTGCGTCCCCAGACACGATCGGCGCAGATCGCATAGTGAGTAGAGACAACATAGGTAGATAATGGCAGAGACTCTTGTTTCGTCTCTCCGCGTTTCGCCTCAGCCTCAGCTGGTTGGCGGCCTTGATTGTTCCGCCAAATGACTCACCCCCGATAAGAATACCATAATACAACATAGGGCCAGGCAAATGTGTGTGGTGATATATCGAACAGTCGGTTAACATCCAGGTCTCTTTAATCTGCCTTGATGTGATATCATCACCTCAGCCCACAATTTAGACGGCGTAACCGTTGAAGAGGTAGCCCATCTCGGCAGCATGCGTTGCTAACTCTGACTTCAGGTCCGGCCTGCTTACCGGCAGCTGAGGTTCATGCACTCGCGTTTTTAGCTGCCGGCTGGTTTCTCGAAGGCTGCGGTACATCCCGCAGTTGGCGTTAGACAACGCCTGATTTTAATTTTCTTTCGGGCAAAAGCTGTTTCGCCCACCTTACGTTTTCATTACATTACCGCCTACAATTGTTCAGACATGGAGGGTTCTTTGCTGAGGCGTGTGTGTAAGACCACGATGGACGTACCCGCCCTGCTAAAGTTGTTGATAGGAGGTTAAGCAGGTTTAAAAATTCCAGTGAAGTGACCAATAGCATGTTCAGACAAAAAATAAGGACACATGTATGCCATGCTGAGGTGCCTTGAGGCAGCATGACAAGTGAGGGGTATTCGGAGATCTATATAGCTGTAAAAACCTTTAGTAGTAGGCATTTGTTGCCAAACTGGGTAACAGCAGAGCAATAAAAATTCATAGCGAACTCGGACAGCAGTAGATGACTCAACAAGAGCTACTTTCATGGTATTCGTTCGCAAAAAAAGGTAAAGACAAAGGCCCCAGCGTTTAAGTAATGCAGGCATATCCCTTTTGTAGGACAGGATGAATACACAAGCCAGTGTGGAACCTTAAAATAGACAAAATCATCAATTTATTTTCCCTGCTGACAGAGGAGGCTCAACGGCACTTTAGCAGAAGACAGAATTATATTGAACTCCTAGACCAATTTAGAGGACCCTCATTTAAAACTGATAGGATCCATGATATACCTCGATGTCGGCTTTCTTGTCCCATCCGAACCACTAGATGCAGTCAACATATACGAAAGAGAACCTCAACAGTCCTAGGAAGTGCATATAGTTGCATCTGCCTTACTTAATTTCTTGAACCCGTGTGTGGAAACGAACGCTTCGTTTGCATCGATAACTGAGAGTAGCTCCTTTGGCGTCAGCCACTGTTGGTTTTCTGGCTTATTTCACGATAAAGCTATTCATACTTTTACAAAAACCCAAATAACGTAGATAACCCCTCTGTTACTGCCAGCAAGTATCAATAGAAAACGCTGCATAACGTTATAAACTCAAAACTGCTACGAATCACCTTCAAAGTCAAAACTGAAGTTGACTGCGAACTCCCTCCTCCTGAGTTCCTTGTACGACGAAACACTGCTGGGTTATTCCACGCATCAGTGTTCCGCAGAGAGTGTTATACGTAGAGTTTCCTAACTTACGAGAGCAATCATTCTGTCACCGCTGGCTGGAGTGCTGTTTGCAGCATACTTATTTGAGTCAACACATTCTGCTGTGAGGAGGAAAGGTATGAGATAGGATTTCAATATGTGTTCCATCTGCTTTCCTGACATGCCGATCCTTTATATTCATCTCACTGATCTATAAGACAACAGAAATCATAACAAAAAAGAAAGAAGGTTGTTTCAATCAAGGCCCAAGAGCAAGATAATGGTGAGACAAAATGAAGTCGTATCTGACTAATTTTAATTGCCAACGTTGGAGCAACCACATCGTCAGCCAAGCAGCAATTCAAAATTTGCAGCAGCGTCGTGCATGCGTTAAGGAGTCAAATCAAGTACTCGAGTAAAACAAAAGCACGCTATCCACTTAAACTGAAAAAAAACACAACATCATTCTATTTGCCAACAGAGAAGATGCCGCCACCACCACCGCCACCGAGAACAAGGCGGCCAAGTTTGCAGTTTCAGATGGGCTACTTCATAAAGTACATGCGCCTAGAAAAAGTGTTGAGTACCCCATTAATGATTCGAAAGAAGTTCCAAACGCAATAAAAAGGCTGCAAAATTGCATATGATGAAATAATGGTTTGGCTGATGTGGCCCGGCACTCCAATTTAATTCCTCTTTATCGTGAATCGCCAACCTTTTTGACTCAGAGGGCCAAGAAAGCAAATATTTGGAAATATATCTCAGTGAGAGCCACATAACATATTTCAAGGCGAAATTCAATAAAATGTGAGTACAATAATCCCCTGGATTTGTTATTATAAATAATTTTCTTATAATACTAATTGTTAGTGCGACTTCTGGTGCTGCATGGATTCGCTGATTGCTCTGTAGACTGGTTGGCGGTTGATTAGGTTACGTTTCATGCAAGCGTTGAGGCTTTCATCCGTTAGACGTGATCGTAGGGTGAACTTGATGTATCTAAGATGTAAGAATGGCTGCTCACATGCATACCTAGATTGCAAAAAAGGTCAATACAGCAATACACACACTGCAGTGTGTGGTATGTGACTGGAAGCGCGTTCCAAGTTTTGATTGTCAGCTGGTCTTCGGGTTAAAGTTTTTTTAAATTTCTGTTAACATGTGCTTGCTTTCCAACTCCGCTTTATGTCGTGCGATCCTTTCCAAATCTTCATTGAGTGACTTGAACTTATTCACCCACCTTCAAGTCAGCCAATTCTTCGAAATTTCCTTACGGAGACACCAGGCGTAGAACTTAGGTCGACTGTGGACAGTGAACGCTCGGTTGGATGGGTGATGAACTTAAAGAGACGAGTGTGCTTCCAAAATTCTCCAAAGCGTTCTTTGAAGCGTTCATCAGCACCTCGCCACCTGCCATTTGCGGTCACTGCAGATAGGGTATATCTTACTTCAGGAATGTGCGAACACCGATCGATGGAAGTGAAGCCATCTAGTTGATAAATATCAAAGTTTTCAGAGGCTCACTTTCTATGTTTGCATATTTATTGCATCAGTTTTTCAAAATGTAGTAAAAAATCTGTTTCAGGATCCGACAAAGGCGTGTCTTGTATCCGTTTAATTATCTTGTCTTTGTTTGGAAGATCATCAAAAAATTTATCGGCTACGTCCAGCATGAACGCTTTAGAAAACCCGCCGACAGGGGCATGTCTTTTAACCATTTGATTAAGTTGTCATTGTTCAGAAGGTCATCAAACAAATCATTCGCTTCATCCAGCATGAACGTTTTAGCATACTTGCCATCTGTGAATGGTTTTCCGTTCCTCGCTATTGTTAAAGATTCAGCAAAGCCAGTAGAATTATAGTCCCATACGCGGAGTTGCTTCTGGTTGGTTTGCATCCTGCTCATTCGCTCTTGGCATGCTTTCTTTCGGCTATCTCCCGCTGGGTATTTTTATACGAACGCATCATGGCGTGTGTTGATATTGCGCTTTATATTCGACCGTTTTATCGATGTAATCTTGTCATTGCAAATAAGCCACACCACATAACCCGCTCTTTCGACAAAGGTGCATTTTTTCGATCGATTCGTCCTGAAGTGTACGATACTCGTCAACTCTTTTTCGTTTCAACATAGTCTTTGTTGCAGAGGTTTACTTTGGGCAAATGGAAGAGAGTGTAGCGATCAAGTATGTGCGATCTACTATAACCACTACACTAAGAGCACCCCATCTGATAAACGAAAACAGTCAGATGTTAGGAGCAATGTATTAGTGCACTAGGTAAGTTTCGCTTGCGTGGGATCAATGTGTCCGTCTGGGAAGCATAAACGGAAGGGACTTTAGGTGACAAGGTAGGCTGGCCTATGCGAGTAAGATAGCCTTGTCTGCCAGCGTGACCTAGACCACGCTGAGGTCAAGTCTGGGGGCTGTCGTGTTTTAGTAGAACGTCTGTAATTTAGCGAGCTGATCGCGACATTTGGGCCGCAGGAGAAAAGGGAAGCAGCTGCCGTCGGCATGTCGGAAAGGGAACACTGAAACAACTGCTAGGTTAAACGTAGGGGGCCAAAATTCCAGAGAGTGGTCAAGAGTAAACTGATTCTAATACGCATCTCGGCGGCGGTGGCACGTCATTGGAGGAACCAAAATCACAAAATCTTAAGTTTATGATTCAAATTTTATCTGATAGAGCCAAACGCAATCATCAAAAGGCCACACAGCGCCAGTTTTGAATCCGGACTATCTGACCAAGCAGGGAGCGCCCTGAAGACGTATGAATGATGTGTTTTTTGTCGTTCTGCAAGTGAGTGTGACGCAGAGAAGACGAACTTTGGACAGTTGCCCTCTGACGAGTGGTCGTGGCCTCCTCACGAGTTGAAGTGCACTCGTCTGACAGTCAACTTCCTTCTACCTTTCTCCCTTTCTTCTCCTGAAGATCGCAGGGCAAGGGTTTAAGCTGTTTACTCAATCCACTATGACACACTCTGTGAGGTTCATTCTGTCTAAGTAGTCGACATCGTTCATAAAATAGGTATTGAATCCCCACGAGCATGTTTCTGATACCAGCTTTTCTCCCATGAACATCGTCCGGCAAACAAATCTCATATGATGAAGCCCGAGCCCACCACTTTTCCAATTTCGCCATGAAGTACATTTTTGCATTGATGCGCCTTATTCATGCTCTCGCCTTTGCAGTTTTTTATTGATATTCAGATAAAAACGAGTAGACCCACATTGTGTCTTGAGCTATTTAACGCAGTAAACCATGTTACAAGAGGACACAAAGTATTTTTATCACGTATTTACAAAATGCAGAGCTTCAAGGAAGTATAAAAAGACAATTTTCTTAAGAGTTGTAGACGCTCTATACAGGCTTCCTAAGTTCTGTGATATGGGTTTATGAATAGATATTGGCTGCTTGCTATGCAACATAAGCCGTCTTCACTAGGGCTCCTGTTTAATCGTCAAAATCCACGCGTATAGTTGCTACCAATAGGATTCTAACAAGCAACCATGAGAATTAGTTCAAGTAAGGGTTTGTATTTTCTGCTATATTATCGCATTGTGTACATTCCAAAACGTGAGTTAAAGGCGTTGTTGAGCAAAATTTTAGTTTAAACAAGTCAGAATTTAATGCTTTTTCCATTTAGCGAAATAAACGAGGGTGATATTTGGCCTAGTATATATACATTTTTGAATTATCATGGAACCCATTTGTATTTCGGTTGGAGACTGCCCAAGATTCAATCAATCTGAGGTCGCGAAATCAATGACAAATGAAAGGAATGACTACCACCAATGCAGTCCGTAAAAACCTTTTGGGCAACTAGAATTCAAACGATCGATCGACAATTGGCCAACCCGCTCAGTAATTTCTAGGAGCTCATGATCGAAGCTGATAGAAGCGAGCAGGTGAAGACCAGCAAGCAGTTGCTGTAGTAGAAGATGCAATCGCTGGGACAAGAAGTTTATTTGCGAGATGTTTCAGATGAAGCCAGACTTTCACTGCAGTATATTTTTTCGTGAGCGAAACTTTCCAGTCGATGTTATTTTTACTTTAATTCGCCACTACTGAACAGATGCCATTTAAAATAAATAAAGTTAAACAAACTCGATTCACCTAGGGCAGCAACGCTGCTGACGAATGTCATCGTCATACTGAGGTTGACATCATAGTGCAGTAGGAGTGTCCAGACGTTGGAGACACCGCCACCAGGACAACAGCCGACAGTCAGGAGTCCAAAACCAAATTCTTTGGTTTGACTGGAACCACCATCGTGACCCCGAACGCAATCTGTGTCGAAGGGGGAGGAAGGGGGGAAAGTAAAGTGAACAGTTTTATGAGAGACCGCGCCGGTCCCTTTTGTAATCTCGGTGGTATAACCTACCAATATAAAAATAAAGACTACACTAGGCTCCCTATCTCATGATATGTCAACTGAACTTGTTAAATATAGATATATCTGCATCCTGCAAATTACTTACATAGTGTTGTATTTCTGATTATCTTGCAACCTTATGCCAAGTGACTATAGTCAGTTCAGGATGCTGTCTTAAGAATGATGTTATTGAAGGTAAGTTGTGTTCAAGCGCTTCCCTTGCTGTTGCCGACTCAAATCACGACAAGAGTCAACTCAGTGTATACAGGAGGCGCAACATTCATCGATTATGAAAAAGATAAGATGACTAGCCTGTTCCTCGAGAGTTGACACAATGAATAGAACTCTTGATCTGCGTCCGGCCACCCAGCCTCTACGGACAGTGCTCCAGACAGGGCCGACAGCACTTACGAACAAATGGCACTTTCCGCAGCAGCAGATACAAAAGTAAAGTGGAGGTTATAGGACAGACGATAAATATCTACCTACCAACGCGCCCAAACAGCCTAACCTGATCCGCAGAGGGCAAGACAGCCAATCAGCGCATCCGGGGAGGGCCCACGGGCACGCAGTCCTCGCAGCAACTAAGATGGTCACTCAGTGGACTGAGGTAACACGGGTGGGCCAGAAGTTGGCCATATAGGGGGTGCGGGCACATCGAAGATTTTGCGTCAAGCATGCCTTTAATACGAGATAGGCGGTAAGACAAGGAGGAACAAATTTGTTTAAATGCATCGGGGATAGGCTCACACGGATCTATTGGCTTCGCAAGCTACAGGTAAATTAACGTGATTGCAGATTTTCGCTTATTTCTTTCATGCTCTGCACGAGTATTTGTCTCGCGCAGCCCGCTACCAAATACCGAAACACCAACGCCTGCCTCCCCAATGGCGTCTGGCCTATCACGTTCCTAAGGCTGATTCACAAAGGACCTTGTTGTGACGACTGTCATACTCCGAAACCTCGGAGGTGGCCATCTGGGTTCCGGTTGCGCGTCTCTTCAATCACATTCCTCCTAGTGATTGTACTTTTTTTCTGTACCCAATAAACTGTTTCTTATCTCACATGGAAGTGGGCCTGAAGATGGAACTGACAAGGGTCTTCCCATACGCACATAACTCTCCTGCGATAGTATGGCCTTAATGAAGCAGATGAATGTATTATTTCTTGGTGAAATGGTTAGCAAGCTTTTAGAGGCAAACCTCTAATCACAAATACACTGGCAGACTGGGCTCAAAAGTATTTGATGCATAACTGGCTTTAAAAAAATTTATTGAAACATTACACAGAACGAGGCAGATTTTGAGAAAATACCATTTGATATGGAACTTGAGTTATAAAAAAACAATTCAAAAAAACAAATCAGCTGTCACTGGGAAATTTAAATCTACTGGGGAGAGAACATAGCCTGAATACAATAACTTCTCTACCCACTTGAGTAATGTCGCTAAAGTTGGCTGCTAACTGTCTATGAGCACAGTTCGAAAAACTTAAACTAACGGTTACACACACTCAAGTTGGCAATTTTCGCCACAATACGTGGATGCAGATCTATAAATAAAGCTAAAATACTCAAAATGGCTGAGGAGTTGCTCACCAATGGCATGATTCCGAATTGACAGCAAAAACCAATGACCGGTCCTACGGATTTCTTCGCGTGCTTCCAAATCTGCCGGGGATCCAGTTCACAGCCCATGGCCAGGGTAACACCAGCGATCAGACATGAAATCACCACCCTGAAGATTTGATCAACTAGGAGACGCGCTCGCAAAATTTTAACCGGAAGCCCCATGACTGAGTCACCGTTCTTGTCCTCGCTGGTGAACAGAAGCGAGTACAAGAAGGTCTGTATGAGCGTTGAGTCTGACCTGCTCCAATTGTGCCGCACATAACCACTGGCTCCACTCTCCTCCTCAATGGCTTCACGAGCTTACATTCTCAGGTAGGCTACACCCATCTGATCTCCCTGAATGGTGAGATTCAGTCCGATTTTGATGGTCCGGATGAGACTGTCGGCTGTAGGTGAAGCCAGAACTCAGGAGCTAGGTAGACCACAGTGGAAAAGTCAATTTAACATGAGAGAGCGATGGGCACCTTGAGCTCGTAGGTTAAATTGCATGCCACTTGTTGGTCTGCAGCCTGAGGAAAAACGAGCTGCGACTTATTGCAAGAGAAGTTGAGGACCATCTTTTCGTCTTCTGACTTGAAGTGGGTCCGAAGCAGACCGGTATCTTCATAGGTGGCTGCGTTGACTTCCATTTCGGCGTTGATGCGTTCACATTGGGCTTGATCTCGCGGATCAACCACGAGACAGCCTATTGACTCCTTTACATAGCCGCGACCGCCGAAACCCATTACCTCGGTTGTTTTCGAGGAGATATAAAGACACAGAAGCAGAAGTGAATGCAGCATAGCTTAATCAGCGGCTCACGGCAAACGCGGCTGTTTTTAATCCACTGCTTCTACAAGCACGCAAGTGCATATATATAGAGAAATGTAATTACGACGGTTGGAAGATGCAGAATAAGCAGACCAGAGTGATGACCTACTTGTCTTTAACCAATTAGATTAAGGTTTGAACAGGGACTGGCGTCAGGTTGTGGCCTTATGATGATTGTGTTCAAGAGTTGACTCAGATACTCTCTGGTGAAGTGTTTCAATTGGATTGGATGTGCTACAGCATGTCAGTCGAATGAACCACGAGCAAATAAGACCTCTGTGTGATCTATATCTCTGCAAAACTATGGTTTTTACATTGAACTGACTCCCCACGTTCCATTGTTAGAACCAGATATTTGCAAGACTTGGCTTTATTTTTTTGATTGCTGGAAACCACTAATTGATCTGATGATAGACTCTGGTGCGTGAGGCATGAGAGGGTGCAGTACATGATGAGTAATTCGACTTTCACTTAAAACAATCTGATGGGCGATTCACCGTTTCTGTGTAAGAGCATACGGTGGGCAGCGCCAAACTTTATGGTAGAACTGTTGGGCGAGAGGAATTGAGGACGACCCTGGGGTTTTTTTGGGAAGTGTCAAGCCAGTACCGCATCAATTAAGACCCAAGCGGTGGCTACAGAAGTGAACAATTATCACACACACGCGGATGACCACTTTGAACTATAAATACCGTGCAGCCTGTGTATGTATCCACCTAATCTGCGCATGACCATGCCTATATTATCATCATCTATGATTAAGGATTCCCGAGGGATTCCAAAATGTCAAGCAAATAAAACTCTTGTTCCAGTGATCGCACCTTTGTCTTCAGGACACTAATTGTTCCCAATTTATTCAACGGAATTAAAGTTGTGTTTGGAGTGTAGCAATTGCTTTTAGTAAACTCCAGCGTCAGCCGATTCTATAGACACGGTTGGATAACCAGCAGCCAAGATGCGTGATTTGGAGTTTTAAACCACGCCAACACTTGCTGCCATTCAGGCACTTGTCGTAGGCTACGATTGAAGGGCGTCTTTTCACTGGTTGAGGTTTAACCTAGAGTCAAAGGCTAGATGTCACTCTACGAGCTAGTGACTGACGTTTGCACTAGAAAAAAAAACCGGCGTCCTTGGTCGTGCTGAACGGGTGGCTTAGCATGACGATTAAGTAAATAAATATTGTATCTTATCTCAAGGCGCTAGCAGAGATGTCGTGGTAGGTATTTTGATCAAACACAGCAACCTTGTCATTTACAGAACGTGAAATATTTAATTTTGCTATCACGCCAACCGTTGGAATGCAGGCACTTGATAGCGTTTAGATCCCTGTACAAATAATTTGGTTAGATCTTATAAAGAGTGAGCTTTAAAATTAAGTCATGATGATCATGCCTCTTAGCGGCTTTAAACAACGACAGATTTGCTCAAGCTGTTGTAAGGAAGCATCATGTAAAAGTACACCTACAGCCTGCATTTTGTGCAGACATTTGGCAGAGGTATCATTTCTATGACACCTTTTATAGGCTTAGCCTGAGTCCTGTTTCTTAAGAGAAAAAGCTAGGGAAGTCGACCATAGGCTAATCGTGATTTTGGAAAGGCAGCATATGGAAGCTGATATGTGCTTACGTATAGCACTATAGCATTAATATAAAAGTAATAATTTCACTAACACAGCTTATCATGATTACGGAGTTTATAATAAATAATTACCTACTTGTTTTGTTAAACATAACCTACACCTGATCCTGACCTGTAATACATTGCGAAATATCCGTAGTATAATTATTGTAGTAAATGCTTAAGGTCCAAATGTACCATGTATATCTATCTTAGTTGTGTTGAATGGAGCACGGAGATACTGTTATTCTAGTTTAAAAGGTAGCTTTGACTGAGAGGAAAACGAGTCCATTGCTGGGACAATACGTTCATTCGCCTGATGTTTCGAGATCCGTCGCGGATTCGTCATCAGAGACATAGTTAGATAGCAGTAGCTGACATGGATAGCGTATGCACAGTAGTTCACAGTATTTATAGCATGCAGTCATAGCTGCAAACATACAACGACAAATACGATGCAAGTACTTAATTACAAGAGTAACCATCCAATCAGCCACAAACGCAGTTGCGTAAGGACGCTCTATCGGCGCGGCGAGATGCAGTGAAGCGAACAAGAGGATAAAGTTGCCGAGGTACAGTACCCTCGACGGGTGTTCAGGCAACATGGTTACCTGCGCAACTTTGCCAACCAATGCTTGCGCAAACGAGAAGGACAGCAAAACCTCACTGACCTTAAAATTTGGTGATCGATCCGGTACGTCAAAAACGTCTTGGAATCTTCCAGACGCTTCCTCGCACCACTTGGAGTTGTAGTCGCACACAGGCCGGAGGCAACATTAAGACGTTATATAATGGAACCAAAAGACCCACTGCCACAGTAAAAAGCATCAGGAGACGTCTTCAGGATCAACTGCAGCTGCGGGCAAATCAACTATGTCGGAGAAACTGGCAGACTTATCGAGACGCGAATTGCCGAGCATGCGGGAGCAGTGCAGCGAAACGGTGCTAATTCTCAAGTTGTGGCTCATTTGACGAGATCTAGCCGCACATTCAAATTCGATGAGGCGGGAATTCTTGCGAGACATGACAATTGGGTGAGCCGATAATTACTTGAGTCATGGTTCACGGGCCCCTACTCCATGAACAAGTGCATAGATTTGCCAAATCTATATTCGGTACTGAGATTCAATTAAGCCAGAGCAAGTCATCACTCTGGGAACGGACAGGCCACCACATCCTCTTACGCCAACATCGGAGGGCCAAATGGCCGAGCAATCATCACGCCTGAGTCCACCAAGCGTGATGAAGATTCAGCAAATCAGAGCCCGCATGCTGTTGAAAAAACTATCAACACGCATAAAGGCAATTACCATTAATTATCATTGTATATTTGCAGTAATGGCTGTATTCTATAGTTTACTGCTAACTCCTGTGCATACGATTCCCGTATCTACTACTGCTCCCTGACTATGTCTCTGATGACAAATCCGCGACGAATCTCGAAACGTAAGACGAATAAAAGTACTCTCCCAGCGATTGAGTCGTCTTTTTCTCAATTACTTCTTGGGAGTCGCATGTTCCGTTATATTGACAGCGGACATGTTCAAACTCGACAGGCAAACTATTGAGCCGAAAGGCTAACAGATACCCATTTTGTGGAATCCATTACCCCAGGAACAGCTGTAGGAAACCCGGAACACCATCCACCCTTGGGTTACACCACACACGAAGTCACGGGATTACAATTCTCAATCCGCCTGCATGATAGCGGATCACACTATTCACTGCTTTGTTTGGCTGCATTTGTGATCATGAGGTCATATCTACAGTACACTGCTACCTTTTTATATGCACGAAAACAAGTTATTTTATCTACAATATATCACCATGCCAATATTTGTAAAATGCGGCCAATCTGTCGCATATGCAATTCACCAACAACACCAACATCGAAAATTCTCCATAGGGTGACAACACGAAGAAAAAAGCGTGTGAAGAAATGGAAATGGAGAAGTTGAAAGCCGATCTGTATCCATAGTTGATGTAAATGTCGTGAAAACTTGACTTGTGAGTATTACATGACCTTTTACCTTTGTCCTTTTAAACGGACCCTTTATTTACCTTACCATCTGCTCTCCGCGAATGGAGCCATTTTTGCTGAAAATGCAGGTTTGTTAAATCTGCACTATAGCATTCTTCTTCTTCTTCTTCTTCTTCTGCTTCTACCTTATCTAACCGGCCTCAATGATGTCACGGACGGTACCTCTCCAGGCGTGACGATTGGCGGCAGCGCATCTGCAGAGCTCCACGTCGTCTCTTCTTCAGCAACGGTAACCGAAGAAAGAAGGACCAAAGACGGCTTCCATATCTTAACGGAAGGTTTCAAGCTAAGGCTTCAGTAACCTTCCTCTTCGACGCCTCAAGGTGGGCTGCGGCGCCGGATAAGGGGCAGTATAGCTATGCTCGTAGGGCGGACAACAGATGACGTGTCCAAACCATCTCGCTTGAATTGCATGAATGGCCTGAGATATTCTCGCTTTACGATCGCAGCAGGTGTAGACTGTCTCATTCGAGATGAACCCGCTATACTTAACTCGCTGGATAGTCCTCAAGCAGCGGTGGTCAAAGAGCTCCAGTCTTCCCTTATCTTCAGTGCGCAGAGCCCAGTATTCACATCCATAGAGGAGGGCTGACCGGATGGATGCACGATATGCAAGAATTTTCGTGGCGACGGCGATTTCACGTCGGATCCATAAGCGACAGAAACTTCAGTCGGAGACAATATCGATCTGCCCATTCGGCAGCAGCAGCCCTGCCCCGAGGTAGTTAAAACTGTCTATTTCTTCATGTTGAGGACCATTCGTTCCCCAGGGGTGCCTTCGCGTGGTCAGGAATGCAGCTTGAGAATGACTTCGTTTTTTTGGAATTTATGCACATGCTAAGATGCGTAGCGTGTGCGCCAAGAGGGCCCCTGTGCAAGCTGTGCTGGATCGAGCCCCGTGGATCGAGGGTGAAATTCGGGTGCGCTCCCATAACACTTGTAAAACATGGTAGGGGCGTGGTCGTGGTAGTGGTGGCGCGCATAGGGATGGCTTTGGCCGCGCCGGCCGCCTGCGCCCGATCCCACGTCTTGACAGGTGGAGGAGACAGGTGCGAGTGAGGCAGGTGCGGTGCAGGTCTACTATCACCTAAAGCTGATCAATGCTGTGACCTCAATTCCCCTCATCCCCACACCAACCGTGCCAAGGAAAACAATACAGTAGTCGCCGGTTATTAAGCCCACATCGGGCCCAGACCGAATTGGGCTTAATAAGCGGCGGGTGCACTAATAGGAGAGTCCTTATTCTTGATTAGCAAACGCAGCATAGGCACTATACATTGCATGCGTACTGCATTATGTGCAGAGCTTGGTTATGTACAAGAAAATAATACTTTTTGTCTGCATTTTTCGCAATAAAAAAACACAAAAACGTTTAAAAAAGGCGGTCTAGTGTCAGTTGTTTTGCAGGAAAATTCACTTGCAAGTGCTCTTTGAGGTCCCTCTGCAGGCACCAGAAATCGACGAATTTTGTGAAATTTGATGCCTGTAGACCACGTTGCAGAGTGTAGAGTGCAGCTCTCATTTGCGCAGCAGTGGGAACTGGCTCTTCGTCCTCCTCCTCCTCCTTATCATCATCATCAACATCAACAAATTCTTCATTTGCTTCTCCTCCATCATTTACTTCTTTCTTCTAAATGATTTCATTAACAAAGTTCTGGTCAAAATCTTCCTCGCTTGTTTCACCAGTGACTCTAACATCTGCATCGATGTCCATCCACTTACGAAAATCTTCCTCATCGATTCCTGGTGGAGGCTGCATCACATCGGCTGCACCAACATCAGGAGCAGCAACAACATCAGGGGTTTTAAAAACGCCTTTATGGCAGCAGTTTCCTATTGTGTTCTTCTTCACCTGCTTCTTTGCATCTCATCACATGTCCAGTGCTTGGAGCAAATTGATCTTCTTTGCGACCTCAGGGCCAGTTGCTTGCTCGTTTTCATCAATTGCATCAACAATAGCCTGGCGAATGTGATGTCGAAAATAAGCTTTTAGCATCCGAATTATCCCCTAATTAAAATTTATCGAGGCCTAGGGAGGCTAGCGATACGACATTGGTAGGCTTTGAGGTCAAACCTGTCGGCACCGTCTAGCGTGGGCCTGAACGCGTTGTTCCCTATGTGTGTGAGGGTGTGTATCCTCAACGCTGCGGTTTGGGCGCGTTAGACTTTTGCGCGTGCGGCTTTCTCGTGTTGGGGATTTTTCCTCCTGACTCCTTATGTCTGCTGCCGTCCGAACAGCGTGTCGCAAAATTTAACTTGAAAAATGAAAATAAATCACATCCAGCATCTTGTTTTGCATAAGACTGGCCAAGTTATGTAACCAGTTGCGCAGGCAGAGAGATAACAGTCTCACTCTATCCTGTTGGCAAATTGGGCTTTGTAGTGGATGACTGGGCTTATTAGACGGCGGATTTTGTCATGTAAAATTCCATCCCAAGCTGATTTGGGCTTAATACGCGGCTGGGCCTATTAACCGTGGGCTTAATAACCGGAAAATACTGCATAAGGACCTCGTATTCTAAGCTATGTTTTTCCCTAGCACGCTTCTGGGGCAGACCGCATGTCTGTCTCTCGTGTTTATTAAGCACGTGCACACTAGGGTGTGTGAAATACAGGTTAAGGTCACGGACGTGTGTTCACTCTCTGTTTACCCTAACTGGCAAATTGCTTGCAATGGCCAATTCACAAGTGATCTTATGACAGTGACTGCCCACGCTCAGACACTTCCAAACCCGGCAACCTCACTGCCAAACTGCGACCCTTCCCGCCCATGGCTGGACTGCACTTGTTCGGAATTTAATAACCCACTACTCAGATTGCACTTAATTAAATTATTCAGAAAACTCTGGCCTTCTACTGGGTAATAACCGTTGGGATACGTTCATCTTTTAGTATTCAGGCGAACTGCGCTGTATACTACCTTGTTGACCCCGACGTTCTCTATATGTTACATGGTTTATGTAGTTGCAGAAGAAGACCTTCCTTGAACGCTTGCACCAGTTTTTTTCTCCTAGAAAACTACACGCTATTCAGTTGGTTTCGTGGGCTGACGGTTTTCCTGTTAAGAAGAATCGATCGACAAGACAATACGCTAATTCGCCTGACGTTTTGACACCATCGCAGATTAATCATCAGAAACATAAGCAGAAAACAGTAGCGGAAACGAGCAAAATATGCACAGGAGTTTGCAGTGTTTATAGGATTGAGTCATTACTGATGAATCTGTAACGGATATCAAAATTTCAGGCGACTCAACGCATTGTCCCAGCGATCGAGTCGTCGTCTTCTCAATTGTTTCCTGGGATTAGTTAGTTTTGAAAGCGAAACGGAATTTGGGATCTGTTTTTATTACCCTGCGAACCATTGCTTACAAATCTTTGAAGTTCTCGCGTTTTGAAAAGCAGAGAAAACGGCAGATTCTGGTGGTAATCGGGTTCCAAGTGTATTAAAATATTCACTTTCTACGTTTACCATGCAGGCGCCTATACACAGTACCTGGCCGGTCTCATGAAATGTTTTATTTTCGTTAAAAGTATTATTGAGACAGGTGTATAATACTAAGTAACATACGGCATAGTTTTGGTTGATATTTTAACGGAGCAAGAATTATGGTTTTCAAATGGGTTGCTTTTATATACTTTGCCTAAATCATACAATCTAAGGAATGAATACACAAGAATGCTCAAAATAAACATTTTATACACATTTAGCAGTATGTTGATGCAGGGCTTTGGGAAAAGCAGTAGGTTTGCCATGCTATGGCTACATTAAATGTATATATTGACCTGAGCTTATTAAAAATGAGAAAATAATATACGTTTCACAATCGCATGTTGACTGGCTTCTCTCGTTTGAGGAAAATCGCACATGTTTCAGAAGGAGAAAGATGCGTTTTTAGTGTAAATACATGAACATGGGGGTTTACATACGTCTGAATAACAATTTAAAAATATTCGTTTACAAAAAAGGGCGATAGTCTTAGGGCACGCACACACAAGCCTTTGCAAAACTAGGCAAAACAGTTAAAACACGCCCTCTATGATCGCACAACTGCTGTTAGCATACTGCGACTTTCATCAGCCTCCGCGCCTGCATCGCTGCTTTCTGCTTTCTTCGCCAAAGATGTTCGATCCGGACGCTTGCGACAACAGACACATCGCCCCTCTCGAATGCAAACCACAATCAGCGCAATCATAAGGGGTAGAGGGGTGAATATAGACACAACCAGGGGCATCACAGCACCTATATCTCCCTCCGGTTGGGGCATGGAAAAGATCAGCACCAGGATGGCAATGCCGATGTTTTGAATACCTGTCTCTATGGCGATCGTGAGGACTTCGGCCCAGGGCCTTCGAAGCAGGAAGGCGATCAGACCGGCGAGCAGGAAGCCAATCCAGGGGAGGGCGGCTGCTGTGGGCAACAGCAGGGGATAGTGACCAATCAGAGCGTAGATGGGCAGGTTGACGTAGGTGCCGAAGCCAACAATGACGATGATTAAAAGAGTCGCCAGCGGCGATATAGCTCGATGGATTATTTCGGCCGCCTTAGGTAGGAAGTGTTTCACCAGCATGCCAGCAATGACTGGTATGACAACATAGAGCAACTGCAGAACAATCTGGTCGTAGGGAATCTTTATCTGTTGCACGTCGATGAAGAAGCGGCCGTAGATGAATAGCAGCAATGGGAGCATGCCTTTGTGGGGGGGGGGGAAACAGTTGATTGGTCAATGCAGCAAAGAGAATAAACGTAAAAGAAACGGAGTGATAATAGCAATAATTAGCATGGTGGATATGAAGATTTACCAAAAACATGATCCTTGCTGGCCCCTTAATGTGGGTTGTTTGTGAATGAGGCAAAACATTTGTAGGGACTCTGCAGTCCCATTCACTGCCCACGCAGTGCCATGTATGAGGTCACGTGGTTGCAGTTCGTGGAATGCCTCTGGAACAGTTTAAATCTGCGCGAACGCTTGTCCCGCACGGCTGCTGCACTACTGACCACCCCCTAGTCTGGCCAATTAGCTGCAAGGCTGATTTACACAAAGACCGTTTTGACTGCTGTGATGACACTTGGGATACTGGCCCCCTCGCGGGTGGTCGTGCACTCATTCGACAGTCAACTTCCCTGCATCTATTCACCCATTCCGACAAGTAAGCGGGTCTAGAAATTGCAAAGGCACAGATTTTATCTACTTAATTAATCCACTGTGATGCACTCTGTGAGGTCTGTTCTATAGTTCCGTTCATCAAATGGCCGTTTGAGTCGCGCTAGCATCTCACTGACAAGCTATACTCGTTGGAACATCGTCAGGGGAAGTAAATCTCGGATGATTTTGCGTATGAAGCCCAATTTTACAACTTTACCGTTGTTGGATTTGTGCTCATCATTTATGCTCTTGCTTTTACAGTTTGAATAAAAGAGGAGAAAACCCACAATGAGTTGAGCAAATTAACGTGTTAAAATCTTGTGACAAGTTGACATCATAATTTTTATCACGTATCAACGAAATGCTGAACTTCGAAAGGTTAGAAATTACAATTTACAGGAGAGTTGCGAGCGTTCTATGCAGAGTTCCTTAGTTCTGTGATTTGGGTGTTTGCTATGGAACCTAAACAGTCTTCACAGAGGCCCCTCCTTAATCGTCCAACTCCACGTGTACACGTTCCGAACAATGAAGATCCAACAAGCAAATCGGACATTTAATTCATAGAAGAGGTCAGCATTTTCTAATATACTATCGCATTGTTTACATTTCACAGCGTGAGTGGCACGCCTTGCTTAGCAATTTGGTAAATTTAACAAATGAGACTGAAATGCCTGTTTCGTTTTTGTGAAACCTACAAGGGTGATAATTGTCCTAGTAGTCATACATGTTTTTGAATTTGTATCAGATCCATCTTGATTTGGATTGACGATGGAAACAAGCGAGTGTCCGAAACGTCAGTCCAAATATAACTCGGTCCATGTCCTTGAACCTTCGTCTTCTTTTTCTTTGGGGAACGACAAAATCGCTAAGATATCTGGACCTCAAATCTTTGCGCATATTGGTTGAAGAATGCCCAATCACTCTGAGATCGCGAGGTGATTGGCAAATCATGGGAATCGCTGCCACGATAGGAGCACCGATGCAATTCATGGGAACGTCTGGGGTAGCTGCAGGTCAAAACGTCGATTACTAATTGGTCTACCTACTCAATAGTCACTTGAAGTTCATGATCCATGCTGGTAGAAGCCAGCAGGTAAGGTCATGGGAAGCAAGAAGTTGCGTGACATTAGCATGACGTTTCGGCTTCACACTTGAATCCATCATCAGAAATTACTGCATTAAATGATGATAAATGCAAATTTTACGCATTATATTTACAGTCCGTAGCGGCCACGCGATTAAATGCGCACATGATCGATGTCTTGTGCCAATTTTGACTGAGATGCATAAAAAGTCACTCATTTAGATAGGTGTCCTGGATTGTAAGTCCTTCTAAACAAAAGTGCATCCATGTACGTTTGCGAGGTCAAGTGCCTGGTTCAGGCTGACCGACTTACGCATGTCGGTCAGTGGTTGGAACGTTAGAGTTCTGATCAAAAGGTTGCGTGTTCGCGTGTTGGCCAGTACACCATATGGGATGGGATATGACTGGCTCCTGGCAGCTCATGTTTCAGAAATGGCCATTCCAGTGTCTGCGTCCTAGCCGGTCAAATTACTAGCCGTTGTGCAACTGCCGACGGGGCTTGAAAATAAGTCTCAAGGTAGGGTGGGACAAATGGGTTCTCTTATCTAATCATGAACCTCCATCTCCAAGTAAACACGTAAGACAACGAGCTTAGGGGATGGTACTAACGTAGCCTTAGCAGTAACCTATCCTTCGGTCTTTAGCAATATCCAATTCTTTTATATGCTTCTTGTTGTCATTTGCAGTAATATTGATCTAACTGGTGCTAGTATTAATAGTACTACTAGCTACAATCATGAGAACAGCAATCAAATTTTCAGTGTAGTTATGGTACCTACGTAGGCTTTCAGCACTCCTAAAGAACGTCCACTATTGCTTCCTTGTTGTCTCTCTCCCTTCTTTATCGTCTTATTTTTCTTCTTCTTGTACAACCTGCTATACACTGCTCACCTCCAACTTGTTTCCTTATTAATCCTGCCAAATGACGCTTTTACCAGACACAACATAAGCCCAATGTGTGTTGTGGAGGAAGTGGCTGATGAGTAAAATTGTGAGTCAGGGGGCGGCGACTCCTTCTAACTCCCTGGCGTGCTTGTCAAGGGGACCAGGTCGTGTTGTGGTACGCGCAGAGGAGTTCGTCGGCACTGTCAGCCGCTACGCTCATCCCACCTCAGGTGACCAATCAGCTAGGCGATGGCTTGCTGCTGAGGGTGAGGTCGGGGGAGGGGGAAAGCATGAAGTCTATCCTCAGCGCATTTTCGCCTCAATCTGACGCGCTTGAAACTATCACTGTGCGTTAAAAACTACGGTTCGGAGGGTCGCCAACTGATGGGTTAACTCGGACCACGCAATAAGTCTAGTGTATGCCTAATTGTGTGTAGTGGTTGACTGACGGTCTGAGAGTCAGAATGCAATGACGCCTACTTAATGTGGCCTTTATGGCACTCCTGCGCATGCAGGAGCCTAAATTACAACAGTGCCGTTAGTACGCGTATTGGAGTGTTAGCCGCGCCAGCTGTCTGCACCCTCCCTCATCTTCGGTCTTCCCGACGTTTGTCTTGACATCGGAGGGTAGGCTAGATTCACGGCAAGTCTACTTTCACTATACTCCAGCTATAGTCACAACGTGTGCCTTATGGATGCTGAAGTTCGTGGAGGACATCGTCGAGACTGTAACGCAGATAGTCTTAAACCTCGTAGGAGATCCCCTTCATCCGTAGGTTTAGAGGGGTAAACAAAATATTGCGTTCATTAGCGGGTTGGTATAAGAGTTCCGCGCTGAACTTCTTCCCTTCTGAACCGTTTAGTGCGAGGGAACTGAGAATGCAGTCATTTGCCAACTGCATGCACACAGGCATACGCTAAGAAAGTGGACAGAGATAGTCCCGAGGATCTAACTACAAGCTAGGGTTATATCGCCAATGGCACTAGTTCTGCTTTGTTTGCCCCTAATTTAAGTTGAACAAACATGGCTTACCTAGGGCGGCAACGCTGCTAATGAATGTCATCGTCATACTGAGGTTGAGATCACCGTGCAGGAGGAATGTCCAGACGTTGGAGACACCGCCGCCGGGACAACAGCCGACAGTCAGGAGTCCAAAACCAAATTCTGGTTTGACGGGAACCACCGTTGCGACCCCGAGCGCAATCTGTGTGGAAAGGGGAGAGTATTGTCAACAGCTGACCGATCGACCGCACCAGTCCCTTTTGTTCTCTTGACTGAATAACCTACCTATATGCATATAAATAAAAACTACAGGCGATTCCCAATCTCACAAAATGTCAATTGAAATTTTTGAATATATTTTGCTTCGTGCAAATTGATTACGTTGTGCTGTATTACTGATTGTCGTGCAGCCTGATGCCAAGTTACTTTAGTCAGTTCTGGATGCTGGCTTTAGAATGATATTATTTTGCACCATCTGCACAAAGCTTACGCTGAATAAAATGACTTCACATATAGTATGCATTTTTGTCAATGACCTTACGAATGGCAATATACCTTCTGCAAATGATGAACAAAAGCATTATTTCTTATGCCTGTTTGATAGAACATTATGTCGTACGAATTGTTATAGACGTGAAAAAAGGATATCTGGCTTTAAAACTCATAGTTAGGCCTAAGTTGGTTTATTTTTTTAATAGCTGGGTGAAGCGACCCTCTGTGTGTGAACTACTTCACGCAAAACGGGTTGAACTCATTAACTTATTTTCAAACCGGAGAATGCTTTGTGCGGGTTCAAAAGCCAGCACCTTGACATGATTAGGTTAATTCTGTATTAGGCTGAAAAACAATCGATATTACAACCCCACACAGGAATACTGTTCGGTTAGTTGTATTCAGACGCTTCCCTTGTTGTCGCAGATTCAAATCTCACCAAGGGTTAACTCAGTACATGCAGAAGAGGCGATAGTCGTCGATTGAGTAGCAGATAAAATGGCTAGACTGGTGCTGGAAAGTTGACACAATATATAGAACCCCTCAACTGCATCCAACCTTTACGGACAGGGCTTCAGAGTGGGGGCCGACAGCAATTACTAACAAATCGCGTTTTCCACAACAGCAGAGAGAAAGAGTCCAGCGGAGGCCCTAAGACCGACGTCCGATCTCTACACAACAACTTCCTCAAACAGCCTAACCTGATCCACAGAGGGCAAGACAACTGATCAGACCGTCCTGTTACGTGAGCCTAGGGGCATGCAGTCCTCGCAGCAACTACGACGGTCACACTGCGGTAACAACGGTGGGCCAGCGGTCGGCCACTAAGGTGACAGCAAGCACATCGGAGATTTTGCGTCAAGCATGCCTATAACAGGAGATAGGCGGCTAGACAAGCAGGAGTGAATGCGCAATTTAATTGAAGATGGAACGGGCATCATAGCTGAAACGAAGGCAGCAGCACACCAGTCGGTTACAGGACGCACTCCTCCTGTAGTGGTCATTGCCTGCCCGATGCCTGGCCTTCCTGTCGTGACTTCAATCCATCTAGACCTCAAGTTCGTGGCGCCCGCCAAACTTACTGGCGCGTGAGACACGGGCCGCCTAGGTTAATTTTTACCCACAGGGTGTCCAACCAATCACAGGCCGATGAACGCTCTCTCTCTCTGTCTACTGTCCTGACTGCTCTCAAACTGGCACTTGGGACCCGGTCAATCTTCTTGGTGTTCGTGTTCTCCCAAGTCTAAATTCTTCCATCTATTCTCCTTTCCTCTGTGTACACAATATACGATTCCTACTATTCTAGCCTTTCCAAGACTTCTCTACTAATTAACGATAGTCTGAAGATTGCATTTGCTAGGGCTTAACTTACTTAACCCCTTGCAATACTCCTGACAGCAGCTGCTTAACCGCTAGCATATCATATCATGTATAACCAGGTAAGGGAGGCTGAAGTGACCATTTCTGGCATACAAACCGGCATCATTCAGCCTAGACCCCCAAAACTCCAACTCATGATTTCGCTGTGGTTGCGCGCTCTTCTGATAGTAGCAATGCTCCTTGTTATTCCCCTTTTCTTCTGTACCTAATAAACTATTCCGTCCAACTGGCGTCTCACTATTTCAAACCCCTTTAAAAGTTCAGGCTGGTGGAAATTTTGCCTGCCCCCTTCCTCAAGCATGATCTTGTCCTGGGTTTATTCAAACCGCATTTATTGCATCGGTAATAGGCGCACACGGATCTACTGAAATGGGAATTTCTGGTTTATTAGCCTTCGTCAGCCAGCCGTACCCAAATATAAGGGAAGAGCCTCCTGTGGCTCGAACCAAAGCGAAACGGGCTCTATGGCTCTGCAGATTAACATTTGCAGCCGTCAATGAGGATACCGAATGAGGAAGTCCAATTACAACATGGCTTAATGTTTTCCCTTTTAAAGTTTAAGCTGGTGTTAAATAGCCTGTCCTCTTCCTCAAGCACGAGCTTGTCCTGTGTTTATTCAAAACGCATTTATTGCATCAAGAATAGGCGCATAGTGATCTACTGGCTTCTGGAGTCAGATTAGCTTTGCATAGGTGGCAAAGATCATTAAATAGCGACCTAATATCTAGGCCATGTCCATTTGAATGAACCGTATTCATGCACATATTAATCCAACTTTTGAAGTATACAACCTACTCCATGTTTAAAAGAACATGTCAGGATCCCGATAGGGTATCGTGGGTCAATACTTCCCACCTCATGTCATATATAGGTAAAGCTGAGTGCAGTGTTCAGCCTAACTCCCCTATGCTTCACACAAGCCCTTGTCTTGCGCGGCTTAGCGCCAAACGTGGACACAAAAACGCCTGCCTTCCCCATTCCGGTCTGGTCAATCATCTCCCTGAGGCTGCGGTCGTGAGCTCGTTTGACAGTCGCATTACTTCTAGCTATTCTTCGCTCCTTCTGTACTTAATACACCATTTCTCATCCCACAAGGAAACGGGCCCGAAGATCACAATGACAAGGGGTTCACCATATTCACATAACCCCCTGTGACAGTATCGTCTTAGTGAAACAAAGCAATGCATTATTCCATTGTATGAAGGTTAGACAGCTTGGGGAACCAAACCTCCAATCACAAATACAACAGCAGGTTGGGCTCAAAAGTGTTTCATCCCTAATTGGCTCTTATAAAATTCTAATGTAACATTAGATTGAAGATGCCACATTGTGAAGCCACATTTTTACTAAAACACTTCCAAATTTGACAACTTATTCGCCAGGCTTTTGAGAAAGCATCCTACCGAGTCCTATGCTAGATCTAAGGAATTTGGGTGATAAACAGATTAGCATAAAACTCAATGATTCTTGCGAAATTTAAATCTAACAATCACCTCTCTACCCACTTGAGTTGTGTCGCTCAAGTTGGCCGCTGACTGTCTATGAGACCAATTCGTCAACTAAAACTAACGATTGCACACACTCGTGCTGGCTATTTTCTTTGCAATAAGCGAACGCCAAAGGGCTGAAGATTTGCATGCAAAGGAAGTTACTCGGCTCACCAGTGGCATGGTCCCAAATTGACAGCAAAAACCAATGATCGGGCCCACGGGTTTCTTAAAATGCCTCCAAATCAGCCGCGGATCCAACTCGCAGCCCATGGCAAACGTAACTCCAACGATCAAACATGAAATCACTGCCCTGAAGATTTGATCAATAAGGAAACGCGGTCGCAAAATTTTAACCGGAAGCCCCATGACTGAGTCGCCGTACTTGTACTCACTTCTGTTTACCAGCGAGGATAAGTAGGCCTCCATGAGCGCAGGTTCAGACTTGCTCCATGTGTTCCAGGCAAAATCGCCGGCTCCACTTTGTTTGATGGCTTCACGAGCCCAAATTCGCAGATATGCTACACCCATCCGAATCCCCTTGATGGTGAGATTTAAGCCGATGGTTGATGGTCCAGATGAGCCTGTTGGCTGTAGGTGAAGCCAGAACGCAGGAGCTAGGTAGGCCACAGGGGGGTAGTCGATCTCAAACGAAAGTGCGATAGGTACCTTGGCGTCGTATGCTAAATTACACTCCACTTGCCGTGGGTGTTCAGCTCGAGGAAAACTGAGTTCCGACTTATTGCAGGAGAGGCTGAGCACCATATTGCCATCTTCTGACTTGAAGTGGGTTAGGAGCAGACCGGTCTCCCCATGGGTGACTGCGTTGGCATCCATTTCGGCGTTGATGCGTTCACGATCAGCCTGATCTTGCGGATCAATGACCAGGCCGCCAATTGACTCCTGTGTATATCCGTCGGCACGGCCGCCGAAACCCACTACCTCGGTTGTTTTCAAGGAGGCATAGAAACACAGAAACAGAAGTGAATACTGCATCTTTGAATTCGCGGCTCACGACAAAGGCGTTTGCGTTTAATTCACTTCTTCTGCTAGCATGCACGTGCATACAGAAGCGGTGCATTTTTAGCACATGTAGACTAAGCTGACTAGGGTGTTGACCTACTTCTTTTCAGCCAATTAGCTTTAGGTTTGAAAAGAGAATGGCGTCAGGTTGAGAGGCTGATTGGGCCTAAGTACGATGGCGTTCAACAGTGGACTAAGGTTCTGTCTTTTTTAATTGGATTCAATGTACTGCTGCGTCGTTAAAATATGAAGTCAATCAGATTCGATGGTCTTCTTTTGCCAACTGCCGCCAGTCATTCTGGCAGACTCTGAATGGACCAATGAGATCATCGGGAATGCGTGAGTTGTGCACGAACTCAGTTGGTCTGCTTGTTGCAAAAAGAAGCAGATGGAGAGGCATCCTGTGCTCATAACGTACATACTTATAAATTGTACTCATAATTGGGGGGGAGGACTGACAGGTTTTATTGATTGAATTATCCCAAATGTGAAAAATACGTTACCTCGGTGGGAAGGCTTCAGTTCAGCCAGCGATCTCCTAATCGAGCTACGAAGGCACACTGAGAGCGCTATTAATAAAATGGTGGATTCTAGATGATTGCTTAGGAAATCCTGCTTGGGCAGTCAACTTGCTGTTCCGTATTGGTGGATTCCATAGGAGCAGCAAAGTTGGGCGAATAATATCGACCCAAGTGTGATTAAACTCACGGTGTGAAACGCGATATTCGAAGTTGAAGTAGGTAGAGCGTTGGCTTGCGTAAAAGGACTCCCTCCTATGCAGGTTCAAATCCTGCCGAATGTCACGAGTTTTTTCACAGTTGGGTCAACTAAATTAACCAAATCTGCCAAAACAACTTAATAATTAAGTCATCCTAGTAGTCATTCCGGTGGATTTTAGGTGATTGCTTAGGAAATCCTGCTTGACCAGTCAACGTGCTGTCTCGTATTGGTGGATTCCAGTCAAGCCAGTCAAACTAGGATGACTGCTTTTGAACAAGCTTCCTTTCGGCCACCCGCAAAATAATACTGAGAAGAATGAATTCTAAAGGAATATTAACTTTTTCTTTGATTTTCCAAACCCCCATAAAATCAGCCATCTTTCTAGAAAAAGCAACGATGCATGGTTTCCAAATACGTTTTTAGTCCTGCTAATAAAACTGAGCTCACGGTTTCAAAATTATACGTCATCTCCTAGACGCGGGAGTTTGGTCGTGAATAAGGAAGAAGACTTTCTGAGCATCGGACCAGTTGTGCTCAGCTTTCGAATGGTTAAAGCAGTCCAACTTCACAGATAAGAAGCAGCCACAATAAGTTGTCCTACACATGATTTCAACTCTTCTGTTTCATAAAGAGTCGACTGACACGCACAAACAACTGTGGCTATTTTACTGAAAGGAATTATAGGCGCGTAACTAACTATCGTTTCATTCTTTTGTTATGTAATACATATAACATTTAATAGCATTCCCTTTGTAGATCATAGGTTGCCGCTTGGTCGGTTTGCGGGTCATGACTTGCTAAAACTTCATCTCTCGTACTGCATTTTAGTACCAAAACTACACTTTCCTTTCTCCTTCGCCCCTTAAAACAATCTCTCTTCTTCTGCACTATAAGGGGGTCGTTTCCGCTAGAGTTGGTTTTCATACAAAAATAGCAATCCTCTCAGCATCGTTAACGCAGACAATTTTACTCGCAAGGACTACAAATGCCTACGTGACAATCGTTTAACCTGTTCTTGGTTAGAGCCAGAGCTAAGGTGGATCCTTAACACAATTTTACAGTTTGGTTTCATCTAGAGTCGGTTTTCATACACAAATAGCAACCCTCCGTCAGCATCGTGGCTATTTATTTTCGCGGGGACTCTCAGCGCGTATGTAACTAGCGTTTTATCTGCTCTTGGCTGAAGCCCGAACAAAAAAAATATTCAAGAAGTCCACCCAGTTCAACATTGGGAAGTAAATTTCACATTGCTGCACGGCGAAGACCCAGAAAATGTGACCGAAATCAGCTAATGGAAGCAATCTCCTCTGAGCACAACACACCCTGCAATTTGGCTTTAAAACCAGACAGAGTTGGGGGCAATCAAATTGTTTTCGGACCACTTTTGTTATTGCAGTTGGCGTTTGCGAGGAGTAGCCTACCATTTACGTTTCCAGAAGCAAAAACCAGTGCATTAAACGTGGTAGCATTTACTATCTTTAAAAGGACCTGTTCAACTAGGGGGGTGGATGGGGTGTTACTTCTGGCATTAAAATGATCTGAAAAACATTTTTTTGTCTGAAGTTTAGATCCGTGAAACTGTGAGAACGCACCACTAAGTTTGACTGTTTTCACTGAAGCAGTTTGTTTATGGTTTTTGGCTTTCGAACGGTTGCAGGAGTCACAGATAAGAAGCAGTAACCATAAAATGCCCCTCACACACAATCTTATCTCTTCTGTTTCTAATAGAGCCGCTTCCTAAAACGCAAATAGCAACCCTTTGTCAGCATCGTAAACAGGACTATTTCACTTGCAGGGATTATAAGTGCGTATTTAACTATCTTTTATCTGTTCTTGGTTGGAGTCTGAAGAAAAAAAATATTCCGTAAATCCACAACTTCAATATTTGGAAGTGGATGTCACACTACTGCACTGCGAGGATGCAGAAAGTGTGATAGAAATCAGCTGAGAGTTGCAATCGGCTCTAAGCACAACGCACCAGGCAGTTCAGCTGTAAAAGCGGACAGAGTTTCTGGGCAATCAGATTGTTTTTGGACCACTTTTGTTATTGCTGTGGGTGTTGGCGAGGGGTAGCCTACCACTTCCGAGTCCAAAAGCCAAAACCCATGCATAAGAAGTCGTAACATTGACTCTCCTAAGAAGGATCCCTTCAACCGTAGGGTTGGGAGCTGTTACTCATGGCATTAAAATGGTCTGAAGAATGTTTTTCTGAATTAAACACCTGTTGTTCAGCCTTGAAACTGTCAGAACGCACCACTAAGATTAATCGTTTATGCAATGCATTCTTAGTTTCCTCTAGGGCTTTCAGCTGAGGTATTTTGTTCTAATTTTTCAGGTTTCAGTGGAACCTACTTCAATTTATCTGAATAATCGCTTGATTGTAAATTCTCTCATCGATCAAACTTTATGTGCTGGGAAAGATGTCTTAAAATATTACGTCTGGACAGTAACCTTAATGTATCCGCATTAGTGGATTCCATACTTGCAGTAGGCCGGGGCGGGTAAATCAACGCTAGTGTGATTAAATTCACGGCTGTCGGCATGTCTTCATAGCTCACTTGGCAGGATATTGGCTGTAATAAAGCCTTTCCTGCTGGTGTGGATTCGAATACCATCGAGTCCACGAATTCATCCCAGTAAGGCCAATTGAAATTATATCAAGGTCAAGAAGGTTTCTCTGGGAAGCCGAACTCGCAAATAAGTGGCCTTATTTGTCGGCTGACCTTTAATTACATTAAAACATATACCTTGTACAGTTTAATTCAGCTCTAGGTTAAAAAGAAATAGTCTTTGACTTATATTTAGCAAATTTTAATGAAATTCAGAATTTAATGCACGAAATTATCAATTCCAATAATTACTTTCGAATAACCCCAGCTTCATAGAAGTACGTAATATAAATTCAACAACTTAATCAGAGCAGCATTGAGCCTACGTTTTGACTGGCCGTGTAGTATGTTTATCGGCCTGACTCGTCAGATTCTGAGACGCAGACAGGCAATCGCAAAAAAAGAGCAATAAAAGCATATGGAGCCCTTTAAGTATCTTCTCCTTGGTGCAAATTTGAAAGTAGCATATACAGCAGAATTTACTGGAACTATAAATTTTGCGAGTTTTCATCAGCCGCGTCCTCTTGATGCATAGAAAAAGTGACCAATGGGAGAATATACAAAAATTTAATTCGTACAGAAGAGGTCATAGAAAGAGGTCAGGAAGGTCAATTAGTAAATTGGGTTAATAAGCAGCGGAAGCAAGTGAAACAATGTAACCAGTGAGGTAGGGGAAAAAAGGTTAAAGCAGAAATGCGGGCAAGGGGAATTGTTAATTAGGGAGCCCGATGTTATCAGGTCAAAACTAGGTTTAACATATGCTCCAACTGTTAGCATAGGTTGGGTTTTGACCGTCATTTAGAGGCTGCCTCCAGGTAGCGCAAGGAACGTGTTGCTCGTGCCTGAACAATTACTCGGAGAGAAGTTTTGGGGTCTATAGAATGGCCCGTATCTAATAGGTGTTCAGTAATGGAAGTACGAAGAGGTCTAATATCCTGTTTTAGCAGTTTACTCGGCAAGTGCTCCTTAGCTCTGGCAGCCAATTGCCGTTGTGTTTGCCCTGTGTACTTGCATCCGCAAGTGCATGTAAATTCATAAACACAATTCGAAGTGGCCTTCAATGGCAAGGCATCCTTTGCAATTGAAATCAGAAGGGTATTTGTTGAGTTGCAAAATATGAGTTCAGCAGCAAATTCGATCCTTTCAATGGTGTTATGTAAGCGTCTCTTGATTAAGTTGAAAGTGTTGTCACCCTTAAAGGGCAAGGACATGAAAACAGGCTTTTTGAAACTGACGGTCATGAGGCCGAAAGACCCACTGCCACGGCAAGAAGTGACTGGAGTCGTTTACCGGATCTGGTGTTGTTGGGGACAAAGCAACTTCATCGGAGAAACCGGGAGATTACTCCGGACGTGAATTGCCGAGCATGCAGTGGTGGGGAGATGGAAAGATGCCAACTCCCAGGTTGCAGCTCACTCAACGGGACCCGGCCATATTTTAAAGTTTGACGGGGCCAAAATCCGAGCAAGAGGTGACAACCACGTGGGCCGTGAGCTGCTCGAGTCATGGTACTCCGGCCTCCAGTCCATCAACAAGCGCAACGATTTGGCGTTCCTAAACGGTGTACTGAAAAATTTCCTGAGCAAGAGAATCAGTCACCTGGGAAGGACTGGATGCAACAACAGCTCTGACGACAGCGGGCATATTTGTCGCGCAATTACCAAACCCGCATCTGATGCGGACAAGAAAGCTGTGGAAATTAATGAGCAATCACCGTTCCAATTAATACCTCAAGCGGTAGCTACAGGAAGTGACAATTATAGTACGCATGCCAGTGACCGCTGCGAATTATAAATACCGTGCAATCTGTGCATGTATCACCTCTTACCTGCGCATGTCTCATACTTGTTTACGATTACCTATGACTAAGGATTCCCGACGGAATTCGAAACGTTAGGAAAATAAAACTCTTGTTCCAGTGATCGCTTTTTCTTCCGAACTGCTTCCTGGAACTCGGATATTCTCCTCTATTGTTCCATAAGCTTATGAAGTAAGGGTTTGCTATACTTGTCAAAAAACTGAGCTGGGTATCCACGTTCGAGTAGAGTTTCCTTGAGGTAATGCATGTGGAACTTGCCAACCTATTAGTAATAGGACTCAAATGTCAGATAACCGCATACCCAGAGTAATTAGCAGCACGCGAACTCATTGCTCAAGACTTTTTGGTCCATACCCGGGCCGCTAAGTGCCAATGGTTTCCTTGCTGTGGTCCATGGCTGGCTTGATGATTGCAGGAGACGTTGGCTCCTGCTGGTAACCCAGCTGGGCTCCCTGGGTAGCTTACGTTTTGCCTCGGCGTAATCGCGGCACTGAATAGGGAGTCGGGGAGTCAATGTGCTTTTTACTTGAGCACGAGTCAGAGACGCATGAGCCATGAGGCTCACGTGATTCTCACCTCCTGTGATAATTTCGGCCCCGTCAAGTTTAAATACGGTCCCATCAAAGGAACCACGAGCTGGAAGGGCTTGCGTCGTTCCTTGCTGCTGCTGCTGCTGCTGCTGCTGCTGCATGCTCTCCTAGTGTCTCCGACGTAATTGCATTGCCTTCAGCTGCACCACATTCGAAAAACGACACCAGACTTTCTTGCCGTGAAAGTAGGGAAGTCGGTCTCACTATCTGCGCAACTTCAAATGCGAAATTACACGGATACGCATTCATCCTAAGCACATTCAAAGTATAATATAACTCCGTTACCGTTTCTACTGGCCCCCACTGCAGTGGCTCTTAGAATGCATTTACAGCGGCTTTTGGTCGCAAACGCTTGTATATGATTGGGTGGACGTTGTTGAAGCTCAAACCCTTGTGACTTCTTACGAAGTTTAATTTACAATGTGGGTTTTAGGCGACCACTTCATGTACGGTAGTTGAGGACAGCGAAGAAAGCTGTTAGGACGACCGAGTCATAACTCGGGCCGTCCTGAGGCCACGAGAACAAAGCCCGTGGTCTGCCATCCGTGAGGTCACGCGAGGATGCAAGGTGATGCGTACGCGTGAACAGCCGCCGGGCTGTCACGTGGTGGACACCACCATGGCTGCTTTCATTGGCTACTGGCGGAAAGGCAAATAGGGACCAAAGACTGTTGGCCCTGAAATACCACGCCGCGGATAGAAGGTGCACTTTTTTGCCGAGGCGCGCTACCGACGACCCAAAATACTGCTACTGGAGACACAGGACAAGCTGTGGAGGGGGGACCGATGAAGAAGGACAACGCCGATGTACAAACAAAACTAGTCAAAATAAAGTACAATCTGTTTTCTAGTTCTGCCTTCTCTTCCTAACGCGTAACCGGGGGCCATAATCAATGTTGACATAGGAACGCACAAGGTTATAACAAAGACTATCTGGTTTCATCTGCATCCTTAAATGATAAGCATATATCTAGGACGACGACCTTAACGTATTCTTCGTCTTCCAGTTCCTAATCCCGATCAATACCGTGGGAGGTATCATCCACATACTGAGTCCAGCATTTTGGTCGATGGTGTCGGAAGACCAGCATATCCAATTGTTGTAGGACAGCCTCAACAATGAGAACCAAGGTCGGCGAACCAATTGGCATTCCTTTCACCTGCAGGTTTATCGTTCTACCGAAGATGTAGTACATCTTATGACAGGACATCAGGTTTTGGAGAATGTTAGTGTGTCTGGGACTATTCTGTGCTTCATTTGCCTCAACTGTCCGGTCTTGTAGACTGCAAATAAAGAGGGAAGGAATATCAAAATAAACCAGGGCATTGCTTGAGAGTAGACAAAATTCTTTTAAATGTCTGCAACATCCGTGCTGACGAGCTGATTGTGGTGTTCGAGTCAATGGCCAGCCAGTGTCTGCAGACATCTCTTGAATTAGCACAATACATTGTGCGACAGTCATAAAAGTATGCGATTTCATGACAACTGGATGTGACTGTCTGCATGGAACGAGCTGGCACTGACCGCGAACTTAGGGAAATATATGATGATCCAATAGGCAGAGGTATTACTGGGCTTATTGTGTTGATAAGGCCCAATGATAAGAGATCGGCTTGTGGTCAGAGGCCAAATTAGGGATAAGCTAGTTAATCAAGGCTGTATGTCCTTATGTGGGACTGAGTTATGTCATCAGGTGGCAGGCTACGAATTTCACTGGCTTCGGTCGATTGACAATCAATAATGATTACATTCTACGTGCTTACCAAAACTTTCAAAATAGAATGCACCTTAAAATCATATGCCTAAATATTAAGCTTTTAAACATTTTTTCTTTTGCAGCTGTCTGTTTAGGTCATGGTTTTCGAATCAACCAAACGTGTCAACTCACTGCCGATGAAAATGAACGTTTGCAACAAAAGTCGAGCATGAATATGCCTTAGATTGCTTACGGCCGCTTCTTCCTTCATGTGCAACATACCCGTAGTTTTCGACACGCTGGGGAGGCACCTCCTGTGCAGGGTGGCTGCCCAAATTCGGCGAGTGCTACACCTGCGGTCCACCTTCGTCAACTTCTCCATCCTCGCTCTGATTGGTCAATACTCCGCGCTACTGCTGCTTCTGTTGCTGGCGATGGAGGGGAAGGCGATGAAAG
>JAYGXS010000006.1:24600360-24687679 GCA_036362985.1 Ligula intestinalis | reverse complement strand
CTTTCATCGCCTTCCCCTCCATCGCCAGCAACAGAAGCAGCAGTAGCACGGAGTATTGACCAATCAAAGCGAGGATGGAGAAGTTGACGAAGGTGGACCGCAGGTGTAGCACTCGCCGAATTTGGGCAGCCACCCTGCACAGGAGGTGCCTCCCCAGCGTGTCGAAAACTACGGGTATGTTGCAAATGAAGGAAAAAGCGGCCGTAAGCAATCTAAGGCATATTCATGCGCGACTTTTGTTGCAAACGTTCATTTTCATCGGCAGTGAGTTGACACGTTTGGTTGATTCGAAAACCGTGACCTAAACAGACAGCTGCAAAAGAAAAAAATGTTTAAAAGCTTAATATTTAGGCATATGATTTTAAGGTGTATTCTATTTTGAAAGTTTTGGTAAGCACGTAGAATGTAATCATTATTGATGGTCAATCGACCGAAGCCAGTGAAATTCGTAAATTGTTAATAAGCATTTCAAGGAAGATCTGAACCCATTCATCATTGAAATCCCAAAATGCTTACAAATAAATGTGGCGGAAGGAAATTTCTCTTAGATTACAAAAATTGCTACGTTTAAGATTGCACCTGGCAAGTAAATTTAAACATATTATAAACTTACCATCATGTCCGCACGTGTCCGTACTAACTGGAACACATACTCGAGCGCTGGGCTGGGCTGTTCGGTAGCATTACATTGCGTGTCATATGGAATCATAAGTGTCCAAAAATTTTACAGAAGAATTATTTTCCAACGTTACCTTACTGATGCTGCTTTATTCGCTCTGCGGATTTGCGTGAACAGGCTTCCCATACGCGTAAAAAGTAAGCTTACCTAGTACGCGTGATCTCTACTTTTCAGAGATTTTAATTTTACCAAAAAAGCTAGAATTTCTAAAAACGCTATACTTCTTCATAAATCGCGATACATCCTATTGTGAAGAAGGCCATTCCTTTATTGCTGTAAAACTGCGGGTGCCCCAGCTTGGGCTGAATTTGAGTAACAAGATGTTTGATGTAAAAATCCTTGGATTTCATGAGTAAGACCACCTACTTTATACTTAAAAACGTTCTGGTTTTTATTACTATTCTTTTATAGTACAACAGGCACAAACAAGAAGTTTCTTTCCGCGGCACTTAATAGCATATGAAATCCTTGTATACCTCTAAACGTAGGACTTTGCCCCATTCCGCCCCTATTCATCCCGAGTATACTGAAGTGAACTGAACTCTTTTCTAAGAAACAGCAATTTGCTCAATGAACAAAATTCACAAAATCAAATGTGTGCTTAATGCCCCACTCAAAGTTCGACCCTTACATTTAACCTACTGTACCGCATTCTGTTTAGTTTTTGAGGAATAGCTTATGTGTGGTTGCACAAGGTATGCAAACAGCATTGTCGCCAGCATATGAAAAACAACGCAGGATGTCGCCTTCGGAGTATATGACAACGGTAAGCTTTCCCGAGTGTTTTAGACAACCAGATGTAAATAACTACTGTGTGCATTTTAGTAGGCGTATTTATGCTTAAAACTGCGCCCGTCAACATGGAAATCTTAAGCCACCGCGGTGACTTTTGGTTTTATTGGTTGCTGTTTCAGTCTAGTTTGAAGTTAATTTTTTAGTTCAATAGCTTAATTTTAGTTTTTCATTTTATTTTTTTTGTATTTTCAATTCAATTATTTTTTAAGCGAGATGCGGCCTTTTCGGCTCATCGTCCTACCAAAGCCACTAGAAGCAATTGTGAGTTTTTAACAAATGGAGTAAAGCTTTCCTTTGATGAACTTGTTTTAATTTCTTAATTTTGATATGGAGACGATTTAAGTGTGTACTTATTTACAGGCAATTTTTGCAATTTCTTTTATCTGTTATATTACTTATCGTGCGCAAATATTGAGTTTTTTAAGTAATAATTTCTTATTCTTTCATGGTTTTATGGGCTCAAGATGGTTTATTTCCTGTGATATAAAAAAACCATTAAATCCTTATTAACATTGCTCCAGCAAGACAGGATTATGAAACTGGGATATGTAGCAACCTCTGCCACCTTAAATGTTGCCGAATATATGTCCACTTGGCTACCGGTTATGGCAAAATTATTTTTAAAAATCTCTACTTAATTACCGTGTATGATTCCTATTGTTCACTCTCTTATAAATCCAAATATATTTTAGGAAAATAACATGGCCATTCAACTGACCAAGTTCATCATTCGGTCTGAGTGAATTTTCGCTTTTGAGGTATATTTAAACTCTACAATGTCCACAAAATATCAAAAGCCCTACATGGCACAAAGAAATTTGCAATTTTTCGTGTGGGATTGGTGTACGATATGCAATGGTAAACCAAATATATTATTTGTTCCAGAATCGATTTTGCAGAAGAAGGCATTGTCCTGCCTTCTGTTTATATCTCTGATGAAGAATCCACGATGGATCTCGAAACTTCAGGCAAATAACAGTGTCGTCCCAGCATATTGTCATACTACCTGATCCGTTTCAAACATGTTCTGGGTATTTATTTTCCATAAATACATTGGAATACACAAGATGATTGGCAATAAATAGCTAAGAGTGCATACAACATTAAAAAAAGGTTTTCTGCAGATACACAGAAAAAGAACTGCATTGGAAAGCCGGTATCTTTGCATGTTTTAATTATTTGGAGACTTGCCTGTGCGATAGAAATAATCAATTGAGTCAGTTCTCCTAAACAAAAACGGAATTCAGGATTCCGGTCAAAATGTAATGTGGTGGGTAACTGGCTGCAATGGAAAAATTTATTTCACATCAGGATTATTATAAAGCCCGCTTTTTCACTACAAAATCTCTTAATTGCCTGATAATTTTTCTCACCGTAGCTGCAACCTACTACTCCACCTGCCTACTTTGTGTGGACAAAAAGGATTATTAACATTTCGCAGCTGCAGCTATAAAAGAACACTGCTTTGGAACAAAGTAAGTTCGCAATAAGGGTCAACGATTCATTCATAATAATATGTAATCAGCTCGAACTTAGCAGTTGCATGATTTCCAAATTAACAGCAAAAAACCTACGACCAGACCCATGGGTTTCTTCAAATGCCACAGATCCGACTCGCCGCCAATTGCCAAAAATCAGAAAGTAAACAGCCACCCTGAAGACTATATCCAGTATATCACGTTGTCAGAAAATTTTGACTGGTAGCCTTATGACTAAGTCGCCACTCCCGTACTCAATTTTGTTCATTAGCGAAGATAAGTAGGCCTCTATGAGCGCAAGTACAAACCTACTCCAGTAGTGGCATACATAACCACCGCCTCCACTCTCCTCCTCGATGGCTTCACGAGCCCAACTTCGCGGACAGGCTACGCCCATTCGAACCCCCTGGAAGGTGAGATTCAGGTCGATGCTTGCTTAGATCAGAAGGTTGCGTGTTCAGATCACATCAAGGTCACCGGTTATCAAGTAATGTTTCGGCTATTAAGGCTTAACCCTAACAGCTGCGATCTTCCAGGCCCGGTTCCTTGGAAGAGGAAAGCAAAAACAAAGGAAAGGCCACATTGGTGGGAAAAGTGTAGCCTGTACAGAAGGATAAAAGAATAAATGGAGAGAGTTTTGACTCTCAAATGGCTGCAGTTTGGCTGCGAAGGCATCAATTCCGGAGTGATGAAAGCGGTTGGAATCGCCGGAATGCCGGCGCATGCTTTAGTACGGCAGCCAATCACGCAGCTAATACCTAGACTAACGAACGTGGCCCGACCTTGAGACGGGCAATGGCTGGCTAGTGTGGCCATGGTGAGTCAAAGATCATGGGTTTCAACAACGGCGATAACGCCCACTACTGATTGATCATATGTGGCTGTGGGCTGTAAATGAAGGCAGGATATAAGAGCTAGGTAGGCCACCAGTGGGTAATTAATTTCAAACGAGAGCAAAGTGGGCACTTTGAGATATTACGTTAAATTGCAAGCCACTGGTCGCGGGTCTGCAACCTGAGGGAAAACGAGCTCCGACTTGCAGGAGATGCTGAGAACCGTCTGGTTGTCTTCTGGCTTTAAGTGGATTAGTATCAGACTGGTATTCACATGGGGGACTGCTTTGACTTCCATTTCGGCGTTGATGGCGGTACATCTGAGCAAGTTGAACAGATTTTTACTTGATTGAGCCAAATAGCACGTCACAGGAGTTATTTATTTCATAAGCTCACATGTTGACCTACCAGGCAGCGAAATCGTTAACATATCATCTTGGGTACATTAAAAGAATGTTTCTTCCCTCACATTCCTTTGTAATTACTTTGAGAGTATGATTACGACATGGTTTCGGTCATTTTTGAAATTCTACTTAAAATTATACAATAACCAATATTTATTCTCGATTGTCATTAAGTACATATCATGTTCTAGGTGCTTACCAAAAACTTAAAAATAATATATTTCTTAAAAGCATTAACGTTAATGGAAAGCTTTTAGACATTCCTCCTTATGTGGCTGTCTGTCTTGGTCATGGTTTTAGAATCAACCAAACATATTAACTCATCGTTGAGAAAACTGATAGTCGACAACAAAATTTGCGAATAAATACGCCTAGAATTGTGTAAAAACTGTATATAACAGGTCCACATTTGGAGGAGCGTTCTAGTCAGATACTTGTCCGTCGCATATATGTATACTCTCCTTTTTTAGAAGACTAAGTCCAGATAAAATGGAACATGTAAACCTTCTTTTCTTCCATAAAACTCGGTAAATACTCTGCTAAAAATGAGGGTACTCACGTTTTTAGATCTATTGGATCAGATTTCAGTCTATTTGTTTACTTAAAGGTTCTTCTTTAATATTGCAAATGCACAACACAGTGTCAGAATATAAACTATGACTTGAAAAAAACTGATAATCATCTGCCCGTTTCCTTTCGAGACTCTCTATTAGTTGACTCTGCTCTATACGTGTAAACTGTTCTCCTAACGGTTATTATTCAAACGTTTCTGTTCTTTACTAATTTTCCTTTATAGTAGAACACACACAAACGCAAAGTTTTGGTTGGCAGCGTTTAATAGCGTAGATTATTCCTTAGAATTCAAAAAACGCTAGATTAAGCCAGCGTTGAACCAGTGTTCTCCATTTTATTCGGCTGGACTGAACTCTTTTCTAATAAGCAAAATTGCAGGCCTCAAGTCTATTCAATGAATAAAATGAATTGACGAATGAATGAAAACGTTCATGTTTCAAGTAATTGCATGAATAAAGAAGAAAACTTGTCGGAAACTAATTGAATTTGTTTATTGTTCTGAGCTTTCCAGCTCTATTTGGAGTCCACATTCAGATACAAGGAGCAGCAATCAAAAAGGGGGTGATAATATAAGTCCTCGGTCAATCACCTGTCAAAGGTCATCTGGTCGTCAAGACGTAGGAAACAGCATCCACAAAGGCAGGACAAGGAGAGACACTAATTGCTTTTAATGACCTTGAAGGGCAGCTGACTTCACTGACAGGTAATGGGCTTATATAACTATAATTTTCCCCTCCCATTACTGATTTCGTGGCTTTTTCGTAAGCATTGACGACCTGATGACCTCTGACAGTTGATTGGCCTATGCCCAGTATAATTACATTTCTTTCGGTTGCTACTTCTTACTTCTGCAGATAAACTCTAGTAAGGGTTCGAAAGCTCAGGGCATTAACAAATTGATCCAGTGCTCCAAATTAAAATTTCGACCTTCAGGTTTCATTTACGCCTTTCCGTTTAGTTCATTTTATTCAGGGAAATAGGCGTGAGCCTTTAAATAACCCATCTGCAATGTAGAGTTCGACATTATCCTACAGTTTCTATGTAGGTCCAAAACCTGCTGATCAACTGCCCGTCAAGATCAGAAGATTTGTAAAATTTAACTAAAAAGCAAGACTCTCTTCGCGTTGCAGGTCTGCTTATTAACGAAAAATGCACTGCGGATACACCTATGCACACAAGACATGCCGTGCTGTCGTGACGCTAGCTAGATAGCTTGAGGTTTGGCGCCTATTAAGTGAAGAAATCGCAGGGTGTGCTTAACGTTTGCATTCTGATGGACCACGCTCTACGTCGGTTAGAATTGACTGCACCGTACTGCTAAATCATGTACGCCAGGACTGATCAATAGTAGTGATTGATCTACGATTTTTGATGCTTCGCTGCTTGATGCATTATCACGCGAATTAAAGCAGTCTGCGCGTTGGTGCGTGTATGAGTGGTCAAACGTACTCATCCTTCACATGGTACAGCACAGGTAAAGTCACATCTCAGTATACGTGGCTCAGAAAATCCATTGAGCAATCGACACGAGCAATAGCAGAGATGGAGTCTAGCTATCAGCAAATATTCAATTCCGTAAAAATGAGAGTTCTGCGATAGAATTCTAGGAACACATAAAACCGTTCACTAGAATGGATTTTGTTATTTCGTGAGAGTTCAAAGAGCTGGGTCGGCTCTCCTTTATCAAAGCATCGACTGTATATATCAATCAGTGATTGGAAAGTCTGAATGAACCTGTCGCCATTTAGGAAACTATTTTATTTTTCTGTCTTTCGCTGCCTCGTCCCTAGTTGGTGAAGTTTGAAGGCGGTTCGCCTCCACGGTGCAGGGTGCTGGCACTTTTGATTCTGCAGCCGGTGGATCCATCGTGTGACCATTTTCACTCGACGTACACAAGAACAGCAACCGGAACTGTGGAGCGCAATGCTTGACGTACAATAAGTCTCCGATGCAGTCTTTATACTGTTATAACCTGCCGCAATAGGCGTAGCCACAGGCCACAGTACGCCGCTTTGTGATGCAACCTAACGGCAAACTACGCCCTAATTTTTTTTTCCAAATACGTTGCAACGATGGAGTCTGCAATTACGATAGCGGAACAGAAAGAAAATCGTGGGTCCGCCTACAACACTAAAAACTGGCAGCTCGCAGACTAGACCAAAACTCCCCGCCTTTAACGCATATTGGAGAGACACCCTGATAGCAATTTTCGAGGTGCAAACGATCTACCGGTCATAGGTCGTGCCAAAGGGCCTAGGGGTCTAATCCCATAGAGCAGGGGTCGGGAACCTTTTTGACTCAGAGAGCCAAAAAAGGAAATATTTAGAATATTTGAGGGCCATATAATAAATTGTAAGATGCGTGATTGGTCGAGATTAAATCAATTCCGCTACGTGTCTCGGGCGTTGGCACATCACTGGTGAAACCCAAATCTCAAAGTCGGAAGTTTCTAATTCTGTTTTTATCCGAGAGAGCCAAATGCAATAATCGAAAAGAGCCAAACCTGACTCGCGAGCCATACGTTTCCGACCCCTGGCCTAGGCCCTTTGTCACGAGTGCGGCCTGAATGCATAACTGGGTGGTATTCCGTGCGTTGACTGGGGGAGGTTAAAAGCCTTCCTCAAAATCAGTGGTCGAAAACACACGTACAAGCCGCCCTCCGGCACCCGGCCACAAAAAATGTTTATAAGAGCCAATTCCCTCCCAGGGCCGTGAGGGCTTCCCACTCCGGCAGGCCACGGGCTCTCCTGAAAACTGTGACCTAGGTGAAAAGGCTCTTCACGCCCGCACAAGAACGGTTTCTTGCCACGGCGAACCACCCCCGTCCCCATAACGAAGCCACGTCTGCGCCCTCCCGCCCCCCCCCCTTCGACACGTGAAGCTTGTCGCTGTGAGCGGGCCAAATACGGCGCCTGCTAAGGGTGCACTTGATGCACGTAACGCACCTCCCCCCCCCCTAGGTCACCTAGGTCATAGTTTTCAGAAGAGCCCACGGCCTGCCGAAGGGGGAAGCTCTCACGGCCCTGGGAGGGGGCTGGCTCCTATAAACATATTTTCGGGGGGGGGGGTTGTGTGTGAGTGTTCGACAATAGATTTTGATGAAGGCTTGTAACCTCCCCTAGTTAACGCACGGAATACCGCCCAGTTATGCATTCACGCCGCACCCATGCCAACGGGTCTAGGTGTCTATAGCCTAGAGAAGGGGTCGGCAACCCATGGCTCGCGAGCCATATATGGCTTTTTTGACGATCGCGTATGGCTCTTCCAGAGACTTCAGATTTTATGATTTTGGTTACTCTTTAGGGGTCTAAGCAGTGAGTTGTACTTGGATCACTCCAATCATCAGGTCAAATCCCAGGTCGGAAGTTAAAAGACACAAGTCATCAGACGGAGTGATTTATTATGTACAGAACCCCCATTTGCAGTCCCAGGTGGCAGGCAGGCAGGCAGGCAAGTAGCCCTTGTTGGATCAGGAGCCCCGCCGGGTGAGCCTCAATCCCGGCGGCCAGAAGGAGGACGAGTCGGAGCAGCATGGTCGGGAGGGGCTGCTCCGTCATCAAAAACACAGATAGAGAGGAGAGGAAGAAGATCCATCGTAGGGAGGTTGGTGTAGCAGACCTTGGCCGCCGTGATGGCGGGTGGGAACGCGGTCGAAGACGCGCCTGCTGTGGTTCCCAGTCCCAGGTGGCAGTGGCCACTGGCGAAGCCAAGGCTAGTGCTGATTGCGTCCAGCCAGACGTGAAAGAGCTTGAGACCGTTGTGACAGCCGATTTAGTAGGGATTCGAAGCAAGTTCAATTGTTATGTTAGTGGTGTCTTGTAATTGTCCGAGGGGATGTCGCCTACAGAGGCCGAGAGGTGGACTATTTAAATGGCCCTTAGGTATTTGAACGCGCGTGTATGCTCGGGTGTGTGTGCGTGACTGATTAAACTACGGTCCAGGACAGCGGTCTCGGAGCCACGAGAAAACCGAAGGAAAGGGGACGCTTGTGTAGCTTTAACCGGCTTCCCAGATGCAGCTGCGAGAAAAAGCCTCGGGGGACGGGGGGTGTCAGTGCAAGAGAGCATTGGACCAGTTGTTTGTGGCAACGCATGACTTTGGGACAGCAGGTCTTGGAGAATAAAGGGACGGGAAGGGCACGCATTTTAGCCGTCCACCTCCAATGACGTGCCACCACAAGCCCGCTAAATTACAAACGCTCTATTAAAGCACGATAGCCCGTAGACTTGACCTCAGCTTGGTCAAGGTCACGCTGGCAGACAAGGTCATCTTACGCGCATAGGCCAGCCGGCTTTGTTACTTATAGCGCCCGTGTTTATGTCCCACAAACGGAGAAAACAGTCCATTCGCGAACACTCGCTTTGCGGAATAATACATCTGTCCTAACATCTGACTAGTTTCTTTCATCAGACGGATCGCACATCTTTGAAAGCTGCATTCTCTCTCATTTGCCCAAAGTTAACCTCTGCAACAAAGTGTTTGGCAAAACGAACAGGAGATGAGGAGTATCGTACATTTCAGCATGAATGGGCCGAAGAATTCCTCTTTGTGCAGATAGCAGATTATGCGGTTTGTCTAATTTGCAATGACAAGATTACATCGATGAAACAGTCAAATGTAAAGCGCCACTTCAAAGCACGCCATGATACGTTTGCAGCAAAATACCCTTCGGGAGATAGCCGAAAGGAAGCATGCCAAGAGCTAATGAGCAGGATGCAAACCAGCCAGAGGCAACTCCGCGTATGGACCAAGCAAGGTGACTACAACTCAGCGAGATTTGCTGGATCTTTGTCAATGGTTAGAAATAGAAAACCATTCACAGATGGCGGGTTTTCTAAAGCGTTCATGCTGGACGTAGCCGATAAATTTTTTTGATGATCTTCCAAACAAAGACAAGATAATTAAACGGATACAAGACACGCCTTTGTCGGAAAAAACTGTTCATGAGCGTACCATCATGATGGCAACCCACTTGAAGGAAACGCAGGTGAAAGACATAATTGCAGTGCCATTCTTTTCCCTGGCTTCGGACGAGAACAGACGTTAGTCATTTGGCGCAGTTCAGTGTGATTAGAACATATTCTACTGGTGATACACTGCACGAAGCAAGTCTTGCAGTTCTGCCAATAAAAGGATCGACAAGAGGTGAGGATAAATTCAAGTCTTTCATGAATTTCGCCGCTCAAGAAAAAAACTCCCTATGGATAAACTTATCTCAGTGTGTACAGTAGCCGCCGAAGACCATGCAGCGCTAATAATGAAATTTGCCTGTACTCTTTGGCATATATTTGAAAACACTATGGTGATTTATTCATTTTATTGAATTCTGCAAAAGCCTTTTACTTAGTTAAATCGTCATTTTAGTTAGTTTTATTAAGCGAAATAACCATATGTTTTAGAAAAATTGGGAGTAGGCTCATATAGAAGGAATTTCCTATGCTATTACGAAAGAGTGAACCAAACCGCACGTTAATGTTGATAATACTAAGAAGGAACTCCAAAAAATAGGCATAGAAGATATACCTTCCAGAACTTGAAAAGTTTATGCAAAATTGTTCAGATTGAAGTGAAGCCAAGTTAAAGGAACCAAATTCGTTTGCAGTAACATTGAACACTTGTGTTTAAGAAATAATGTTTAGCTATCCTTTTAAGTTTTATTGCACAAAATGGAATAGCAGAAGAGTGTTTGTTTGAATGCAGCAATAAACCTCAAATGCCCTTCAATAAAAACCAAACGTCCAACATGTTTTCGTAGATTTAAGGCAATTAATGCCGTATTAAATTTAAGTCGTGAAGAAAAACAGTTCTATATATACTTTACAATACCCTTTTACTTTATTAACAAACGGAACAGTCGAACTAATAATAAGTGTTTCAAAAATGGCAATGTATGTGGCCAGTTTTTTTTTAATTCGCCAGTATATATCTGAAATTGACATAAATCTACTCATGCGGAAGGAAAATCATAATAAAGAGAAAAAAATTTTTTTTTATTTCCAGTCAAATTGAATTGTTTATCTTCAGAACACTGAGAGAAATTCTCGAAATTCTCAAATTTTATTGTGACATAACGTTTGAGAAATTTAATATACACAGAATTTCGTCAGCTGAATATCTAATTAAAGCAATTTCTAAGAGGTAACCTTTTTATGGAAAGTTTGTTATTAATCTTAGGATTAGTAGTTTCAGAGTTCCACTGCTGACATGATTTACTCTTGACAATGTGGTTTGCTGTATCGCGGCATTTCTACAAAGAAGCAACATAGTCATCAATCAATGAACTTATATCCAAAAACACTTTCTTTCGGTACTTACTCTTAAATATGCCTTATATTAAGGGTTTTGGTGTAAACGTCGAACAGATGCGCAAATTATGAATTGTTCTGTGAAGAAAGTAAAAACAGGCAATTTAATGATACCCTTTTTTCGATGACATTCAACAAATACGTAACCGGTAAGAACAGACTTTACAGAATATTTTGACTAAAGAAGAAATATTTTATTATCTAGAAAATGGTTGCTTCAAGTTTTCAACTTAATACAATATCTAAATTTATTGTTCTGATTTAGAGCTCTTTTTTACGTCTCTAGAACTACGGCATTATCGAGAAAATTTTATATTCCTTTACGAACACTTAGTTATTCCTATGGTTATTTTAGTACTTAATATGCCTTATGCCGTTCATTATTATTTCTATGTTTTCCTTAATACACTCACACTGGTATTGAAGTAATGATCAAACTTATACAAATTTAAGAAAATTACGTTGTCTTTGGCGACCACTGTACTGATGGTGTCCGTGTATGGTGGGGAAAGAGAAAGGATTCATGGCACTTCTCTGTGAATATGAAAATAGGCCCATCCTACGTTTCCATTGCATTCTACACCAGATAATTCTTTGTGCTCAGATATGTGACGGGCAGCTTGGCGAAATGAGGTTGCTAGTTATTTGTGTGATCAACTTCATTGTTGCCCGAGCTTCAAATGATCGACAGTGTAAAACACTGTTGGGTGAAGTTGGAAATAACTATCATGGTCTGATTTTGCACAGCAAGGTACGTTGGTTGTCAAAAGGGAAGGTGCTTAGCCATTTTGCATCTTGCCTGAACAAAATCAGGACGTTTCTTGAAATTAAGGGCATTGAGCATCCTGAGCTAGCCAAAACTGAGTGGCTCCTCACGTTTTAATATTTCGTGGATATGACCGAACATCTTAAGCAACTAAACGTTAAATTGCAAGGCAATAGAAGTACAAGGTTATCCCTTCAACAATCCGTGTTTGCTTTTTAAAAATAAGCTTTAACTCTTTATCATGGATTTTGAAACAGGTCCATTACTACATTTCGCAAATTTAAGACAATATAAAGATGCAGGCAGAGTAAGTGAGTCCACTCAAAACCTTGATGTCCACCAGCTAGTTGGCGTCACACCCAGTCTCCTACAGTCGTTAAAAGCACGCTTTGGATAATTTCGAGAGTACACTCGTCTTTTTAAGTTCATCACCCATCCAACGGAATGTTCATTGAACACAGCCGACCAACTTTATATTCCTGGTCTCTCCGTTAGAGATTTCGAAGAAGAATTGGCTGACCTTAAGGCCCCAGGCATATGGGTGGATAAGTTCAAGTCACTCAATGGATATTTGGAAAATATCGCACGACATAAAGTGGATTTTACAAGCAAGCACATGTGGACAGAAATTAAACAACTTCAACCAGAAGACCAGCTAATAATCAAAAATTGGAACACGCTTCCGGTCATATACCATACATTGCAGCGAGTGAGTATTGCTGTATTGACCCTGTTTGGATCTACGTATGCATGTGAGCAGTCATTCTTACATCTTAGATACATCAAGTTCACCCTACGATCACGTCTAACGGATGAAAGCCCCAACGCTTGCATGAAGCTTAACCTCACCAACTACGAAACCGACAATAAAACACTCAGCGAATCCATGCAACGCCAGAAATCAAATTTACGATCTGTTTACTTAATAAAAGCGATATTGTGGTTCTGTGGAGTTTGCATTTCGTTTTTGATTGGCTGGCGTCCAGAGTCATAGGTTTGTTCGCCAATAGCATAGTTTGCATGCCTACCTGCCTCTCTTTGGAATCGCGTTTGCGAGGTGTCTATCTTACGCTCCGTATCAACTGTTTTACCACCTGCTGCCCGTGGGGGGAGTATAGGAGGGGGGTTAGCGAATTAAGGTCAAGTTTTTTACGGTCAGCCCGTTTACGGCAGTGGCCGGGGGTGGTTTCAGCCCCAAGGTTGTGTGCGCGTCGGGAAAGGGGGGTGTTGGGGTGTAAACAGGCAGCTAGGGCTTGAACACGAGTGTGTCAGTGTAGTTGTGCCAACCTACATTATGCACTGAAACGCCTAAAAGGTGGGGCGAGCAGACGCAATACTGTTAACTCACTTATTGGCAGAAGGCAGCTGTTTTACCGTCTGCTGCCCTTTTGAGGGGGAGTTGGACAGGGAGGCCTCAAGGCGAAGCCGGGTTTTTTAGATAGTGAGTATTATAATAACATTATTTAAAAGAATAAATTCAGATGCTCAGTATACTAGCATTCAACCTAATTTCATTTTAAAATATACAAATGGCTCTTTCTGAAATACATTTCCAAATATTTGCTTTCTTGGCTCTCTGAGTTAAATAGGTTGCCGACTCCTGGCCTAGAGTCTACAGCCTATGACCAGTTGATACTGTGCACCTTGAACAATGCACCTCGGAGGGCAAGGTAAAACTCGGGTTTTCAAGGAGCGACCCTCGTCAGCCGTGGCTTAAGGCATGGTATTCAGTTGCCAACTCCTTCAACAAGCGCCTAGACCAAAAGTCGGCAACCTTTTTGACGCAGAGAGCCAAGAAAGCAAAAACATGGAAATATACTTCACTTAGAGCCACATAATATATTTTAAGATAAAATTCAATTAAGTGTTAGTAAAATAGGCCTCTAGATTTATTCTTTTACATAAATTTCTTATAATACTCATTGTTAATGTGACTTCTGGTGCGCCATGCATTCGCTGATGGCGTCGTTGCCTTGTTGGTAGTTGGTGAGGTTCGGTTTCATGCAAGCGTTGAGGCTTTTATCAGTTAGACGTGATCGCAGGGTTAACTTGATGTATTTGAGATGTGAGAATGACTGCTTACATGCATACGTAGATCCATACGGCCCATTCGTCCACAGATGTACGATGCGCCTTATCTCTTTTTCTTTTCGCCACCATCTTTGTTACATGGGGTATTCATATGCCAACTTCTTCAACAGGCGCCTAGACCTTTTCCTGGCCTGCAAATTCCTACGCCATTACGTGAATAGTGGTCAGCATAAGGTCACACAGCAATTTAAAATACGAGCGAATATGGCCTCACGACGGACGAGAAAGCCAAACTACCATCCGCCTCCGCTGTGGAAAGGAAGTGTGGCACTAATGACCGTCAAATTATGCCAACATCCATATGAGGGCTAAGACAACGAATAACAGGAAAAATCGATCAGAACGTGGCCGATAAACTCAACTAGATATTCAGATCACTGATCGATATGACAGTCAACGCTTTGACAAAGGAGAGCCAACCCACCTCTCCAAGCAATCAGCAAACCAAAATAAGAGCCGCATCCGATGAGCGGTACTATGTTCTCAGTGCATATTCCTAACTATATATAACCTGACGCATCTGAACGTACCCAAATGCGCTACACTCACCCTTCGTATTGAGCATAGTTTGTGTGTGTGTTTGATGGGGGGTGTACAATAAGTTGTCCGATTTGAAGGTCGTGGCAGGTCACCCCATCTTCCTCGTGCGGGTTTTAGCTACGTCTAGCGCCCGAAGTCGGGCTCTGCGTTGCAGCTACTCCTCTGAAGCTACCTTGATCAGCGGGCGAAACCAAGTGAGGGTCTCCGGTGTGTGTCCCCCCCACACATGGTATGTCTCCAGACAGCAGCCGTACTATCCTTGTAGATGTAGCAGACGGCTAGTACGTAGCTAGCTACTTTACTCCGCAGCCATCGTAACAGCGCTTGCAATTGTTTTCATAGTTCCGTAGTCATTGTAGTAATCCTAGGTGCTACTGTAGCCTGCTAGAAGTTGAGTATTTTGCGCAGTACTCTCTTTATCCTCTCTGGCCTTTATCAACAACACTAATAATCATAACAACTTTTCCTAGCTATCAGCATCCATTTACTGTTACTAGACCCCTCTATGAACAATATTACTACTAGAACTACTATTACTTCATCATTCGCCCTCACACATCTTACATAGATCATACTACCTACTAGTATCTCCAGCATTACTGATATCATCATTATTATTAACAATACCTTAGTAGGTGTACTACTGCTATGCTGTAGCATTGTGTCAGTTTTTCTATGGCCCTACTCTACCTTGTCTGTTATTTGTTCTCTGTTGTTCTGCTTGATACTCACTTTGTTGTCGTGCTGCTGCCTGTCATTATCGTTCCTTAAGTATTTTATTGCTCTTAATGTCGTTACCAATTCTAGTAATATTAGCTTGCTAGACTTTGTATTCTTAGAACTGTTAGTGAAAGCACATGTCATAGCAATAGTTCTTCCCACTGCTGCTCGCATTCCCCAAATATTTTTCTTCACACAGCCTTAAACGTCCTACGACGAGGGTGGCATACAATTACGTGGGCGACTCGAACTAAGTGGTCGTTTTCGCACTTAACCTAATCGTGGCCCATAGTGGAGTTCGGCAGCATTTTGGGTGTCAAGGCAGCCCTATTTAGGGTGAGCGCTGCTTTCCCTCTCGCGAGGGTTAAAGGGCTAGAAAAGGTGCCCTAAACAACTGCTGGATCGCAACTTCTGCCAGCGGTCCGTGGCTGACAGACTGCAAACCATGTGGCCGAAAGACTTCAGACAGAAACCAACATCTTTCTCGTTCCCACTTTCTTTCTAATCAACTCGTAACCCAACGGAAACCTCAGGATGTTTGGGTAAATCCGAAGAGAAACTGACCGGAACAGAGAACAGCGATCATCGCCCGGGAACTGCCGTGCTTCAGGGTCGACATCACCGCACTCAGTGAAACCCGTGTCCCCGACGAAGGCCGCGTAGAGAAGGAAGGTGCCGGTTACACCTTCTTCTGGCGTGGCCACCAAAAGGTAGAGCGAAGCGATCCTGGCGTCCATTTTGCCATCCAGGCCGACATCGTGGGAGGTCTGCTCTGTTTGCCACAGGGCATTAATGAACGCCTGATGAGCCTCTGCCTGCCTATCCAAAGTGACAGAGTTGCCACCCTCGTCGGCGCCTACGCTCCCCGATGACCAGCTCCGACGAGACAAAGGACAAGTTCTACGAAGACCTGCCCTTACTCCTGGTAACTGTGCCGAAGGCGGGCAAGTTGATTGCCCTTAGTGACTTCACCGCTCGCGTCAGTACAAACCACCTTGGCGAGGGAGGAGTGCTAGGTGCCCACTATCTCCGCGACTCAATGACAATGGCCTGCTTCTCCTCCAAACCTGTGCAGAGCACCGCCTCATCCTGACCAACACCTACTTCCGCCTTCAACTGTAGCGCACTGCGATCTGAAGGCATCCCCGATCGCAGCATTGACTCCTCTTGGACTATGTCCTCGCCCGGTGGCGTGACCAGCAGGACGTGCTGGGGACAAAGGCTATGTCGGGTGTCGAAGGCTGGACCGATCGCCACCTCGTCATTTCCAAGATGAGGATCTGCCTTCAACCACACCTGAGAACCAAATGTTAGCACCCGCAGGTTACTTACACACTGCTTTGTTAAATGTGCCTGCTAACCATTTGCATTTAGACAACGAGCTAGCTCAACGGCTAGACAATCTTCCAGTCTTATGTACTCTGCCATGCTGACGGATGCCTACCGTGACGAGCGCCCCGAGATCCGCATCAACTACAGAGCGGACGGACACCTTCTCAATATCAGACGCATACAGGCACCCACGCGCGTCTCCACGAAAATAGTTCATGACCTGCATTTCGCGAACGTCTGCGCTCTCAAGCGGACATGCAAAGGAGTATGGACCTCTTCGCCGCAGATTGCACAAACTTCGGTCTCACCATCAACAAGGTGAAAACTGGTGGTCATGCACCAACCGCCATCGAGTGCTGACTACAATGCTCCACAAATCAACCTCAACGGCGCCGAGCTCATTGTGTGGACAACTTAGCCTATCTCGGCAGCACGCTATCCCGCAACACTTAAATTGACGACGAGGTTGCTCACAGGATCTCCTAAGCCAGTAAAACCGTCTGCTGGCTTCTAGTCTCTATATGGAATCGTCACAGTCTCCAGCTGTCAAAGAACCTAAAGATATAAAAGACCGTCGTGTTTACAACACTTGTGTAGAGAGCGGAGATTTGGATGGCCTACGCCAACCAAGCTTGGAGGCTAAATCACTTCCATCTCAGCTGTCGCCGCGGGATACTGAAGATAAGATGGCAGGATAGGATCTCGGACACGGAAGTCTTGGAGAGGGCGGGAGTTCTCAGCATCCAGACCATGCTCAGGCAGATACAACTGCGCTGGAGCGGTCACGTGGTACGGATGCACGACCAATGACTACCCAAGTGACTCTTTAACGGGAATGTAGCTGCTAGTGCTCTTCGCAAAGGAGGACAAAATAGGTGCCACAAGGACACTGAAGCGCCTCCAACTCACCACGGTGAGCTTGGGGGACCTCGCGCAGGACCGATTTACGTGGCGAAAAAATAATAAAAACTGACGTATTCCTGAAGAAGACAAAGGAGAGGAGGAGGAGTTGATACGCTCTATTTTGAAAAATACAGTTCCAAAATTTTCAGCAAAAATGTCCTCGATTCATAGCGAATAAAATAAGCACATTGACCACATAATACCAACAAGCGACTAACACTCCGGAGGGAACGAACATTTCAATAGTCAACATCATGCCTGTTAGTCCTTGAACGTGTTGCAAAATTTATGCCAAATCGTAATTCATTCAAAACGGTTCCAGGGTCATGTGATAAGGACCTTATTGATATAGTTTGGATCAACAAAGAGAGGTAAGAATCACTTTATACTGGGCAAATCAAATGATGTACAGTATGGCAAATGCTGTAATATACATTCTGCAATTAGTAAAAGACCGGCACTCACTCGCAAACCAATATTGAGAAGGCTTGCTGTTCTGTTTATCATGCAGCGCAATTTCAATTATTTTCATTCCCGCTAGGATGCCGACTCTGTAATGAGCTTCTTTCTGTGAAAATGGTTACTTAAATTGTATAAGATTTCACGTGGATTTTGGCTGCCCTTATAAATTCAAATCTAATTTATGGAAAGCATGCTCGACAAAAATTCGGTCTTGTACTTATTTGATAGCAAATAACGCCTTCTTTAAATTTCATTTTTAAAGAAAAGGTTTCCTTCGGTCAAAAAAAAATTTGTAAATTGTCGAATAGTTTTGTAACATACCGACTGATAGAACTGATTTCATGTTTTAAAAACTTAATGCTGGGTTCATCCTGTTTAAGGAAAAGTTTGTTGTTGCCAACGGTTTGAGTAAGTGGTTGCGTAGTTCTCATAGAATTGCGCAGTAGACATGGATCATGCTGTATACATCGAGAACAACATTAATAAACTGACGGATACGATGCATTGTGCATGAACACCGCACAGTCGTAAAAAACTCAAAATTAGAAATATTTTAAAACCGAAGGAAACCCTTCCTTCCAGGATAAAATTTAAAGAAGGCGTAATTTGCTATCAAATGAGCAAAAAAAGATATTTTCCTTGTATGCTTTCCTTAAAATATATTCTAATTTATCAAGGCAGTCAAAATCAATGATAAAAATGCATGCATTTTAAGAAGCCATTTTTTACAGAATCAAATTTTTCGCAGCGGTCAGAAAGAAGCTCAGCACAGAGTTGGCATCCTAGCGTGACTTAAAGGAGTTGAAATTGTACTGTGTGATAAACAGTATTGCGAATGATTACCGGTCTTTTACAAATTGCGGACTGTTTTTAGCAGCACTCGCCATACTGTATACATAAGGAAGAGATAAAAAGCAAAATGGCGGCTTAGCTGCAAAAGCCAGCACCACCATACCGGAAATGGCTATTTCTGGCTCATTGGTCGTCATCAGCCAGCCACAGCCAACACCAAATTATGCCCCACCCGAGTTTGAATCAGCGAGCTTTCGATCAGAAGTCTTGTGGGAGCCTGCTGTGTTGACTCATCCTCTCCGCTAGCCAAGTCGTCGTGTACTCGCACGTGCCAAACTCCCCCGTCCTTTTTTTGTCGCGACAGTCTACCGCGCTAAGCATTCAGTCACGGCCTCGTTGTCGTGCTGATTTAGATCAAGATTATCATTGACGAACGTTCACCGATCGCTAACGGACCTAGCTCTCCCTTGGTGCAGAGCGCTGCTGTTGCCTCAGCTAACGATAGTTCCACATCTCGTAGTAACTTAAGCCCAGCCAAAACACACTTCAGGCCCGATTCCGAATAGGCAAAGAGTACACTGTAGTCTGTGCAAAATGGAAGGCGAGCAAATTATCAGCCAGCTGGGTGGGGGGCGGGTGGGTGGGCACTTTCCGCGTCGCGAGAGCTAGCATCCAAAGCAGGCGTGGAGGGGAGTACCGAAACGTCTTAATCGAGTGACACGACTGAGTCAGCCTTAAAGCTGATTTACTGATTTGGGAAGCCGCGATTGGCCGATTTGGGGAGTTGTGATTGGCCGAGTTGCGGAGCTGTGATTGGTCGGGAACCATAATGTGCTTACGTACGCCGCACACACAAGCTGCGTGGGGTTGCGGTAGCCGGCTGGAATAGGCTGCTGGATATAAAAAAGTTCAAAAGCTCAAAAAATAGACAGTTCACCCATCGAGTTTGATAATATGTGTGTGTTTGACCATCGATTTCGACGAAGTCCAACAAGTGCACCAACAGGTTGGTACAGAAGGTGACGGTTTCAGGGGTTAGGTTTAAAGTGTTAGAGGACGTAGTAAGTGGCTCCGCACTCTTCATCTTCTCCCGGAGTCTCGAAGTCTAAACAGGGTCCGGCGTAGGCTGCTTTCTCCACTGCTAGCCAAAACACCGCTTATTTAGTTTTAAGTGACAGTAGACTTTGCGCCGGTACTACTGTACTATCTACACTCAATCACTCGTAGTTGGTGTGAAGACAGGCCCAAGGAGGCCTAGACTGATACTGTTACTATACGGCGATACCCTTATTGACTAAATATGTAGCCGAGTCTTAGTAGTATCAGTACTATCTCTGATGCTAAAATTTGGCAGAGTAACGCTGAAAAAGCCAACGGTAGGGCTCACACCCCCTTGGTCTCAAGAGGGAGTTTAAACCTGGATTTACCCTATTTCGAGTAAGTAAATGCTTGGGGCCGTGAGCATAGCAAGGCTTATCTTGGTTTCCGCACTCTCATCTCTATCCATGGAGCTGTGTACGTTGCTACTAGGTACGGGCTTACATACTGCTGCCAAAGGTACGCGCCTATGCTAAACGTGCTAAATTCAATAAATCGTGCTTATTAAGGCCAGTAGATAATACCTTTAAATATCGCCTGTGAGTGCTTTTTACGAAGTCGCACCCAGTATGCTTTCCCAATCTGTGTCAGGTAAAAATGATGAGTATTTGGATAATAATAGAGCGTTTGCAAAGTTATGCGAAAGTCCTACCCAGGTTCAACAAAGTTAAATGTAATAAAAATTGAAGATCAACCATGCATTTTGGTCAAAATAAAGCGGAATTTCCCATTTTTCAGGATACCTCAGTTATCAGCTTCTAGCTGCGTCCTGTTAGACAACATTTTGACGCGAAACCGGGATCATAGTTTGTCGAGCCGTGTCACTGATTTTCTGCAGTATCTAGTTTTGCTCAGACTTTACAGAGCAGCATCTGCTTATTAGGAAGCAAACTTCTCCACAATAAACTAGTCATGAAGGCGTAGTACTTTTTTCAGCAGCATCAAAGGTTCAGTACGGTACAAGTACGGTATTACATGACAACAGCGTTGCTGAGGATAATAGGTTAGACTAGGCTTTGAGGAGTAGGCGGCACTCTTAAAGCTAAGACAATCTAACTAAGACACCGGACTGCCTAGTTTGAGAGGTACATTTGTGTCTTAACTGACTAATGAAGTAACAACCCGCTAGATTTGAATTATGTGTAGCTAATAAAGCAAATTTACTGCTGTGGTTAGGATAACTAGGCTATAATAAAAGCATGAAAAATATCAAGCTTACGCGCGTCCTAGGCTTCTTGCGGGCTCATATGTAGGATACCCGACGAGAGTTCACGTCCGCGAGGCAAGTACGATACTCATCAATTGAAAATGTATGCTGGGCTTGCTTTTTCAGCCGACTGGAAGCAAGTGCGGGGCTTGAGCGTAACTTAGACGCATAGTGAGACTAAGCTGGCGCTAAATCTGCCGCAATGGCTCTCTCCTTCCTCACGTGGCAGAAGAGGGCTCTGGTAGTTGAAATGCTCGCAGTCGTCCACTGCCAAAAGTGGCACAGAGCTTAGCCCAGCTCAAAAATGTTGCGAGTTCGGGCCTTGGGTGGTTGACCACTGTGAACTGCGTATGATTGACTGAGGACGGATAATAGCCCGAACTGATCATTATAATCTCCCTTGCATTTGCGTGCCATACTGTCTGTCTCAAATTACCGACCGCTAAAGCTGCTGTCAGAGTCCGAGGAATGAGAGCGAAAGCAGTGCGGTAGAAGATACGTCCGTTTACGATTGGTGACCGTTCATCAACAACTCTCAGAGGCACAAATATAAATATCGAATTTCTTTGTACACCTTCAGGCCCTTTAATATACTAATTTTCTTCGGGTTGGATTTTATTTCTGAGAAAATTTAAATTTGGCAATTATAAAAAGAGAATATATATAAACAACAACATCGAGAAGGCTGGTAGGCGCAATGCTTGATTGAGCACATCACAGCTGTGCCATGCGAGGACAGGATATCGGCAAAACACCTGCGTAGCCAGTATCATAAATAATTATGCAGGTTATACTATTGATTGCCTGATGACAGCTTGTAAATGGACGTTGCCCCAACTGTGCACACCAATATAACAAGAGACTTCTGAACTACCTACGGGATGTCTTTTCTTGAGTTCAATCAATTAACCTTATGTTTCTGGTACTCCATTAATCTATTTCTCTTTCTTATGCATCTAAAATACGAATCTTAACCTCTATTCATGAGTATGCGCTTTAGGAGATGTTAACCGAAGCTAAAACTATTGTCTTCGCCACTTAGCAACAAAAATCACTGGTAGTTGGCGCGCTCGCAGCCGTCCCAATGTCCACTGCCAAACTTGGACCATATCGCACATAGCGTAGGTGTAATAAAGACCAAGTGCAATTCGTCGGAGCTAGTCACGACAAACACATCTACAATAGATGTCCGTGTATGCCACATAAGGCCTGGTCCATGCTACATACGTCAGGCGACTCGGAACTCACATGAAGACTAATTTAAGGTAAAACTGGTGCATGTAGTTTCACTGCAGTCCGACGCCCTGCTAACGCGTGACACCACAGACGAGGTCACTCAGAGCATAGGACCCCGCAAGAGGGCACTTTTCGGCGTGCTTCGAGTTAGGCGCAAATTAACGTGCGACCCCTCAATGCTAGCAAACGCACGCACCGTCCTTCCTGGACTCAGTCAACAGTGGCGTGACCTGTATCCTTCTAGTGACATTCCCGCGTTAATATACTAGCATCATTTAGTAGGTTGGCCTTAATCCGTCTGGACACAGAACACAGTATGGGGTCTGCCCTCAGACATCACTTCTCACTTAGCTCTCGCGGCTGGACGTGCGCCCCCACAGTCAAATATTTCCTCCTTACTATGCTCATATCCTTCCGTACAGAATAAACTCTTACTACGTATCTGGTTTTACCTATTAAGTCTCTCATTTCCTGAGGGACCGGGCCTGGAAGATCACAGCCGTTAGGGTTAACCATATTAATCTTAAATGTCCTCGATATGCAGCCTGACTCTCAGCTTTGCAATGGAACGGATTATTCTGCAAGTCAAGATGATCTGTGTTTTGAGAAAAGTCATCTTTTTTCCGCTAGCATGCAAGTGCTAGGACCTTGCACGTAGAAAGGATATGATGATGGAGTTAGAAGGAGGGGAGGATGAAAGGATGGTTTCATTACGGGCCATTACCATACCGAAGCTGAATCAAGTTGAACATTACTTTTACCAGTTTTCTGCAGACTTAGGATTGTGTCAGTAGGTTTTCAAGTCGGTGCAACTACCTCTGCTTGCAACCATGGCCACGAGTCAGTCATCCCCCGATTCGATCTCAAAACAGAAATCGATATTTCAGCTGAATTCTGCCGAAAGTCTCAACATTCAAAGACTGAAACAGGCCAGCAAGCAAGCTGACTTGCCAACCGACCGTAAAGGGAGTCCACCAGCGATAAATATCAGAGAAGTCAACACTAGTCAGTGGCAAACAGGCAGGTCAAGGTTCGTACATCGACCATAGATATAATGCTAGGCAGGCGTGGAGGTTGAAACAGTCACTGCCGGCAGGAAGAACCACCACCACCACCGGTTCATTCTGATGATAGAATCGAAAATGTTTCGAAAAAACAGTCTACACACACTTTTGTTCATGTACTCGTCCCTTCTTCTTTGTCTTCTATGGGGATGATGAAAACGATAAAATATTTAGACCTCCAGTCAGGGATAATTTTGGCTAAACTAATTAAGACTTTCTCGCACCCATCTCCGGTTCCCTTCCTCCAAACGCCGTCCGCCTCTTATGTAAACCCTTTTTTTCCACAGTGATGTCTGCCTGCCCCCTGCTTTGTTTAGTGTAAGCTTGATGAGGACTCTCACAAATGAAGACTCGTGACGGATTTTGTAGCAAAAAGCCAGCAATGCTGTCCACCCCCACCCCACCTCCTCTCTTGTTCAATGGAAGCTGCATCGAAAGGCAATTGCTTGCGCCTTGCTGACCTCAAAACCCTTGACAAACTTCCACACGTACTGACAATTATTTGCAAGTAGGCGCGGCCGCCACCTCCCCGAGTGCACACATGTGTGCAAGATAGTCGTGACTGCAGAAGGACTTCTTGAACGAACCACCTTACTCCGTCCCTCAACTGACCGAAGAAGCATGGGCCCCTGTATGCGACATCCCCCCGGGCAATGAAGCACCTCAATGGGAAAACGCACTCCAAAGTCTCATAAAAGCAGCGGTCAACGCCTCTACCACCAGCTAATTTCTCCTAGCCTAGTTTTGCCTTGCATACGTGTGTCTCCATTGGACATGTTTTGTCGTAAATTATGGAAAGGTTTAGACGCCCCTCTGGTTCGTGCTTACGCGTATCCATTGCTTAAGTTTGTACCTCGTTTATTTTTCACTATTTGTTTTTTATAGTAGCGTAATAACCTAATTGTTTTTATCATTTGGGTTTGATGTACGAGTTGTGATCAGACACAGTTAAATATTCTCGAAACGCCCATTGGTATGTCTTAATATAGTGGGTAAATAATTATGTGAATTATTAAGTGCATGCCTTGGAGTCGGGCGACTGCAACATGGCTTTTAAGGGACAGAACCGATATTTCTATGATCATTAGGCTCGAAGACAGTACACCTTTATGGAATAACCATACAAATGTCGATTCTACAAACGACTAGTACTACAAGTAGTATGTATATATATGGCAACTATTTTATACCATAATTGAGCGCTATCAGGATGCCACTTAGCGCATTCGGGCATATGATGAAGTGGATCTGACAAAGCAAAGGAGACTGGAATGGCTATTTCTGGCTTTTTAGCCGTCATCAGCCAGTAGTACACAAGCTCAAAGGTCGGAACCCACGAGATTTGAACTTGAGATCTTTGGTCATCGAATTCAGTATTCTGCCATTGCACCACGGACTCGATGCTTTGTCGGTTGTGATCGTGATTATGATGGAATTTGGATGTTCATTCGGTCTATCTGGCAAGGTCATATACTTGTTCCGGAAGCGTATTGAGGTTCGTACTTGAATTCTAGCAGGATGTTGCTTAGCGACCTCGGACATATGGTTGAGTGTATCCCATAAAGCAAAGGGGGGCCAAAATGGCCATTTCTGGCAAATAAGTAGTCATCAGCCAATCATAACCAAACTCAAGGGTTGGAAACACCGAGATTCGAACTTGGGATATATACAGATACGCACTCAGACTAATGTGCCATGCGTGCAGAACAGTAAAAAACGTTGGGTGGATATACAAAATTCTCATTCGATGGAAACGAACTGCAACGTCGTAAATTAGATTCTAAGCACATTGAAATGTTCCATGATCCACTTAAACTTCAAACCGTGGCGAAACCAAGGAATACAAAGTAAACAAAACAGTTATTCTCAAGGATTTATGTACACAAAAAGGTAAGGAATGGTATTCAGCATTCCAGACAGGTAACTTTGCACAGAAATGGTATTCAAGCAGCAGGGAACCGCTCACACACCACATATTAACGAGGTGCTTCTTTTAAAGACCCTACATAACCATCGAACATACGTGTCTTTTAGGACAACAAGGTGTTCCGGGACAGGTCACTTCGAGGCAAAATTCTCGTGCTTCCTGCTCTCTCTCTTTCACCGCAGAAGATTCCATGGACTAAATTAATTCCTCCGTGGCTGCACAATCTGCACAGATATTTCCACCAAAGGTGGTTCCAGGTCGTAGATCCTTATTCTTATCTCCAACCCGCCTTCCACATTCTGAACAAACACCACTTTCGATTGGTAAACCCGCTTTTCGTTCTATGATCTCCTGCAGCTGGTTATAGAAATGAAAGGGCTTCAGTTGGTCCTTAGTGAAAGGCAGTCGACAGATGGGACATTCCGATTGCCCCGCCTCCAGTAGTTGCTCGGCACAGGCACGACATAGGTAGTGCTGACAGGGTAGGGCCTGGGGATCGACGTATGCTCTCAGGCATATGGAACAATCAGTAAGTTCATCAAACTTTTCAGCAGAAATTTGTAGCTGCGCCATTCTTGCCGCTTGTTGAGTTGGTACACAATGTGTGTGCCTACACTACGCAAACTAACGTGCGTTTCGCCGGTGCTTCGCCCTGACGACAGGCCTATTGGCTGCCTACGAGAGACCGATACAGTGACGTACAGCCAACTTCGTGTAAACTCTGATCACGACGATTTGTTGCAAGGCGCCTGGCACGCGTGAGTGCGTAAGTGCCACCGAGGTACCAGACGAATTCACAATCATGACTTTGGTTTGTGTCTCAACTAGCTTAACGCGAAAGACACACGCTTCTCCCTTCCTGTCAATCGCCACAGCAAAAAAACTTGCCTGCTCGCCTATCAGGTTGGTAGAAGACCATCTACTGGATTTTCTTGTTCGTTTATGTTCGCAAGAACTGCTGACTACCGACGTGCACACAGGATTTATTGCCTTTCCCTGCCACCTTGAATAACGTGTAGGGCTTAAATTTTTTCGCGACTGAGTCTTTGCTCAACCTCTTCATGGCCCTAGTTTCCAGCTGCTGTTAATGTTACCGAGGACCTGTCGAAGTGCCAAGCACTTGTAAGAAACAAATCCTCCCCGCTGGTGTTTCCTCTTAAGTTCAGTCCCTGCTGTCTTACCACATATGTTCCCTATTCCAAGCTGAAGGCAGACATCCTTCGACCTAGGGGAATGTTTTAACACCACTACCTGAGTCAACAGAAGGCACGGGGTAACTTGAACTTCGCTGCCAAATGTTCCTCCTCCTCGGAGACATGCAGACTGACGAAAACTTATTCCAAGAATTGCTTTTATAACTTCTAGCAGCGAGTCTTCAGGAAATTTCAGCCTCCAAGTCCCAAATTCTCATGGTTAAACAGCTGGCTGAAATTGGGGAGGTACAGCGGCTCCAGGCGAATTCCGTTGCATAGATCTCCACACCCTGGTTAACGGCAGTGAAATAGATGTCGTGCGGGCTGGCCTACCGTCTTCATGCCTAGCCTCCCGTTCCTGCACCAGCCAATCGTCCTTCTTCCTCGCGACCTACAACCTAGATTTTGTGCCTGTGATAGAATGACTCAGCCGTTCTCATGCAGACACCGCTGTGACTCCAACATTTCATTTGATCAGCGACAGCGTCAAATAATGCCATTATTTCATCTGCTGCTATTTCTAGTCCTCGTAATTGGTGATTGATATTTCACAATCTTTTGCCCGTGGATGGAGCTTCCGAAAAAGAAACTTCGACATTTTGTAATTAGGTGCGCCGATGATGATACCATGGGTCGGGCTTATGTATTTTAGGCAATGTTAGCAATGTTTGGATAGGTTTGTCTTAGGAACTTGACAGTATCTCCTGATAGTTGCTCCTTCCGTGTAAATTCCTTTACGTTTCCCATAAAAACTTTTCCTACCAAAATATACGTATGTTTGCGGAAGGAAATTACTGAAAAAAAGCAAGGGAGACTAGGATGGCCATTTCTGGCTTAGTTGCTGTCGTCAGCTAGTCATACCCTGTCCCAGATGCTTTCACACCCGAGCCTCGAACTTGTAACCTCTCTGATCAGGGTCAAACGCCCTAACAACTGAGCTACGAGCTCGCTGTCCAGCCGGTTTTTGATCGGGGACATACGGTAGCGGATACGCCCACACCGATCTATTAGAGGACACACTCGTCCGTCCATGGTGCCGTTAGAGCTATCACTCGAACCTACACCACGAGGCGGCTAGGAATATGGGTACAGTGCGCACTTAGACACAGAAAACAGACAACATATTGAATGGATAAAAACAAAGCTCATTCTGTGAACCTAACTGAAAGATCTTTAACTAGATGCTTAGGACATTCAAATTGTTTAAAGATCTGCTAAATCTTCAAACTGGGAGGAAACCCAGGAGAACAAATAAAAGGGCACAGTTATGCATAGGGATTTATATACAACAAAATAGAAAGATGATATTCAGCATTTCAGACACGTCGTCCTGGTCGCCCAAGGTAGACGTTTCTATGTGCATAAGGATTTCCTTCGTGGCTGCACAATCTGCACAGTTTTTCCCCCAAACATGGTTCCAGATCGTAGATCTTTATACTCATCTGCAACCCACCTGCCGTATTCTTAACAAACACAACTTTCCATTGGCATATCCCCTATTCGTTGTATGACTCCCTGCAGCTGGCTACATAAGGAAAAGGGATTCAGTTGGTCCTCAGTGAAAGGCTGCCGACAGATGGGACATTCAGATCGCCCCGCCTCCAGGAGTTGCTCGGCACAGGCACGACGTAGGTAGTGCTGACAGGGTAGGACCTGGGGATCGATGTATACCTTAAGGCATGTTGGACAATCAGTGAGTTCATCAAACTTTTCAGCAGAAAGTTGTAGCTGCGCCATTCATGCTCGTGCCACCTATTTACTTGGTACAAAGTGTCTGCGTGTGTGTGCCTACACTGTGCAAAATAATGCAGCTGTCGACGGTCCTTCATTCTGATGGCAGGCCTATTGCCTGCCTAGGAGAGAGAGAGAGGGAGAGAGAGAGAGAATGAGAGAGAGAGAGAGATGCAGTGAGGTGCAGCCAATTTTTGTAACCTATGATCACGACGAATTATTGCAGGGCTGCTGGGGTGAGTGCGTAAGTGCCACCGAGGTACTAGACGAATTCACGATCATGACTTTGGCCGTTGTCTCATCTATTTCAATGTGACAGACACACGCGCTTCTGCCTGCCAACCGCCGCAGCAAAGAGCTTGCCTGCATCGCCAAGCACACAACCAACACTGCCACATACAGGAACAGTTTTTTACTTCAAGATTGGAAGTACATCGCCATTAGCATGCCTGGAACCACTATTCAACGACACTGACATAGTTCTACTAGGAAGAAGGCAAATAATTCACAATAACTTAGGAAACAGCGCCAGAAATGCTAGGAACACCGTAAAAATCTTAACCAGCACTGCCTGCCACATTTTCGGGATTTCCACATGATTGAACCGAAAGGAATTTTGAATGAAGAACTCACCTGTTTATCACGAATTAGACTTAAGCAGCATTTATGAGTTACAGCGAAGGTGACATAAAGAAGGGTATGGCATTATTGGTTAAAAAACTTAAGAAAACTGTGAATACTACGTAAGGGCGCCTCTCTGACTTCCTATGGAGCGTATTCAAAACAAGGTGATTGGCCGAAGTCAAGGTCTCTACAAAAACTGCGGTCCAAATTACATAGGCATGCTCAGCGTGTCTCCTGCTATGGCAACCTGCATCTATTTGAAATTCTTTCGCATACAATCGATTAAAATAAGCTCGCTAGTGCACTCAGAATACCCCTGATATCAGAGGCTACAACAAGAAGAAGTCAGTTGTCTTCTTGAATCGAAGAGCGAGATGCGTGTAGTGTCGGATAAAGGATGAAATAAATCATGGCGCCTATACACACGATAATTGTCACAGCATCTCCATTTAGACCTCTTCAAGTTGCAGTCAAGAAGGGGATGGATCCTATGCGCAGGTTTGCTCTCTATCTATATCCACACTGGCGAACAAAATCACATTTTATGTAGATTGGCGTCCAGGAGCGGGTATGGATCAAATTTTTTGAGGGAAGAGAAGTCACTTTTCAGGGAAACGCAAAATTAGACGGTTTACGTTCCCTAAAGACCAAGCTAGAAATCGACGGCCAACGTGTTTGGTAACATCCCACCAAAGTTTATAAATATACGCTAATACATATACCATACGTACCTATCTATAATAAGCAAAACAAACCTAAATAAACATGAGCCATACTAAAGCTTAAATTATGGTATAAAACTAAATAATAAACTAAAAGTCTATTTGACAAACAAACGTTTTCAGCAACTTCTCATCAGACGATAATGTAAATTGTACAGTTGGACAGGGTTAATAATTGTACTTCCATCACAACTTATCATTTTCATGCGACCCTCACAGCGAGATCGGCGTATCGAGGACTTGGTGCGGGGAAAGATGTGTAAGAATTGGCGTTGGGTCATGGGCAGTGGTCGGGTGTCAGGTACATGGAGTGATAATTACTGTCATTTGTACGGAGTGAACAACTTTCACATGGGAGTGTGGGTGATATGCGATCTCGCCATGTGGGGGGGGCATGTAAACGATGATTTATGATGAAAGTAAACTTATTAGCCCCGTCTAATTGTACAATTTTCATTATCCTCGCAAATGCAGATTTTTCTATGTAAACATTAGAATATTTGCGTAAAATAAACAAAAATCTAAACTTAGCTAATACCACCAGTCCCGTAAGACGGAATTCTGGGGCTGAGGATACCAAAGGCGGACCACCAAATTTAGTTCTACCAAATATGTTTCCTGATGGACACAGAGCATATCATGCTCACAACTTCATTCGTTAAACAAATTTAACCATTTTTACCACCAAAAACGCATAAAACGCGTGTAAGCCCTAGATGCATTTCCGCTCTCACACGTTTGCGTGAAGATGCCTTAGCAATGCAGCTGGCTTCCCTGGCGGCTTTGGCAGCTCAGTTCCTCCCCCCGCCCCTACCGCATGGCGAATTAATCTGCCTAAAGTGTTTCAGCAAGGTCAGTGCACGTGTTATTAAATTGCGGGCCTAGGTGTCATTACTCCAGCAGTTCACAGCTCACTAGTTTGGTAGGCCTTGCGAAAATGACGGCTTCGTTAAAGATAAAAGGGCAGGCGGACCACTTCTCATTAGCCGCAACCTGCTAGTCAGCGTCTTTCCCCCTCCTCACTTCTGCAGCGGGTTCGGCCATCCTCATGCGGGGTAGGCTTCCGATTTCGCTGACATACTCAGAGGTATTAGCAGATCGGGGTAGCATCTGCACAGGAGTTTTCAGTATTTATAGGAAGCAGCCATTACTGCGAACCTAAAAGGACAATGAACGGTTATTGCCTTCTTGCAAGTTGAGAGTTTGTTGGCCGGTATGCGGGCTCTGACATGCTGAACTTTCATCACGCACAGTGGATTTAGGCGCGAGGATTGCTCGTTGATCTGGCACTCCGTCGTTGGTATAAGAGGATGTGGTGGTCTGTCCGTTCCCCGAGCGGCGACTCGGTTTGGCTTAAGTGAGTCTTAGCACCAAATATGGATTACGCAAATCGTAGCACTTGTTTATAGATTGGGGGTTCATGACCAATGACTCATATAATTCGCGGCTCACCCGATTGATAACCATTGCGAGAATTTTGGCCTTATCAATTGCAGTAGTCGCCGAACAACACCCAACATGACATGTGCGAAAGATTGGTACTCCTTCCCTAATCGGCACTGATTCAGGTTGTGATACTGATTATCGTGTAGTCTATTCTGAAGTTTTTGCAGCCATGATAGGAATCGGGCTTTTTAACGAGTTTCGTTCTGACCACTTGCAAAACGTTTCTATTGTAAAAACGTACTACATAAGTAGTATGCCTTTTTATCATTTATTTTGAACGCCTTTATAAATTAAAATATATTTTATAGAAAATATTAATGAAAAAACTATTTCTCGTACTTGTTTGATGACAAATCACGCTTTCTTAAAAATGTATATTCAAACAAAGGGTAGCTTTCGGTTTTAAGAAGGTTGCAAAATTTTCTAACGCAGTGAGTGCTACACTCGAATTCAAGGTTTAAAACCGCGCACTGTGTATATCCTGTTTCAGGAAATGTACATTTTGGCCTACAGTTTGAGGAAGAAGTCTAATAATTGTCATAAAATATTGAAATAGATGTGGAACATATTTAAAGCAGTATAGACAGCATAAATAAATTGAATAAAAAGCTCATAATTGTAAAAAAGCTCATACTTAGCAACTTTTTTTAAAAGTGAAGGATACCCTTTCTTCAAGCATAAAATTTAGAGAAAGTGTAATTTGCTATCAAACAAGTACGAGGAATATTTTTTTCGCGAATATTTTCCATAAAATATATTTGAATTTATAAAGGCAGTCAAAATAAATAATAAGAAGGCATTCTACTTATGTAGCCCGTATTTAAAATACATACGTTTTGCAAGTGTTCAGAACGAAACTCGTTAATAAGCCCGCATTTTATCAAGAGTGAAATGAATTCAGAATAGACTCCATGAAAATCAACATCACAACTTGAGTCAATTCCGATTGGCGAGGGAGTATCAATCTTTCGTATATGTCGGCATGTTGCGTGATCTTCGGCGACTACTGTATGAATATGTTGTCGTGTCTCGCCTAATGAGCTGCACGCGGGCTCTGACCTGTTGAATTTTCGTCACGGGCGGTGTGCTCGGGCATGATGATCGATCGGCCGTCTGGCTCCCCGGTGTTGGCGTACGATGAGACGGTGGCTTGCCCATGCCTCAAGTGACGGTTTACTTTGGCCAAATTGAATCTCAGGATTGAATATGGATTGGGCAAATCGTTGCACTAGTTGATGGATTGGGGGCCCGTGAACCATGACTCAAGTAGTTCTCGGCTCGCCCGATTGTCACCTCTTGCGAGAATTTCGGCCTCATCAAATTTGAAGGTGTGGCCGGGTCTCGTCAAATGAGCCGCAACATGAAAATTGGCATTATTTCGCCGCACTGCAGCCGAGTGTTTGGCAATTCGCGTCTTGAGAAGTCTGCCAATTTCTCCGACATAGTTGCTTTGTCCACAACTGCACCAGATCCTGTAGACGACCCCAGATGATTCTTGCCGTGACAGTGGGTCTTTTGGCTTTCTTATCTGACGCCTGTGTGTGATGCCGACTCCAAGTAATGCGAGATAGCACCCAAAAGACTTTAAAACGTTTCTGACGTACGAGATCATTCGTTAAATGTTTAGGTTGGTGGGATGTTGTTGGCTATCTCGTTTGCGGTTGACAAAGTTGCGCGGGTAGCCATTTTCTCTGAACACCAATCGTAGGCATTGCATTTCGGCAACTTTGCCCTTTAGTTGGCAGCAGTGCGTCTCAACACGCCGATAGAGCTTCGATACGCAACTGCGTTTGTGGCTGATTGAGTGGTTGTTGTTGTAATTCAGTACTTGCATCCTGTTTGTCGCTCTTCTGAATAATTTAGTCTTTAGGCCACCACAATCAGTGCGACAGATGTGGAGATCAACGAAGGCAAGCTGGTTGTTCTCTTCCAACTGCATCGTTAAGTAGATGTCCGGAAAGACGCCATTGAGACGCTTCTTGAACGTAAGCACCCGATCATTTTCCATGACGACAAAGGTGTCATCCACATACCCCGTCCAGAATTTTGGTTTGTGTTGTTGTAAGACCAGCGTCTCCAGCCATTTTATGCCAGCCTCGGCTATGACTCCGGAAATCGGTGAACCCATCGGTGTCCCCTTCACCTGCTCGTAGATTGCTCTGTCAAACGTAAAGTACGTCGTAAAACAGAACTTCAGGCACTGTAGGATTTGGGCACGTTCAAGGGGGTTCTGCATCTCATCGTTCTTGCTTCGTAGGAGTAGTTTGATGGTTTGGACTGCCTGATACTGAGGGATAGAATTAAAAAGGGACGTTACACCGAAGGAAACCCTGATATCAGTTGGCAACATACTTACTTTATTACATTTCTCGACGAATTCTGCTGATGAGCGGACCGTGGTGTCCGAATCAGCGGTCAGCAACTTGAGACGCCCGAAGAGCCACTTTGCCAGTCCGTACGTTAGAGTGCCTTTAAGTGATATGATTGGTCGGAAAGGAGCAACGTACTTGTGCAGTCTGAGGAAGGCATAGAAGTGGGGCAAAGCCCTTTCTTGTGCACTCGTCACGTGTCAGGTAGACGGCGTTATTTCGCCCGAGTTCTCCATAGCAAACACGGTCGAATTTACTTTGCGTGTTAGCATTTTCATGGGGTTAGTTTCATAAGGAACATAGGACAGGCGATTGTTCAATAAGTTTTTTGGCCTTCTGACTGTAGTCGATCCAATCTTATATGACCGTAGAACGTCCCTTGTTGACTGGCACGATGACAGTGTCCCATTTTGCCTTGAGTGCTCTTAATGCAACGCGTTTAACCTTGGGGAGCACTTCCCATGGTTAATGAGCCATCAGGAGGAATGATATCTGGTGTCGGATAAGGTTATTTGTTTCCCCCCAGTTGCTTCTGTATGATTGATGACTGATGCCACAGCTGCAATCGTTAGCAGTTTTAGCGTTAGCCACGTTGAATAAGCCTTCGCGTTATAAAAACGGTGTTTGCTCCTTCGTCAGTTCTTTCAATGACAGATTGTGTACCAGTATGCAGTTTTTGGATGACGTTGGATTTTGCGATTTGCGAAATGTTTTCTCAAAAGCCACTTTGTAAATCGCTTTCTGGACGCCGGCTTGTTCGAGCACTCTCTGCTGAAGTAATTTTTATGCCGGAATCGCCCATTAACTCATAAAATCTGGTTTTCTCCTAATCAGTAATCTGGCGGCATTTGTGTAGACTTGCATGGCAATCTTGAAGCATCAAATGGACCAATCTTTTGCCATGTTTAAACATTGCCAGTCTCACCGCTCCCGTGTTCAGCAGGAATTTGTATCTAACACTCGTTGGCAACACGTTATTTTCAAGACACCTGTGCAGAAACTGGATCTGCAAACAGGTTGAAGTCTCAGAAAGAGTAAATGTGTCGCATAGCCGGGCCAATCGAGCACATCGCGCCCAAATAAACTACCAATACGAGCGAACATGCGATGGTCTAGCGCACCTTGTAGACGTGAATGCCAAAGAGGTTTTCCTAGTGATCAACAAGGAGCCCTCTAGCTATTCAAAATTCCTTGAATAGCGCTGGTTGGCTTTGTTAAAAGCTGCTGTCATCAGGCAACTCGGACCGGTCCTGTGCATGCAAAAGAATCTCGTCACGCCGCCGCCGGAGTTACCATGGCCAGAAGCCGCTTATCCAACAGCCAGCTTCTTACCACCTCGCTCGACTACCAGTCTCCAAATAAAATAAGCTCACGTAAAGTTACTAAACATTTAAATTGATGGTGTGTACGACGCAAAGTGTCGCGAACTTTACCCATCTAACTTCAGAACGATAACCTGTACCCCAGGTCAGTTGACGTAAATGGCCTCCTAATCAGCAAATCTTTCCAGTAATATCAAGAAACCCAATCAACTATAAAGTATAAGTAAGTACAAAGGTGCCAAATCATCCCACCCAGTGTACTAAAGTAAGTATGAAATGTACGTACATTTCTGTGTTTATTTATGCTGCTCTAGTTTTTCGACAACGTTAAATTATTCAAACAATTTCTGTCACCCAAAGTAGGACTCCAGCAAAAGAATACTTCGACAATGCCCGGCTTACACCATAGGACTGCGCCGTGCATATCCAGGTTTAACGTTAGCCACGTGAAATGAGGTTATAAAACCTGCACTCGCTCCTTCGTCAGTTGTTTGCACGACAGAGTGTGTATCAGCATGTAAGTTCTGGATGACGTAATATTTTGCAGTTTGCAGAATTTGTTCTCCAGTGCTGCTTCGTAAATCGCATACTTGACGCGGGCTTGTGCGAGCACTCCCTGCTGAAGCTGTTTTTTTGCTGTTTTCACCCATTAACTCTGAGTATCTGTTCATTTTTTAATCAGTTATCTGGCGGTATTTGCGTGGCAATGTGGAAGCATCAAATGGATCATTCTTTTTCCGTGTTGAAACATTGGGAAACTTCCCACCTCCATGTTCATCAGGGATTTGTAACAAACACTCGGTGGCAACACTTTATCGTCAAGAGACCTGTGCACAAACCGAATCTGGAAAACGTTTGAGGCCTCACGATGCGTAAAAGTAGCGCATCTTTTGGCCAATCGAGCGCATCGCGCCCAAATAATTGCCAATAAGTACGAACATGCTGTGTGCTAGGGAACCTTGTAGACTGAGGCCCTCCCGTTGATCCCAAAGAGGCCTTCCTAGTGATCGACAAAAAACCCTCAAGCTTCCGCCATCGGACTACGCTGACCGGTCCTGTGCGCCCACAAGACCTATGTCGCGCCGTCCCACTTACCATGGCTAGAAGCCGCTAATCCAACAGACCACATCTTATCACCTCGCTCGACTACCAGTCTTTAAATGAATGAAACTATCGCAACGTTATTACGTATGTAAATCCGTGGCCAGGGTGATTAATTGGACCCTAGGTAAGTTGAAGTAAATGGTCTCCTAATCACCAAATTTTTACACTAATATCAAGAAAATCAATAAAGTATGAAGTATAAGTAAGAAAATTGTGCTCATTTGTCACAACCAATGGACTATCAATAAGTAAGAAATGTAAGCACATTTCTATGTTTACTTATGGCGCACCATTTTTTGCGAACACATAAGATAATTTAAGCAAAATGTGTGGGACCCAAAGTAGGAATTCAACAAAAAATATTTTCAAATGGCCCGGTTTACATCAAAGAGGAGCCCCATGTTTTTCCAGACAAAAGAACATATAGTGCTAAGCCTTCTTTTCATATGCAATTATTTCAGTTAACACGAGCAAGCGGGTATAACTGAGCGAAAAAGGGCAGACAGTGAAAATGACCCATTAGACATGGCTCAGAATTAAAAAGATGGACTGATATTTGTGGTATTTTAGTCGAAAACTGTCGTACGTGGGAGGAAAGTATGCAAAAGATATGACCGGCATGCTGCTATGAATGTTGGCGAAGAGCTTGGGGCCCATCGTTAATAATAGGACCATACTGCATTCATAGTTGTTATCACTGGGTTTTAGGTATGCGTCCTTGTAGAATACAGGGTCAGAGATATCAAGAAAAAAGAAACAGATCTGGTTACACCCATGTTTGTTACCTTTTTTGTTACAAGAATAACTTCAAAAGAAGCAGATCCAATCACTCCGTATTTATTTGCTACTGAGAATCTGTATTGCTAATTTAAGTCTGGTAATGACCGGGCGAAGTTTTTTATTCAGGGCATGCATTTCGTAAGTAGGCCTTCCTGTAGGCATGTGTCCGGTCTGTTATCCGGTAGGTTTAGGGTTTCTCGTGTTTCGTGGGCAGCTTGCCGTCAAAAAGCAATGGCTAGCGTGTTCTTCACTGCAAGAAGCCAGTGTAGATCGGAGTATCCCTGAGGATCGGAAAACTGAGGTTTCTTTCATCAGTGTGGATAAACAGTTGCCGCTAAAGACCATGCAACTTTCATGATGAAATGTGACTAGGTACTTTAGCATATTTAGGTAACACTATTTCGATAAGTAGAGTTGATTGCATACTGCGAAAGCATTTCAGTTAGGAAAATCACCATTTAAGTCAGGTTTATTTAGAGTAATGGCAATTAATTTTGACGAAATTTGGAGCAGTCTCATATCGAACGAATTTTGTATGCTATTACGAAAGACAGAACCGAAATGCTTATTAATGTTGATTATACTGTGAAGGAACTCCAAAATAAATAAAATATATATGGAAGATATCTCTTCCAGACTAGAAAAATTTGGACAAAAATGTTTAGATTCGAGTGAAGCCAATTGGAGGGATCGCATGTATTTGCAGAAACATTTGAGGTTTATATTTTGAAAAAGTATGCATACAAAACCCTTGATGTTTTGTCGCACAAAATGCAGTTACAAAAATGTCCATCGCATTTGTCTTAAACGACACCGCTCACCTAGCCATTTAAGCAAAGTGTCAGTATATGTTACCGCAAAGGTAATGTCAAAAACATATTATTGAATGTAAGTCAAGTAGAAATATCCTTTTTGTGAACTGTACGTTTTGCTCATGCGCCATGTAGAAACAGAGCAGACAGAAGTATAATAAGTACTTTTAAAATATCTGGCTTGTTCTTTTGCCTTTGCAAGCTTAAAACGGATCGCTTAATTCAGTCAATTATGCGAATATAATCCATTATAAAGAAAACAGTAAGTTCTTCCATCGTCAATCAGATTGAATCGTTTATCTTCATGTAACTTCAAGGAATTGTCCAAAGTCTATACGCGCGGCTTTCGAATTTGAGACACTCATTTTTTTGCTCTCCATTCACATTGAAATTTATTATCCTTTACCATCCTCATTAGTCCTCTGCTTTGTTTTTCTGCATTTGTGATCATGAGGTCATATCTACAGTACACTGCTACCTTTTTAAATGCACGAAAACAAGTTATTTTATCTACAGCTTATCACCATCCCAATGTTTTTCAAATGCGGCCAATCTGTCGCATATGCAATTCACCAACAACACCAACATCGACAATTCTCCGTAGGATGACAACACGAAGAAAAAAGCGTGTGAAGAAGCGGAAATGCAGAAGTTGAAAGCCGATATGTCTCCATAGTTGATTTGAATGTCGGGAAAACTTGACTTGTGAGTATTACATGACCGTTTACCTTTGTCCTATTAAAATGACCTTTAATTTACCTAACCGTCTGCTCTCCGTGGAAGGAGCCATTTTTGCTGAAAATTCAGGTTTGTAAAATCCTCAAGAGAGCATTTTTATTCTTCTCTTCTAAAATTTCATCGTTTCATTACCCTTGGAAAAATTGAGCGTACGCAGAAATTCCTGAGTCCAATATCTAACCAAAGCACTTTCGAAGGAGGTATCCTATTAGAGAATTTTTTTATCAATCTTGGGATTTGGACTTATCTTGCAGAGGTTCTGTGCACTTGATATTATGGTTTGCTGTGTTGAGGCGTTTGTAAACATGATCCACATGACCAGCATCATAAGACCTCATATCTTAAAACACTTTATTTCCGTAAATGCTCTTCATATATATTTATCTTATTTTAAAGTGTGCTTTGTAAACGTTGAACATAAGTGCAATTTATCAAGTTATCCATGAAAATACTGACAACGGAGAACATGATGCCAGATTCTATACGAGGATATTCACTAAAGATTTATCAACTATTGAAAATCTGTGAAAAAATAACTGAAGGAAAGATCCTTTTAATATGAAGAAAGTGGTTACGTTAAGTTTTAAGATAAATAATTTAGATAAATGTATTGTTTTAAATTATGCTTCTTATTTAATTCTCCGAAACATATGAGAATATTGCGAAAAGAAGTTTTTCTTAACAAACTCCTAGTGCTTCTTACCCTTCTCTTAAGTTTTAAGTATGCCTTTTGCTGTTTCTTATTATTTCTAAGTCTTCCCAGAGGCATTCACATTGGTATTCGAGAAATGATCCAACTTTTAACAAAGTAACGAAAGTTGTACGGGTTTCGCGCATGCTTTTTGTTACAAGAATAACGTTGAACGAAGCAGATCTAAACACCCTTTATTAATTTGCTCCTGAGAGTCAATATTTTTTAACTTATATCCCGTAATGACTGGGTGAAGTTGTCTATTTAGTGCATCGCTTTTGTCAGAAGCCGTCATGTATGCATGTGCACTGTCTGTGGTCAGCTAAGCTAAAGGTTTGTCGTGGGCCCTTGGCTGCATGCCGTCAATTTCAAGCGTAGTCTTCAGTAAAAGCAGTCCGTTTAGTTTCACGTTTCACTGAAAATCGACCTCTTCCTCTTAACTTACTTTATCCATGCATCCTCGAATAGGTAAATATCAATACAATGTGATAAAAATCGTCAGTGTTGATATAAATAGAGAGCACGCCTGTGCATGGGGTGCATCCCCTTTTTGATGGCAACGTGAACACGTCGACAGTTTTGAATGTAGATGTCGTGACCATTTCCGTGATTTTAGGTGCCATGATGTATTTCATCCTTCATCCGACACTTCACCCATCTTGCTCTTCGATTCAAGAAGACGACTAACTTCTTTCGGTCTAGGCCCTGATAACGGAGGCACTGTAAGTGCTCTAACGAGCCTACTTAAACCGATTACTTAGAAAAGTATTTCAAGTAGATGCAGTTTGGCATAGCGGGCGAAAGTTTGAGCCTGCCTACGTGATTTGGACAGCAGTTATTGCAGAAAGCTTGTCTTCTGACATTCGTCTTGTTTTGAATAAACTCCCCAGGAAGTCAGACAGGAGACGTTATGAAGTACACAGGGTATTTTTGATTTTTTTAACCAATACTGCCATACCCTTCTTTCTGTCACCTTCGCTTAAACCCATAAATCCTGCATGAGTCTGATTCATGATAAGCAGATGAGTTTGGGAATCAGCATTATCTTCGGTTTGATCACGAGAAAATCCCGAAAATGAGACGGACAGTGCTGATGAAGTTTTTTTTACGGTGGTCTTAGGAGTTGTGGCGTTGCATTTGTTTTTGCTAATTTATTGTGTGCTATTTGTCTTCTTGATAACAAAAGTGTATCCTTGTCTTGTTATTCTGGTTATAGGCGTGGTAAGGGCGACGAACTTCCAATCTAGAAAAAAATAAACTCTTCCTGGTTGTGGCATTGGTTGTCGTATGCTTGGCGATCCAAGCATATGTTCTGACCTCCTTCGTGTTTTAAAGGTGATGGCTGACGTTCCGGCTGGTTTGGACAGTAGTATTGGGTAAATTGCAAGGTCCAATTGTGGACTTATTTCGTTGTGCTAAATTTTGAAAGCCTTTTCGCTCCAAACTGAGGAATTCTCCAGATAATTTGCTAAGGACACAGCGTTTCATTCACTTTGCCACTTTTTCAAATAATTATACCGACGCTTGTATTGGAGATGTGTGCGTTAATCGTCTAAGCATAGGAGAAGGGCTCAGTCTATCGATTTCTCGAACTAGCGCTGGCATAGAGAACCCTACGCAGTCGCTCCCAAATTGGTATTACTGTTGCTTGTTTTTTTTCTAGACACCTTTATGTCAGAAAACGAAATTCTGTAAGAGGTTTAAAGCACAGATGAACGAAGAAAGGATTCTGCTGCGCATGCAGCTATTTTTATATTTTCTGATACGGAAATCATTGAAAGGCCCGCGAGATACTCTGCTTTAACATTTGGCCATAACAAATGTTTGTAACGAAGTTCGCAGTGGTTGCTTAATGGACCGAACTGCACCCTTAAAACTCGCTGCCAAAATCCGGTGAACAGGTTGATATCGCTAAATTTGCTACGCAGTTTGTGAAATAATTTGCAAGTCCCCCAGACAGTGTATTCACTATCTACCTTTTGGGTCAAGTGATGGTCAACTTGAATGCGGCCATTTTTGTCAGCGAACATGTGTTTAGGCTTTTCGCGCTCTCTGACCTATGTAGATGCGTTTCCATTAGCACAGTGGATACGTTGGATAATAATTGACTTGTAACCCAGGTAGAAACCATTTTCCGTTCACTTTATTTGCCTATGCAATGTAACTGTCAACCGACGCAAGACTTCGATGTTCAATTCGTCGATCAATACACCCGTAACTTCGAAAAAATTGTGAACTTCGGAACGTACTCACTCTCCCTCTTTCGGCTCTTTTGAACTTCGAGTGCTGGTCAATTTAAATTTGGCAATTTTTATCAAGGAAAAGATCTTCACGCTTTTCGCGTCCTTTGCCTTATGTAGGTGCATGTCCGTTAGCGCAGCGAATACATTGGATAGTGATTGCAAACGCAGGTCGAAACCATTGTCGGTTCATTTTATTTGGCAATGCACTGTAACTGTTGGTCAAGGCATGACTTAGTTATTCAATTCATCGATGATTAGACCTGTGTCTTCGGAGACACTGTAAATTTTGGAGCGTAATAAAAGGCCATGAGTGACAACATTAATCGCCTGTATGTTTAAGGCTCACATTGACCGCCATTTTTTATCACAGGATATCATGTTATTGCTGTGAGTTCCAATACATCGGCCGAAAAGGGTGCATTGGATTCAAATACCCGGCGAAAAATTTTACGCACATATTGGTCGGTAGCATTAATCTTACTCTATCTATATTTTAAAGTATTCTTTTGCAGGAATCTCAGTTCCCCCAGTAGATGGCGAAGCAGGATTACTGCTGGGTTTTCCTGTTTTCTACCTCGGAAAGGAGAAGGTTGGGTTGCTAAAAACGAAAAGTAGTTTACTATTATCAGTTTCAGGCAAAAAGGATATACAAGAGAGTCCTGAATTATTTTTTTATAAATTCAAGTGTATTTTATCCAGAATTAGCGCAAACGTATTTCTCATATCCATATGGTTGAAGCACGTGTTTAAAAATGTTATAGTCAAAGCAGGGGTATTTTCCAGTTTTCAGAGTAATTGTGGGGACCATGTAGCACCTTCCATCTTTGGCCACGCAGGAGGTCACGTGATTTCAAATATTGGATGACCCTTTCTTACAATCAGTCACAGGTGCCGCAAACTGTGCATATTTTTGGGCCATGAAAACAACCGACGAAGATCAATGTTCAAGCTGGGAGACCAAGACCCAATGGTTTGAATGGGGAACAGTTGGCATCTTGAAGATGAAATTCCAGCCCAGAGAGGCATGATCACATAAAATGGATGGTAGATCGGTAAGGGCATGTTTGCTTTGGGCTCCGAGGTCTCCTGCGGCTGCGACCCGACCGCGAGACAGGATGCGTGGACGGCTTTTGCAGCGGATCGAACAAGAGCCTGCGGGGCAGATTGCTGGCACAAAATGTTTGGCAGACGAAGACACGATAATTCAGTGCAATGCCGTTGATCACGGAAAACAACACAAGGTCAGGATGGAAGATTCGCAACACAGGCACTGACGTCAATTCGTGCAGTAACTACACACTTGTACCGACAAAACAGGCGGCACGACAGAATGGCACAGCTGCATACTTCTGCCAAAAAGTTTGACGAACTCACTGACTGTCCTGTCGGATTGACGACCTACACCGATCCTCATGCCCTACCTTGTCAGGACTTCGTTTATTTGGAGGCCCATGCTCGAGGCCATCGTCGTGACTCAGAAATTTGAATGTCCCATGGGTTCAGGGACTCTCATTAGGGGGCCAGCTCAAGCCGTTTGTCTTCTACAACCAGTTACAGGACATCATAGAGCGAACAGCATATTAGTGTGACAGGGGACAATGGTGTCTGCGCAGAATGTGGAAAGACGGTTGATGTTAAAGAGAAGAAGCTACGATCCGGAATGTTTTTTGAGGGAAAAATCTGTGTAGACTGTGGGACGGTGAATAGCGAGGAATAATAGGATTAGTTTTCTGACCTGGACCTGCGTATTCTGCAACAGGCAGGGCAGCCCTTTGCTGGTTCTTAGTCGATATGATGGCCAGAACATGCAAGGAAATACACACGAAACACACTTACAGAGTTAATGATAACACCAAGTCTCTCCAAACAGTTCAATACGAGGGCGAGATTTTCCTCATGTTCTTCAACACACCGATTAGCCACGAAGAAGTAATTGCTGGACACGTACGCATGTTAGATAGACTCTGTAACGCCTGAATAGCAGTACGAAAACCAAAAGGCTTGTGGCATGTACCAGATCAATCTTCGAGAATACCACTTTCCAGAAAAGGACACCAGCAATATTTTGAAGATGAGGCACAGGGTAATGATTGTGGTTGTGGCATTTTTGAGAACACGATAGTTCTCACCGGGTTTATAGTCCGTCGCTATCCTTGAGAATGTGTTCATCCTTGAGGCCGAGTCGTCTGAATGTCCGATAATTTGAGACTCTCAATTGGGGGCCTACTCAAGCCCTCTTTCTTCTATAACCAGTTACAGGATATCATAGAAGGAACATGCTGTCAGTGTAACAGTGGAAAGTGGTGTCTGCGCAGAATGTGGAAAGACGGTTGATGATAAGAAGAAGGAGCTACGACTCGGAACGTTTTGTTAAGGGACACATCTGTGCAGACTGTGGGGCTAGGACAAAAGTCGACGAAGAGCAGTGTTCAAAGTGAGTGACTGTCTGACAATAGTGGGAATGGAGGAACAGTTGGCAGCCTGAAGATAAAGATCCGGAAACTGCCGATAAAATGAAGTAGGAGCATAAACGATGTCTACATGTAAACGGCTAAGTCACCCGGTCATAGGTTTAAAAGGAGCTATTAGAGACGGGCGAGCCAGGGAAATCTGGCAGGTCTATTCTCTGTCTAAAGTGTTTTTGTGTTTCGACTTTAAAGAGCAGGGAGGTGAATGCCGGCTGGCTTTTGCATCAACGTTTTTATGGTAACAGCATATATTGGCGATTTTAAGACGCAAACAAGAATGACGACGGTTGGAAGAGTGACGAGAGGCAAGGCGTCCAAACCATAGTTCAACCCATCCAACACGTGTATCTCGAACTGTTCTTTCACTACCGATAACAAGGGTGTTGCTGGAACCGCTGTATCGTCCGGTCTGCCATTTCAGCCAGCTGTGAGACCATGAGAACCTGGCATTCGGGGGCCCAAATTACTTGAAGAATCGCAGCTAGAAGCTTTAGAAACAATTCTTGGAATAAGTCTTCGTCAGTCTGCGTGTCTCCGAAGAGGAAGAGCATTTGTCAGGCACGTTAAAGTTGCATTTCCTTGCTCAGTTAGTGGTGATAAACATAGCATTAGATCGAAGGATTTCTGCCTTCAGCCTGGAATGGGAATCCTCAGCTAGGGCGGTAAGACAGCAGGGACTGTACATGAGGCGAAACACTAGCGGGGAGAATTTGTTTCTCAAAAGTGCTTGGCACTTCGCCAGCTCCTCGGTAACATTAGCAACAGGCCGATGATGTAAAGCTCTCCAAAGTGTTGCCCGAATTTGGGCAGGCAAAAGCTAGGGCCGTGAACAGACTGTGCCGAGACTCGAAGTTCTTCGTCAGGGCGAGGCATAATGAAGGAAACAGGAACGCATAATATCGTAGCTCCTTCGCGAGAAAAATTAGACGTTACATGTTATTCAAGGTGACAGGGTAGAGGAATAAAGTCTGCGTGCGCGTCGAAAGTCACAAGTTCTCGCGAACACAAGTGAAGGATGTCTTCCGAATCCTGTGCGAGAAAAGCAATAAGGCAATCCTGTAGGTGAACTCTAACCAACATGATAGTCGAGCAGGCAAGCTGTTTGCTGCGGAGGTTCGCAGGCAGAAGCAGTTTTTGTAGAGAGCTTGTCTTCGGCCAATCACCTTGTTTTGAATACGCTCCATAGGAAGTCAGAGAGGCGCCCTTTTTTGGTATAAACAGTTTTTTAAAGTTTTTTTTAACCAAAGTCGTGATTGTGAATTCATTTGGTAGCTCGGTGGCACTTAGGCACTCATGCGCGCCAGTGACCTTGCAATCTCTCGTCGTGATCGGAGGTTACACAACGTTGGCTGCGCGTCACTGCATCTGTCTCTTCTCTCGCGTAGGCAGCCAATAGGCCTGCCGTCAGAACGAAGGAGCGTCGACAGCTGCATTATTTTGCACAGTGTAGGCACACACACGCAGACACTTTGTGCCAAGTAAATAGGTGGCACGAGCATGAATGGCGCAGCTACAACTTTCTGCTGAAAAGTTTGATGAACTCACTGATTGTCCAATATGCCTGAAGGCATACATCCATCCGCAGGCCCTACCATGTCAGCATTACCTATGCCTTCTCTTTGCCGAGCGCGTCCTCGAGAGGGAGCGACCCCAATGTCCCATCTGTCGGCAGTCTTTCACTGATGACCAACTGAATCACTTTACCTTCTACAGCCAGCTGCAGGGCGTCACACAACGAATAGGGGATATGCCAATGGAATGTGGTGTCTGTTCACAATGTGAAAGGCAAGTTAGAGATAAGTATAAAGACCTACGACCTGGAACGAAATTTGAGGGAAACATCTGTGCAGATTGTGCAGCCACGGAGAGACTCATTGTGTCCATAATGTCATCGAAGGACCAAGAAGGAACAGTGGATATGCCAGTGCAAAGTGCTGTTTGCTCAGAATGTGGAGGGTGGGTTGGAGATAAGGATAGGGATCTACGATCTGGAACTACCTTTAGAGGAAACATCTGTGTAGATTGTGCAGCCACGGAGGAAATTATTAAGTCCATGGAACCATCTACAACGAAGGACGAGGAACAGGAAGGAGGGGACTTCTGCCTTGATTTGACCTGTCCTGGACCACCTTGTTGTACCAAACTACACCTAGCCTCTTTGGCCATCTAGTGGTACCCAAAAGTAGTACCTCGATGATATAGGGTATGTGTAGGGTTTTTCTTGCTTGGATACCATTTATTTGCACAGATACCTGTCTGGAGTGCTGAATACCATCCACACTCTTTTGTTGTACATAAGCCCCTGAGAATAACTTTGTCGTTTTCTTTATTTTTCCTTGGTTTCTTCCCACTTTGCAGTTTTAGCCGATCGAGAAAGAGTTCAGTGTCCTTGCAGTAAGATCTTCAGAATGAGGCTCTGTTCTGCTCGCATGGCTTAGCAGTCTGAGTGCGCAGTGGGCCTATCTCCTTAGCCGCCTCCTGGTGTAGGCTCCAGTGACAGCTCTAATGGCACAATTGACGGCTGATTAAGTCCTCTAATAGATTGGTCTAGGTGTATAGGCCACTGTCTGCTGCTGATCAAATCCCAGCATGACAGCGAGCTCGTAGTTCAATGGTTAGGACATTTAAATTTGATCAGAGAGGTCACGAGTTCGAGGCGCGAGTGTAACACTATCTGGGTCTGGGTATTACTATCTAATGACAGCTTATAAGCCAGAAATGTCCATCCAAGTCTCCGTTGTGTTTGTCGGTAATGTCCTTCGGTATCGGCGTGGCAGGCGGTTACACGTTGGGGACCTCTGACCACAACATGAACTTTGTTTAGTTCGGAAGCCTATTCGATCGGTGTTCACACATTCCTGAGTGAATATATATGCATCGCTGATTAAAGCGAAAATGCGTGTCCCCGGACACAAATGAGAAGAAGTGGCGATCTCGGGAATAATGGGTATAATATCCTGACGTTTCGAAAGCGTACAGGCTTGCATCGTCGGCGGTTGGTGGTTGTACACGTCTCAGTCTTTTATAGGTGTTACAACTGACTTCTCGTTCGCCCTCCGTCTATTGGCGCTAAATCCTCTACAAGGGCGGGGCTGGAGCTCCGTTATTGTCCTGCTGACCAGGGTTTCTCGCCGTCACCTCGTCGGAGGGGGAGGGCAGTGTTCGCATGGCAGCGGTCATTGCTCGCGTCTGCATCGATCGCGTCGGTGACGCATGTCCTGCTGGCTTCCCCCGTTGGCACTTTCCCGTGTTCGTCCCGCCGGCGGAATATCGAACTCTGCCATGAGTGTTTATGCAGAGACCGTTGTCATGCGCAACTGCGTTCAAGCCCGATAGGAGGTCTTGTTGGTTCACGTTGCCCGTGGCGTCGCTGACGGCTGCATTGGTGTCTGGGGTAGGGTCCCGGACGCCTGTATTCTGTCCCGGTGTGGAGTTGCTAGTCGTCGCCACCTGTCTGACTTCCTGCCAGCGATTTCGTTGATTGAGCCGCCCGCGTAACGCCTGGTAAGCCGCCGGGAGAATCGTACAGCGGTTGATGAAATTTGGCGCGGTGTGCCATGCTTCAATTGTATCTCTGGTTGTCCAGTCACTACCTCGAGCTAGGATTTCAGCGTCATCAAAAGCGAAGGTGTGTCCAGGAGCCGACCAATGTTCCGCCACCAACGAGCGGGGATCCATCCTGTTGACTGCCCTTGCGTGCTCGCTCATACGCGTCTGTTTTCGCTTTCCGGTCTCCCCAATTAAGTTAGCCTCACAGGAACTACACTGGATGCGAAAGACGACGTTTGCTGTTTCTCCACGGGACAGAGGGGTCTTTGGTCTCATGACCAGTCGTCTTATTGTTGCCTTAGGTCTGTGGGCCACGCCGATACCCAGTGGTTGTAACAGACTAGCGACTGCATCAGAAACATTCTCTATGTATGGCATTGCTCTCCACAATGTCTGTTGTTCCGCCGCCGGTCTTGCGACTCGTTTCGGTTGTCTGCTGCGTTCTAGGAAGCTGTGAGGGTAACCGTTAGAGATGAACATCCGCCAAAGATATTTAATTTCAGCTGCTTTGTCACCTGCCTCGTTGCAATATGTTTCTGCCCTTTTGTAAAGCGTTGGCACACAGCTGCGTTTGTGGCTCAGTGGATGGTTACTTAGGTAACTGAGTACCTGACGTGTGTCGGTTGCCTTTCGGTATACCGCCGTCTTGCAATAGAGAACACCTGCTGGGCGGTAAGACAACAGGGACTGGACTTGAGACGAAACACCAGCGGGGAGGATTTGTTTCTCAACAGTGCTTGGCACTTCGCCAGCTCCTCGGTAACATTAGCAACAGGCCGATGATGTAAAGCTCTGCAACGTGTTGCCCAAATTTGGGCAGGCAAAAGCTAGGGCCGTGAACAGACTGAGCTGAGACTCGAAGTTCTTCGTCGGGGTGAGGCATAATGAAGGAAACAGGAAGGCATAATATCGTAGGTCCTTCGAGAAAACAATTAAACGTTACATGTTATTCAAGGTGACAGGGTAGAGGAATAAAGTCTGTGTGCGAGTCGATAGTCAGCAGTTCTCGCGAACACAAATGGAGGGTGTCTTACGAATTCTGTGCGAGAAGAACGATAAGAAAATCCCGCTTCTGGTCTTCTGCCAACCTGATAGTCGAGCAGGCAAGCCGTTTGCAGTGGCGATTGGCAGGCAGGCAGAAGGGTGCGTGTCTGTAGCAGTTAATACAAAAACGAAAGTAGTGATTGTGAATTCATCTGGTAGTTCGGTGCCACTTACGCGCTCTCGCGCACCAGTGGCCTTGCAACTTCTCGTCTTGATTGGATTTCACACAAAGTTTGCTGCGCGTCACTGCATCCAACTCTCTCTGTCTCTTTTCGCTCGTAGGCAGCCACTTGGCCTGTCGTCAGGGCAACGCACGTTAGTCTGCGCAGTGTAGGCAAACGCACACACTTTGTACCAAGTATACAGGCGGCACGAGCGAGGATGGCGACGCTACAACTTTCTGCTGAAAAGTTTGATGAACTCACAGACTGTACAGTCTGTCTTAAGACATATACCGATCCCCAGGCGCTGCCCTGTCAGCATTACCTATGTCTTCCCTGTGCCGAGAAAATCCTGGAGAAGGGAAAATCTGAATGTCCCATCTGTCGGCAGGCTTTCACTAAGGACCAACTGAGGCCCTTCCGCTTCTTAAGCCAGCTGGATGAGATAGTGGAACGAACAGTGTGTCAGCCAAAACAAATGGGTGTCTGCTCTGAATGTAGAAGGCGGGTTAGAGATAAGGATAAGGACCTTCGACGTGGAACAAAATTTAAGGGAGACATCTGTGCAGATTGTGCAGCCACGGAGGAACTTGTTAAGTCCATGGAACCGCCGGAGAACCAGGAAAGAGTGGAATTCTGCCTCGATGTGACCTGTCCCGGTTCACCAACTTGCTCCAAAAGACACGTGTCGGTGCTGACTATGTAGTATACCCAAAAACAGCATCTCGCTCAGGTGGGGTATGTGTAAGGTTTGACCTTCCTTGAAAAGTATGTCTTTGCACAGCACTCTGGCTGGAATTCTGAACATCATCTTTTTTCTGTTGTATATAAATCCACGAGAATAAATGTGCCATTTTCTTTGTTTCCCTTTGCTTTGTCACGGTTTGAAATTTTAGTGGATCGTGGAACAGTTCAAAGACATTGGAATCTAATTAACGATCTTGCAGTGAGGTCCCGAGAATGATCCTTGTTTGTATCCACCCAAAGTTCTTCTGCGTTCTGCGCGCGCGGCGCATAAGTCTCAGTGCGCATGCATATATATGTATATATATATATATATGATGACGGAAGCCTGTACGCTTTTGAAACGTCAGGACGATAAAACAATGGTTCCCGAGATCGCCTTATCTTCTCATATATATATATATATATATATATATATGTATCAGTAAGTGGGGTATGACAGCATCTGGGGGTAACTTGATTGTTTCGGGCTTATTAGCCTTCATCAGCCAAGCATAACCCTGAACACCAGCTGGTCGGACAACAACTTTGTTTAGTTCGGAAGCCTAGTCGATCGGTGTTCGCACATTCCTGAGTGAATATGTACCCGATCAGCAGTGACAGCAAATGGCAGGTGGCGAGGCGCTGATGAACTGCGGTTCGATGAAGTGCTTATGACCCATCTGATAGACACCAGTGGTGGACCAACTGCGCCGTCTGTGAGTGCGTTTGTTTGTGTTGTCCGACCAGCTGGTGTTCAGGGTTATGCTTGGCTGATGAAGGCTAATAAGCCCGAAACAGTTCTGTATCAAGTTACCCCCAGATGCTGTCATACCCCACTTCCTGATGTATATATATATAAAAATGTATATGGAGTGGATCCAACAAAGATAAGGGAGACCGGAATGGCCATTTCTGGCTTGTTAGCCGTCATCAGCAAGTCATACCCATATATATATATTGCTAATAGAAGCGAACATCCAAGTTGTACCGTGCCACACTTTATTTATAGGAGGTGACAAATCATAAATATAAAAGGTTTAATTTGAGTGGAATGGGAGCATAATGGGCTCATTAAACGTCCTGTCACTTTATGAAGCTGACAGGTTGAGGTTAATTTAGAGGCCATCCCCGTATTCATTGTTCAACATCTGTGTGTAACTTGGTTCAGTGTGAATTTTAGAGGTCAGTGGACAGGAATAATAAAACCTCGTGCCACTTTTTGCGGTTATAAAAATCACAAATTGACGTCAGGACACTAAAAATCTTGTTTAATTGGCCGCAATTCCTTCTTCTGGTGTTGAGGTCGGTTCACGGTCCTCCTTCGTGATTATCCTTCACCGGTTTGTCGCTGTTTTCAGCCTTAATCGGTCTCAGCTGTCGTCCTAGAGTGGTGATCTTGTACAGGTTTCTTTTGAGCTGTCAGTTCAGATATACGATCTTGTTTTTCGCATCCCATTTGCCTGGTGCTCAGGCTGTAGGAAGACTGGAAGAGCTGGAGAGGCTATGCCCTTTTCTTCGTCCTGTTCAGGATGCAGGGTGGTTCCGTATGTGTTCGTCCGGGTCTCGTTCGTGGGTAGATTGGCGTTAGGACTAGGCTTGCGTTTGCCACTTCGTTAACCGCGCTGCGTTCAAAGAGTTGAGTAGGCGGCGGGAAGCGCTACGTACTACTTCATAGTGTTAATATGCCCAAGTACGACAGAATATATGATGAAAGCCTCGGCGCAGAGTACAGGAAGACTTCATTTGCATTAATTCACAGACAGGGGGACGAACAACCTCATCAAGAATTCAAGATCAGGAATGTGATGATGTGCTTCGTCGATCTTGTACAGGAAAATGCGGATATACACGAAGTGGGGCAATATTTCAGTGTAAACTCCATAACCAAAGGTCCCGAGTTCCAATCTTGGAGGTTCCAAATCTAGAGATAACTTATGACTAGCTGATGAAGACTAATAAGCCAGAAATGGCCATTCTGGTCTCTCTTTGCTTTGGCCGATCCACTCCACCATATTTCAGAGATTTCTAAGCGACAGCCTGCTATCACTCAAGTACGAGCCTAAAGGCACTTCCGGGACGAGTATATGCCCTTATCAGCTAGATTGTATGAACACCAAATCCACTTAGTATAGTATGGTGCAAACCTGAATGATTGATACACGCAGTCAAGAACGAGGAGGTCGACCAAATATCGCCTGACTCTAGGCAACGGAACAACACATGTCCAAAACGACACACTTATACACGGCGAAGCCAGGCTTCAGAAAAATGGTCTCGTGGGAGAGGGGTCGACCGCTGCTCTTATGTGACTTTGGAGGCAGTTCATATGTACTCCCATTAGTGTGTTATATTGCCTGAGGGGACGTCCTATATGGAGGCACGTGCTTCTTTGGTCGGTCGGGGAAGGGATGTGGTTCGTCCAAGTAGTCCTTCTGCAGCCACGATTTTCCTGCACACATGGGTGCACTCGGCGAGTTGGTGGCCGCGCCAATCTCAAAGCGTATGTTAGTGCGTGTGGAAGTGGGTCAAGAGTTTCGGGGTCAGCAACTGCCAGCGAGCAACTGCTCATCGAGGCAGTTTCCATCGAACAAGACAGGAGGCGAAGCGGGGACAGGGCAGCATTGTTGGCTATCTGCGGCAAACTCCGTCACGGGTCTTCATCTGCGCGAGTCGAAACAACTGCCTCTTGGAACAGCTCACACTAAACAACGCAGGCTAGTAGAGGGAGTACATAGGGGGCCGAGAGCGTTTGGGAGAAGGGAGCAATCGTATGCGGGTCAGGCAGAATTTCACTGGACACTGGCGTGGAGAGTTCCAAATTTTTTCAGCCAAAGGTAACTCGGACTATGAGTTAGGACTCGTGGTCGAGATATCTCATCGTTTTCGTTATCCCTCAAAGAAGACAAAAAACAGGGAGGAGCACATGGGCAAAAGTGTGGTGCGTTTCGGAAGTAAGCTCGGTCAGATCGTCAGCGTAAACTGATTCTGCTGGTTCGTCCTGCTGGCCTTGGCTGCTTCGGGCTTTACGACTGCCTGGTATTATGTATGGGCACGAGCCTTGACCTACGTGTTTGCTGCTGACCAATGTTGACTTCTCCGATATCCATCGTTGGTAAACTCCCTTTGTGGTCGGTTGGAAAGTCAGCGTACTTGCTGGCCTCCTCCAGTTTTTGAATGTTGAGTCGCTATGCCGAATCCAGCTTAAATATTCTATTATGTCAGAAAGCCTTATCTTCACGCCCAAATTTGTCTAGAAGCATGTGTGAGGAGTGCATTTTTGTTATTTTTCTGCTAACAGAATGGTCAGCTTCACATGTTATGCGTTTGGACAAAGTAAACTGTTATTCAGTGGAATTTGATTGGGGAATATCCATCCAAAAACGCCCTGGCGTTTCATAGTTAGGCATTTGTCGAACCTTTATTCGAGATCAAATGTGATCGGGGATCACAGCGCAAGAGGCCGACAGGTGTCAATGTATAGTTAAAAAACTTAATCTCTCTTTCTCTAAAAGCCCTAACAAGGTATATGTCTTAACTAGTTAGATTGTAAATGGACATTTTTGTAAATAAAAAAGTTACTGTGACTATATTTGTTTATCGGCATATCATCTCCATCATCACTTCAACGGAAGAAGGGTTTTAATTTCGTATGTGACGTTTTTTGCTAAGCAGCGAAGACAATACTTTTACCTTCGGTTAAAATCTTCTTAAGCGCATACGCATGAATGGAGGTCAACTTTCGAAGTCCAGATGTATAAGAAGGAGAATGAGATTGCTCGAGCACCGGAAGCATTTATTTAGTTGATTGAGCTCAGAAAGAGACACCTCGTAGGCATTTCAGATGTCCCTTTTCATATTGGTATCCATATTTGGGCAAAGTCCATCAGCCACGTAATATTCACAAGTTACCATCAGGCAATCAGCAGTATAACCAGCATACTTATTTACTATAACCACCGCGCAGATTTTTCGCCAATATTCTGCCATAGCATGGCATAGCTGTGATGGGTTCAACCCAGAACTGCTTAAAAATCTTCCCATGTGGTTGCTGGTAGATACTCTCCTCTTATAATTGCAAATTATTAATTTTCTCAGAAATAAAAATCCAACTGGAAGAAGATCAGTATATTTAAGGTCCTAGAGGTGTAAATGGAAATTGGATATTTATATGTGGGTCTCTGAAAGTTGTTAGTGAACGTTCACCAACCGTTTAGGGAATAAATTTCTTCTGCGATGCCTTGGCTCTCATCTCACGGACTCTGAGAGCAGCCGTAGCGGTCAGTAACCGAAGGCAGACATTAAAGCCAGCAAATGCAAGGGAAATTAAAATGATCAGTTCTGGCGTACTATCTGCCATCAGTCAATCATACGTAGTTCATAGTGGTCAACCATCCAATGCTTGAGCTCTCGACCATTTCGATCAGTCTTATTGAGAGCTAGTTGCTGTCTCAACACAAAAAGGACCTCAAAATAACAAGTCTGGGAAGACTGATTGAACTCGAACAACTTTACTGCTCAAAAGGCTGTACTGTGGCGCCGCGTGCGATAGCCAGCCGTGCAGGTGCAAAAGGGGGATGTGACAAGTTTGGCTTTGCTATGACTAATCAATCGGCTTTCGCCAATCAAATGAGGCAGAATATAGATAACTTACAAGCGTAAGCGCTGTGAATTAACATCAAGCGAGCGAAAGGGCAATAGTGGGCAACGAACGAAGCTCAGCGCACGAAAACCAGCATGAGTCAGCGCAGTTGCGCTGGGCGACGGATTCCTACGGTAACCCTCCCCCCACCCCCGCAAGACCAACGGCGGCAGGAATCGACGCCGAAGGCAGAGTTGATGCCTAAAAAGCGTGGGTAACATAACGGTCTGGGAAATGAACATGGCGCCCATAGCGAGTGATGTAAACAGGAGGAACAGTTGGCGAGGGCTAAGTGGTTGATATGGTTGTGGAGGGTGACGTAGTAGTTGGTTGTTGGGAAACTGTAGGGAGGGGAAGTATACAGGAAGATGGGATTCCGGGTATGGAAGGGGAATGGTGAGTAGCACGGAATGGAGGAACATTATGTAGGGAATCAGCATAAGTTCGTCTTGGTGGCAATTCCGACGGCTCTCCCAGAACAGCAGCCTTGACCCAATGGCTAACATGCTACCCAGTGAGCCCCGAGCTCGTTTCTTTGCTGGTTTTCCTCGGGAGGTATTGACAGACTTTGATGAAAGTTCACTGACCGCTTACCGAACTTACTTGTGCCGCTTTCCCTTTGGTCGCATTTCTCAGGCCTTTACAGCAGCCGTAGCAGCCAACAAAGACTTAAATCCGCAAGAGGACCTGCTCGTGGTCGTAACTTCAAGCCGCGTGTGGTGTACCACTCGAAAGCAAGTATGAATAGCAGGCGACGGCTAATAAGCCATCAAGGAATATTTCAGACTCCCTTGTCTTTTCTGGCAATACTATCTTGTCTTTAATACACTGAAAATATGTGAGATCCGAGCCAGGTTTTAGGTGTTGCTGTGAGCCCATCAACTACCAATTCCCTCCCTCGCATCTGCTCTTTTGGACGTGGTTATTGAGGGTTTGCGCTGCGAGCTCCTTGGCAAAGCGGAACTTACTGTTCCTTGACTAGATCGGTGAAACACCTGCATTCATTCATCATATTCCCGATCACAACCGACAAAGCAGGGGACCCGTGGACTAGAGGCAGCGTCTCTAACGCAATGACTGAAGGTCCCGGGTTCAAATCTCGGGGGTGCCAACCCTCCAGATTGAATATGATTGGCTGATGACGGCTTGTAAGCCAGAAATGTCCATTCCGGTATCCCTTTGCTTTGTCGGATCCACTTCTTCATCATTTCACCTTTGTCACTATGTGACGGTTATTGAGGGTTTGCGTTGCGAGCTCCTTGGCAAAGCGGAACTTAATTGTTCCTTGACCAGATTGGTGAAACACCTACATTCATACAGTTGTCTATTCCGGATGTCTACTGCTACGCCACTCAGCTTGTGTGTGCGGCGTGCGTGCAGTCTGATTATCGACCAATCAGATCTCGAGAAATTGGCCAATCATGGCTTCTCAAATCGGTCGATCAACTTTAATACTGGCTTCGTCGTGCCTCTTGCTTGAGACGCTTTGGCACACTCTCAGTCGGTATGCCGGCTCTCCTGGCTGAGAGATTGCGCACCTTTCATTGCGTACAGGCTTAATTTTACTTTTTTCCTATCCGGAATCGGGCCTGAAGTTTATTTTGGCTAGAACTAAGTTCTGTTCGGTATCGATGAACATTCATCAATGAAATTAAATATTTCCCGATCTAAGTGAGCAAGACAACAGGCCCTTGGCTTAACAGTTAGAGCGTTGTACAGTCGAAGCAATTGACTAAAAATGTGCGGGGGAGTTTGTCACGTGCGAGTACACAACGACTTGGCATGCAGAGAGGCTGAGTCGACGCAGCAGGCTTTCACAACACTTTTCATCAAAAGCTATCGGATTCGTACCCTGGGGTGGGGCATGATTTTGGAATTTGCTATGGCTGGCTGATGACTGCTTTTGAGCCAGAAATGGTCATTCACGGTATGGTGGCGCGAGTTTTTGAAATTGAGCCCTAATTTTGTTTCTGCTCCTCCTCCTTCGTATGTAAATGTCTTAGGTATATACATCGGTTGGGCTATTGTGCTCAGTATAGGCCAATTTTAACCCCTCTTTGTTAATCCAAACGGAGGGCATACAAGTACGACCCTGGCACTGTTTTGAAGGGAACCCAATTCGGCCTACATTTTGCAACACCTTCGAGGACTATTCGTCATGATTTTGGTAATTGAAATATTTGTTCCTTCTAGATTGTTAGTCGTCTCTCGGTGTTGTGTGGTGTTTTGCCTAAGTATATCCACTATGAATGGTGCACGTTTGTGCTTAAAATATTGGAATTGTATTTTTCAAAACTCAAAGTATCTCCCTCCTCCTCCGTCTCCTCCGCCTCCCTTGTCTCTTCCGGGAATGCTTTGCGGTTATAGGAGGCGTTATCAAGTTATTAGCAAGTGCCACAGGTCTGAAGGGGACTGTGTTTGGCTCAGGTTGCATCACTCCACACCCCGAGCTGTCCGCTGATTGGCTACTTTGCTTTAGTTGCTTTTTATTACTATGCCATTGTAAAGTGATTGTTAATCCTTGCATTCATTGTATTCAGAAATGTTGGCGATTCATATTATGTGGAGTTTCCTGCATTCTCATTCACTTGAAAATGGAAAAGCCATACAATAGTGTGCATGAAATGCTACCTTAAAAACCACTTATCAAACCTTAATTAGCTTATTATCGGCAAACGCGGTTTAAGTAGAGCACCTCATATACGCTAGATACCAAAATGTTTTCTGACGAAAACGGCGTTTTTGAGGGCTTTGGGGTGGGAAAGTAGGATAGACAGAGAAAAAATTTGTAAAAGTAAGTGGAAAGTGGGAAAATGTAATTAAATTTATTTTCTGAGGCCACTGGGAGTAGGTTGTCCCACATGTAAATTGAAGGTGTGTGCAGCGCTTCGCACAGTGGACTACACTAATTTAACCCCAGATCGGTAAGTTGGACTGCAGTTAACTTGCAGTAGACGACCTCGTAATCACGTTTTATTTTTTTCAGTAATTTCAAAAAACCTGCATTGCGATAAACGGTTTTTCGGCAGTACGTTAAGCGTTTATATAGATAAGGAAACTCTATCGATGTAAACGAACAACATTTCTAAGTACAAATAAATACGAAAATGCATACATCTGTTATTATATTGTATTTCACTGCCTATCTTAATTCTTCACGCATAAACCGCCCTATGACCGCCGTTCCTGATTATCTAATAAGAAGAAATCCACCATCGCATTTTCCGTGGTCAGATTTCCCCGCGCGCAAGCTACTAAAATGAGAAATTCGGGCCTGCGACAAATAACAGATAAAATTGGGAATGTCTTGCTACGGGAACTGTGATTGCGGTTTTGTTATAAATATACAAAATAAGTATAAGCTAATAAGAGCAAAATGATTTTGGGTTATGTAATTGGTATGTCAGTTGGATTTGATGAAAAAGGATACCTTTTTGATCTGAAACAGTAGGAAAGTCTAAAAAATATTATTTTTAACATTTATCAAGATAATAAGCTGAATAATAGTAATCATTTTACTATTGCATAATAATAAAAAGAGGTTCAAACGAAGTAGCCAATCATCGCACACAAGTAGTGAACTGCACTCGGAGTCTTTCAGTCGATTTAAAGAGGAAAAACTGGCCATAAATGTTAGTGAATTGTCTTCATCTGAATATTCACATGCAAATGGATATCTCGCTTGATCGCATTTTACTATGACGAAAAACCAAGTAGTTATACCGAAGTGTCATATTTGTTGGGATTGTGCGTCCGGCCGTTTTAACCCACGCTTTATGTTGTTCTACATTACTCCCGTCAGATAATTGTTCCTACGCTAGCAGTGTGGCTGTTCCTATGCTAGCAGTGTGGCTGTTGCAACCTAGTCTGTTCCTTTATCAACACTGCTTATGTCCCCCAGTACGTGTTAGGAAGAGAAGGCAGAGCAGGATAACAGCTAGTACTTTACTGTTACTTGTACTAGTACATCAACTCTGTTCCGTGTGTCCAACAGCTTGCCTTCTATGGTGGTTCTCGTCTTGGCAGCAGTTTCGGGTCGTCGGTAGCGTATCCAATAACAGAGTCTTTGTTCTGCTTGCAGCCTCGATATTTTAGGGACAGTAGTCATTGCTTCCCATTGGCTCTCCAGTGGCCGTGCACGCACTCGCTACCACGCGCCTGTGCATCTGTCCTCAGCTTGACCTCGCTCATAGCAGCAACTCGGCTCTGGGCAGTCTCGCTCGCTCGTGCCTCCTTTGTCCCAGCCTCATGTCCGCCCTTTGAAGGTCGCGTGACTTAGCCCATTCTGTATGCACCGGACTGGCATTTTCGTGCGCCTTTGTTCTGACCTGACCTCGGATGTCTGTCTGTCTGTCGGGATGACGTGCTCGGTCATCCTAACAGTGGCTATAAGAAACTTAGTGCTCGCTAGCTCATCTAAGAGCCACTCTAGTTAGAGGATCGAGATTGGGCCAGAGTGTTTTTAACTGAACGCAACAGTCCTGTCAAGATGCCAGCCCTTACATGCATGCCTTTCTGAGAGCCTGTATAAAAGTGTCATAACGAAAAATGTGAACTTAAGTAGTTGTGACATTTTTCTACTAATTTCGATTCATGTGAGAGAAAGCCTGCTCAGTAGTCTTTTTTCGTGTACGCCTCTGTAGCTGATTATGACATTTTCGTCTTTTTATTCAAAAAACCAATTGCGCCCCGACCCACCGGTTCGAAAAGAGGTTGACAATTAGGAGACAATTTGAACCTGGCCTTGCGTGCACTAACATTGAGGGTTGCCAAACCACAATTCGTACACTCCCTAGGTAAATATGATGTGCCGTACGACTCGTAACAATTTGAAATGGGTATGAACTAAGTTGTATATTTTGACAGTACGACCCTGGTTTCCAACGATGCTTAACGCGTTTCCCACAGCATAATATCGCTAGGGAGATGATTTGAATGTAAGTTGGTTTAGAGTACTAGAGGAATTGCGCTGCATCTATCGCATTCATGCCTATTCCACGTGGCCCCGAGGTCCTTAGTCAGTCTAGAAGACTAGAGGCGAGATAGAGTGCAGGGGACTGGCGCGCTGGAAACCCGCACCTAAGTGTACCACCATCGCGACTTAGATCCCATTGAGTGGAACTGCCATAGAGGACAAATAAAGGAGCAATTGAAGACTGACCCGCAGTCCACTCCAAATAATCACACACAGACCCAACACGCACGACAGTTGGACCGTCGATTACGACAATATCCACTACAAGCTTCAACGAGTTGAAGCACGCGGTGGCTTCCAAGAGATAAATGGCGAGGCAGTCTTGCGCAGAATCTTCTCCACTATCTGACTACTACCACACCAAGACCCGGTTGTAAAAGAGTCAGGAAGGCCCTGTCCAAACAAGCCGTCAACAGACCTAGCATCTCCCAGGCAATTTTAACATAAAGAATTGATCAAAATGTTAAGTGAATTGCCTTATCTGAATATTTGCACGCAGATGGATATCTCCCTTGTTTTCGTTTTTTGTGATGAAACAACACGTATCTTTTGGGATTGTGTAAGTTCGTTTGCATTTTTTCGTTCGGCTGTTTTAACCCTATTCGCATAACCCACTTTGTATGTTCTTATATATTAGATTATATCAGATTATTTTTTTTCTAAGCTTACGTGGATACAGACGGAGTGGTTATAGGAAAAAGCTGCTGGCTAGTCCATCTAAAACTCACTTTGGCTAAAGCATCCAGATTGGGCTAGAGTTTTTTTAAATCACCACACTTGAAAAGGTAAAGTTGAACTCTTGACCCCTTTTGCAGGTGTTGACCTTCACTTTTGCTGATTTGGCGCCCAACCAGTGGGCGATCCGAACGTTCGGTGGATTAGAAAACAAGGGTACGCTATCCTACCTGGACTGTTTTCAGGCTTTGATAGGTCTTCCCTGTCCGTGCCGCCACTGTGCATGATAAATTTGGACCGGTGAACAGATCGACATTTTCGAAGCTGATTATCTCTTATGTCTTCTCAAATTTCAGGAAATGGACTAGATTTCTCAATAAACGAGTACTCAAGTAGTTTGGCCATTTGTCTACTAATTTTGCTGCCATAAATAAGCCACAGTTACGTGAGGAAAAGCCTGCTCAAAATGTACTTTCTTGTACTCCTTTTCAAGTAGATTGCGTTTTTGTACTTGCACCGCTGCACCTGCAGTTACGAACCTGGCCTTGCATGCGCAAACGTTGAGCGTCGCCAAACTACAATGCATACACTTTCTAGTAAATTTTAAGCGCCGTTGACGTAACAATTTGAAATGCACATGAACTAAGTTGCATACTTCATGACACTTTGATTCCTTCTTTTCAACGATCCTCAACGTTTTTCCCGCAGCATTGTGGCCTTAGGACGATGGTGTGCACGTGATTTGGTTTAGAGTACTTGTGGACTTACGCTGCACCTACCGCAATCTCTCCTTTTCCCCGTGTTCCTTAGGTTATTACCCGGTCTAGAAGAGTGGGAACCGGATAATATGCAAGACACTGGTGCGGAGGAAACCCACCCCTAAGAGTGCCACCATTCCGGCTAGGATCCCATTGGGTGGAATTGCCATAAAAAGGGGCCATTGTAGCCTGATTATCAGTCTACCAGACGGCCACTCCAACTAATCACAAAAACACGACATTTCCCCCGTCGGTTTCAACGATGAATGTAGGGGTCTAAGCCGTGGTTGTGCCTAGATCACTACAATCATCAAGTCGAAGTCCCGAGGTTGAAGGTAAACGGTAAGATTCACCAGAAGGAGTGGTTTATTATATACAGAACTCCCAGTTGCAGTCTCATGTGGCAGGCAGGCAGGCAAGTAGCCTTTGTTGGATCCGGAACCCCGCCGGGTGGGCCTCAATCCCGGCGGCTAGGAGGAGGAAAAGGAGGAGTCGGAGCAGCATATTCAGGAGGGGCTGCTCTGTCATAAAAAATAGATTTAGAGGAGAAGAGATGGATCCACCATAGGGAGGTTTTGTGAAACAGACCTTGGCTGCCCTGAGGGCGGGTGGGAACGCGGTCGAAGACGCGTCTGCTGTGGTTCCCAGTCTCATGTGGCAGTTTCCACTGGTGAGGCCAAGGCTGGTCCTGACTGCGTCCAGCCAGGCCTGAGAGAGTAGAGTGTGTAGGTGATGACAGTTGCTTTATTAGGCCTGTAAAGCAAGTTCAAGTGTTGCAACCTGCCCAAGTTGATGTCGCCTGCAAAGGCTCCCTGCTGCGTTGGCCAGAGGTGACACGTTAAGTGGCTCTTAGGAAGGTGTGCTTATGAAGCTGAGGTCAACTGCCCGGACTGCAGGAACGCCGAAGGACGGGGAACGCTGACGCAGCTGCGAGTTCAAGCTTCGGGGAGGGGGGAGGGGGGAGCGGTGGCGCCAGTGAGAGAAGGCAGTGAAACGGCTGCTCGTCAGGAAGCATGACTTTGGGCCAGCGGGGCTTGGAGAACGAAGTGGGCGGGGGAGAAATCGTAGGGCTCCCGCCACATGAGCATCGCGTGCTCCAACAAGCCGCAGCAGATGCTAGAGAAAGCCAAAGCAAACACTGAGGCAAACTGGGCAGGCTGGACGAAGGCTAGAGCAAGCAGGAGCAACGCAGCTAACTACCCTGAAAAAAAAGCAGTCAAAGCAGACTCGCGGAGAATCTGCCCACTCGCCCGCCACTTCCACCTCCGTTTCCGGTGTGAGGACAAAGTCACTAAGAACGCGGGTGAGGAAGGCTCTAGGTGGCTGGCGTATTAGCCCCTCAACGGGCACTCCCTTGACTCAGCCAACTCACTAGGTAGGCTCCTGCTTGCGCGGGAGCTTCATAACGGCCACATTAAGAAAGGGTCATGGTAGCCTGACTCTCAGTCCTCCATCTCCTCGCATACACACACACACACGCAGACACACGCCTACGAAAGGAGCAGCAACGTAGATGGCTTGTGTTTTCCCGTCAATTGGCATACCCTCCAAGCGACGGCTTTTAGCGCATCGTAATAGATTCAAGTGCATCTGAAAGGAAAGCGCACTGAGGGTCGCTCTCTCTCCCACTGTCTGGCGACCACCTAGCTGCTCAGACACCTGAGGTGGCTCCTGAAACCCAGTGGGAGCACTAACGCATACACCGACAGGGAAGCAGAACGGAGTGGAAGTGTCAGCGCCTACCAGGCCGCAGAGACCGTGGTTTGCCGGAGTCTGAGATTGCATGTGCATACCGACCTTGAATCTCGGAAGGGCGAGAGTAGCCCTGCACGAAGCCTGTGCCGACACCCTTCTGAGTTGGCATAACCATTCAGTTACCGACTGATGGAAAGAGAAGAAGACGAGAAGAAGAAGAATGCTATATTGAGAATTTTACAAACCTGAATTTTCAGCAAAAATGGCTCCCACCACGGAGAGCAGATGGTAAGGTATATTAAAGGTCATTTTAAAAGGACAAAGAAAAATGGTCATGTAGTACTCACAAGTCAAGTTTTTTCCCGACATTCACATCAACTATGGAGACATATCGGCTTTTAACTTCTCAATTTCCGCTTCTTCACATGCTTTGTTCGTCGTGTTGTCATCCTACGGAGAATTTTCGATGTTGGTGTTGTTGGTGAATTGCATATGCGACAGATTGGCCGCATTTGACAAATATTTGGATGGTGATATGTTGTAGATAAACAACTTGTTTTCGTGCATTCAAAAAGGTAGCAGTGTAATGTAGATATGACCATATGATCACAAATGCAGAAAAACAAAGCAGAGGATTAGAAAGTATGGTATAGTACAATAAATTCCCACGTGAATGTAGACCGAAAAAATTGGGTGGTTCAAACTCGAAAGGCCATGCTCCTTTGTCGGTTGCAACTGACTCTACGCTAGTACTGGTTTGAATCTTCAGTCGTCTAGCTTCTAAGACGCGACTTATAGTGCACCACGGTGATTTCACAGGTGTCAGATTGGTTATAGGGAGGAGTATATCATGAGAAGATACTATTGCTCATCGGTTTTTTTTCGCTGACGGTTCAGAGAACTGGGCTGGCTTTCCTTTGTCAAAGCGTCGACTGTCATATCAATCAGTGATCTGAATGCCTGGCTGAATTCTTGGGCCTTGGTCTAATCGATGTTTTCCACTTCACTGCCTCAGCCCTCGTATGGATGTTAGCGCTTTGATCTTTCTTTCCACAGTTAAGGATGCTGATAATCGTGTTTTATCTTCCGGGGATTTCATTTCGAGGCCATTTTCACTCGCGTTTTTAAATTTCTGTGGGAACTTGTACTTACCATTATTTACATAATGACGCAGGAGTTTGATGTTCAAGGAGAAGTCAAGTTACTTACTGGAAGAGTAAGCATCTGAATACCATGACTTCATCAGTGATTCGGATTTTGAGGTGCCTCGGCTTGCGAGGGTTGCCCTTTTGAATATCGAATATGTAGTCAGTCTCTCTAATATGAGTTACAAGCTGCGAGTTCGGGTCTTGTCTGCGAGCCGCCAGTTTGTGTTCGTGTAGGCGGATCTACAATGCTCATCCTGTTTTTCTAACCTGGCTGCTTTCTCCATTGTTGCAACGTATTAGGTATAAAAACGTAGAGGTGGTTTTTTCTTAGGTTGCATCACACAGCTTCGTATTGTCGCCCGTGGTTGATGGCCCACGCTTACTGCGGTGGGCTATAACAGTCGAAACCCTGCTTCGCAGACCTCATTTTTTAGAGCATAACTTTCTACATTTTGGGTTGCTGTTTTTTGCATGCCACTCGAAGAGGGTGGCACGACGGATCCAATGGGACAGGAAGCAGACCGCAGAGACCGTGGTTTGCCGGAGTCTGGGATTGCATATGCATACCGACCTTGAATCTCGGAAGGGCGAGAGTAGCCCTGCACGAAGCCTGTGCCGACACCTTTCTGAGTTGGCGTAACCATTCAGTTACCGACTGATGGAAAGAGACGAAGACGAGAAGAAGAAGAAGAAGAAGAAGAATGCAGGATTATCAGCACCATCCGCCATGGGGATAGAGCACAACATCAAAGGCCCACAAACTACGTCAACTTGGGCCGACACAGCGAAAGATCGGAAAGAAATGGATCAGCCTTAAGCTGACAAGTTCATTTAGACTTTCAGGCAACATTAGTTTAAGTAGTGCAACCTATAAACCCCTACTCAGGGCAATTTGTCCTATGGAAACAGCGGTTATAGGGGTTTGCGGGTTGACGAATTGGGATAGGCAGAGGAATATAACTTGATAACTGCCATATGCATTTTAATTTTATTGTATTTAGAAATGTTCCTGATTTTAACCTGTTTATTTCCCTAAACTGTAGTATCTTTGAGCGTATTATGGGAGAACCCGTTTATAAAAATGCAAGTTTCTTATGATTCCTCGAAAAACAGAAATGGTGGATAGGGGGTTGTCTACTTCCACAGAGCTCAGGTTCAATTTACTCTTCTGGATATAGATTAGCATAGACGGCTGTGTGAAGCTCCGCGCACACCATCAATTTACATGTAAAACAACTTACTCCGCAAACAAATTCAACTGCGAGTTTTCACTTTCCACTTACATCTTCACATACCCTTCACCTGCAAAACTCCTAAAAGCCCCGTCTTCGTAAGACAATGTGCTGGGACTAGAGTTGTATGAGGTGCAATACTTAAACTACCTGTGGCGAATTTACATTCACTGATCAATAAAGACAGATGAAAAAGAGCCGGCCTAGCACTCGGAATATTCAGGAAAAAACTCTTTCCATTGAGCGGTAGTATGTGTTGCCAGACTTCTAGCCCGAAATTCTCACATCTGCGGACCTGAATTAGTGCTGATAGTCTGACTTCATTTCTGCTATTGCTCGGGTTGATTGCTCAATCGATTTTCTGAGCCACTTTTATTGGGTGTTGACTTTTCCAGTGCTTGCCTTACAGACTGAACGCCACCATGTGAAGGATGAGTACCTATGACCCTTCACACCCACACCTACGCGCAGCCTACTTGAATTCACATGATAGTGCATCACGCAGTGAAATATCAAATACAAATCACACATAAAACACAACTATTGATCAGTCCTGTCATACGTGATTTGGCAAGTAGGCGCAGTCAATTCTAACTGACGTAGAGCGCGGTCCAGCAAACTGACAACGTTTAGCACGTTGCGATTTCTTCAGTTAACTCACGCCAAACCTATAGTGAGCGAGCTAGCTAGCTAATTAGCGTCACGCCTATCCATGAGACATCTTTCGTGAATGAGCAGACCCGCAACATGATGATACTTTTTAGTGGAATTTCACAGGTCTCCTCATCGCAGAGGGCAATGAATTAGCAGGTTTTCGTACCCATGCAAAAACTGTAGACATACGCCTCTTTCCCTTAATAAATTGAACTAAACTGAAAGACTTAACGTCGACCTTATGAAATGTGGTGATCGAAATCTAAATGGGCGGGTTAAAACACACTCGAGTCAAAATTTTCCAATGCATCTTGATTTTATTTTCAAAAAAATTAAAGTTAACAGTTAGTTGACTCCGCAATATCTAATTGGAGCGCTTCTTCAAAAGGCGGCTTGTTACAAAAAGTATTTTAATCAATTTTAGGCGTATTTATTAGAGAATTTTTGTGTGGTCGCCCAGTTTTCGCGACCACGAGTTAATATTTTTAGGCGATTCTAAAACCAAACAGACATGTGCGCAGCAAGGAATGTCAAAAAAACCACTATTTAGGTAAATGCTTTTAAGAATTATATTAGTGAGAAGAAGAGGACTCGATCGTAAAATTTTAATCACCATTTCAAGAACGATCGCAACCTTATTTTGGTTAAACGCTCGATCTCAACACAAAGAAATGGAACGAAAAAAATTGCTCTCAATTTTACGATTACACACGTCAATTCAATTTAAACTTGTTAGTCACTGACCGTCATTTCCATCTTTGAGCTTAAAAGATACCTTACAATTGGCAAAGTCAGGTCTAAATCTGTTCAAATTAGTCCCACTTTCGCCAGAAGGATATAAACGAAAACTAAAAAAGCTTGAGTACTATGAGCTCTCTGCGTTCCAGTGGTACCCTGACCCCGTCATTTACGATACTTTACATTAGGCACAATATTGAAGCATGTTTATCCGAAAATGTGACCAACGCATTAGCTTAAATATAGTTCTTCTTGTGCTGGTTTTTTTCATTCGGTTCTTTGCATTGACACACTTCTTGTAAATTAAAGACTTTGGTTTTCTCAGTAGCCCGATTTTTCACTTTTTTTAAATGCTCTGCTTTTCTGAAAACAAACCACTTTTACATTACCACATAATATTACTTGATAAACCACGATGTATGTTCCTCTTCGTAAGTAAACGTACCTTTCTACTGGGAAACGCAGTTTGGGCTTATTTTGTGTACCAGAGATTTTCTTGTAAAAATCCTTGGATTTCATTAATAAGACCAGCTACTGTAAGCCTTAGTTGCTTGTAATGTCCTGCTTTTGAAACCTTTCGCGAACACGAATAATCGATTTTTCAAACTTTCAGTGTGTTGGTGCAACTTTGGCTCTTGATTTGGCAATGCTGCGCAGAATCTCTCGGATCTGTTTTGTTTTCGTGCATGCGTCAAGTCTTTGCACTTTCTTGAAGGGAACGTATATTTTTAATTTTAGTATTACTTTAGACTCCGAAAATGGACAAAGGCTGCACTAAATAATTCCACATACAGTAGATGAACTACCACATTAACAGTTCGCTCAATTCTGAAAGGTATTTTACTGCTGAAGAGATTGTGTGACTAGTTTTATAATATAACCTATCTTACAACCGAATTCCGAGATATTTAAGTCACGCGTGCATGCCGGCTATTGAACGAGCTTCTTCCTGAGCACATGGAAAGACTACACACTGTAGAAAGGGACTAATTACAGTAGGTGGTCTAACTCACGAAGTCCAAGGATTTTTACAAGCAACTCCCTGTTACTCAAATGCAGCCCAAACTGTGGCTCCTAAAGTCCTACAGCAATAAATAAATTGCCATCCTTCATAATAATGCGTATTGCGATTTATCGAGGAATATTATATTGTTTAGAAATATCACCTTTTATTTGCAAAAGGGAAAATGCCGAAAACGTAAAAATCGGGCGTAATAAGTACACGTAAGTTTTAAATCTAGAGGAAAGCTGTTCGTGCAGAAACACCGAATGCATAAAGCAGCACAAGTATAATTAGGTGGGCGGAATACCAGTTTTGTAAATTTTTCGGATACATATGCTTCTATATTACGTGGAATGTAATGTATGGTGGTTGCCGAACAGACCAAACGTCAAGTATGGATTGCAGCCCGGCTTCACGTGAATTGCTAGTTGTTTCTTTTGTTTTGATATTGCCTGAGTTAAGTTGGACTTAGACGACTACATTTTCGCTTGATTTTGGCAGGTAATGGGATTTAGATATTTCGTAAGCTCACTTGCGGCCATGCCGGCCAGTGACTAATACATTTCAATGGAATTGCTGGTTAATCGTTAACTTTCCTATTTTCGTATGATAAGATAAATTTCCTTCCGACATATTTTTTTGTAAATTTTTGGGATTTCGATTAGAATTTGGCCATTAATAAAAATTATATTATACATTAAAAATTAAATATTTCTTAAAAGCATTTGCTTTAATAAGGAATTTTAGACAATCTTTCTTACGCAGATGTCTGTTTGGGTCATGGTTTTAGAATCACCCAAACATCGCAAATAATTTCCGAGAAAAAGGAACGTCCACGATTAAAGTTGCGAATGAATATGCCATAAATTGATTTCATTCTTCTGCAACAAAATACCTCTTTAAAAAGCACTTCACGTAGACATTTCGTCGTCAAATTTCTGTGTACTTTATCTTTTTAACGCTTGAGTGAGGAACGAAATGGGTAATTTTGATCAGTTCCTTGACTTCCCTAAAACATAAGGATAGATCTGCTGCTGAGAATGAAAGAAACAACTTTTTTACTTATGCTGGAGCCGTTTTTCAGTATATTTGTTTACATTTAGGCTCAGTTCTTATAAAAACAAATGCAGACCAGATGGGCAGAATATCAACGATGATTAAGAGGAAACCAATAATATTCTGTCCGTTCCGTTTCAAATTTTCCATTCATTGATTCTGCGCTAGCGCCAGAAAATATAAGGACATCTTTTGTACATCTTTTGACAGAGAAAATTGACTGTGCATTTCGGGTATTTCTATATATCCTTGTTAACACTCGTTATATTCGGTGGGTTAACACAAATAACATTCTTGTAAGTTTATCACTCAAATGTGTTGCACAAAACGTAGCACGTTTGCGTAATATATTTTTTAAACCATATTTTGCTTTTCTTCTCCTAAGAATAATGCGCTATAAAAGCAAGCGTGCGAGTCCCAGGAAATAATTAAGGCAAAGACGACTTGATGGCTGGAACAATACAGTAAAATATTGTCCCAGAGACGAGTCATTTTCTTCTCTAATGCGCTACCTCTTCATTGTGCTAACCTCAATTTCTGGAAGGCAAAATTAAAATTTCATGTTTTTTGAGCATGTTTAATTAAACCATGTCCGTTTTCTATTAATTTTCTTTTATAGTGCAACAGGCAAAGTAAGGATTTTCTTTCCGCAGCGTTTAATAGCGTAGGAAATTCTCTGGATACCAACAAACGTTGAATTTGGCCCCTCTTGGCCCCGTTTTGTCCCCGTTTTTCTACTGAGCTGAACCGAACTCTTTGCATTTTGCTTTTCAAGGCAACTAAATGAACAAACTCGACAAACTCTGATATGTGTGGAATCACCCACTCAAATTTTTATCTCCAGATTTCATCAGATGTACAATCTACTGTGTGTTCTGAACGGAGGAAGTGGAGAAATTTTTTAAGGAAATTGACTGTGAGACAAAGAAACAACCACTCCCGAGATGATTACTCTTCCACAGTGAGACTTTGAAAAACAGGCCAGCTATTGTATGTATGTAAAGAACATATGCTTTCAGTGTTGAATAAAAGGACAGCTGCCAAAAGCAGACGTGGACCAAACGCAGGTTAAATAATGGTGTCTTTTCCTTTATGATCTCACTGCTGTCATCGAGTGATGCACATTGCTGTCAGCCTGCCCATCATCTTGATCCCCGCCCTCCACCTTATGTGCCAGCGGTGTGTTTCGGTGCTCTTTTCGACAGCAAACGCAGCACCCTCCATTGTGAACACAGACGAAAATAGCCACGATCATTAGAGGCAATGGGGTGAATATGGCCACAATCAGGGGCATCACAGCGCCCAAATCTCCCTCTGGTTGGGGCATCGAATAGATCAGCACAAGGATGGCAATGCCGATGTTCTGGATACCCGTCTCGATGGCGATTGCAAGAACTTCGGCGCGTGACCTTCGAAGAAGGAAGGCGATCAGACCGGCGAGTAGAAATCCAATCCAGGGCAGGGCAGCCGCTGTAGGCAGAAGCAGGGGATATTGACCAATCAGAGCGTAGATGGGCAGGTTGACGTAGGTACCGAAGCCGACAATGACAACGATGAAAAGGAAGGACAGAGGTTTCAGGCCTTTTCGAAGCTGGGCAGCGACGAGGGGGAGAAAACGTGCTATCAGCATACCACCGATGACTGGTATGACAACGTAGAGCAACTGGCCAGCAATCTGCAGGTAGGGGATCCGTATTTGGTGTACGTCAAGAAAGAAACGCCCGTAGACAAATAGGGCCAGTGGTGTCATACCTAGACGAAAGTGACGTGCAATTTTGGCAGAAGAAGACTGAGAAATGATGTGTCCGTTCAAAAATCATCGGGTATTTAAAAACCTATTTTTCTGTGAAGGGACAATTAAAGCAGATCTGAATGTAGAGAACCAAAACATGCTCTCGAATAGCAACAAATACACCGATTCCTGGGAAAGACATTATATATCATTGCTTTATCATCCCCGAAAGAGGGAATAGAGGTCGGGGCAATTTCTGAAGCCAGGTTGTATTTATGCTGACGCTTAGAATACATTCTCGCTTCCATCCTCACAGCGTAATGACTATTCCCTCACCGCTGTCCAGTGATTTTGTCTAACCGCCAGCCGTGCCTGATGCCCGCCTGTCGGTCGATTCAACCCATCGACTGCTGGTGGCTGTTTTAATTGTTGGCACACTTAATAGAGGCGTAGACCTTCATCCTGCATACAAAGCGCTCCGCGCACGGTTAACATCCACTCAGAAGGGAGCAGTAGGCCGCGCGAAGGAAGATGTGTAGTTCAACAGCCGGCAGCCGCGAGCAAAGAAGATGGAAACGCTCAGGAGGCACACAAGCGACTTATCACACCTTATGGAGGCGCCCGCAAGGGCGCGAAAATTTCAAACAGCCCTTGTTGATCAACCCTAGTTTAGCTCACTGACAATTTTCGAGAGAGTGGGAAAGCGAGAGAGAGATGTAACCTCGATGGACTTACGGGAATTGAGACGTGTGCTATAGAGAGCCGAATGCCACTATGGCGTAGGTCGACCAGCAAGGGAAGTAGGGGACCTTAGGTGGCAGCAACTGTTCAGTTAAGTCATTGGGCGTATGCCATTGGTAGCTACGCGGCTGCTGGCGGGGCTCGAGACAGAGAGAGAAGGTCCCATGCCAATGAGCGAGTGATACCCGTAACAGAGAGGTAGACGACTATCTGCCACTATATACTCCCGATCACAACCAATAAAGCAACGAGCCCGAGGCGCAGTCGATAGCGCGTTGTACTCCTGAGTAACAAGGACGCGGGTTCAACCTGCGGGGTTGGGAAGGACTGGCTAGCTGTCAGTGGCCATTCCAGTTTTCCTAGTCTGTTTCGGTGATGGCTTCCTGCCTTTATGCCATTTAATGCTGTACGACTGCTGTTTGGAGAGAAGCCCGAGAGCCAAGGCGCGATGGGACGTACATGCACCTATGATACATATATTCATATGCATGAAATGGATCCGGCAAAAACAAAGGGAGAGCGGAATGGACATTTCTGGCTTGCTAACCGTCATCAGGCGGTCTCCCTTTACTTTGTCAGAACCATTTCGTCATAATTCCCTTAAAGTTACTGTGTAACTGCCTGGGTGATCTCCAAATGTGAGCTTCTGGGCAAAGCGGAACTAACAGTAGATTCCCTAGCTCATGAAATGTCACGCGGTATTCTAAAATGGGTTTTCAATTCCAACATATTTATTGCGTATGGTTTTAAAAATAAAGACTGCATAGCCTCATCTCAATATATTTTGGTCACATCAGGATGCCGGCTTTTCAATGAGCTTCTTTTTGACTACGAAAAAAAGTATGTACTATGAAAAGTGGCTACTTAAGTAGTATGCCTTTTTGTTATTGATTTTGACTGCCTTTATAGATTCAAACATTTTATTTAAAAAAATAAACGAAAAAAAAAAAGTTTTTCTACTAATTTGTTAGTAAACAACGCCTTCTTTAAAATTTAAACCTAAAGAAAATATTACTTTCGGTTTTAAAAATGTCTGATTATGACCCTTTTTACAAATTTCAGGCGTTTATTCATTGAACATCGTATCCGTCAATTTTTTAATGCTGCCTTTACTATATAAAGTCTGTTCTATATCTATTACAACAGTTTATGAGAAGTATGTCAGAGCTTCCTCAAACTGTGGGTGAAAACGCACTTTTACTTAAACAGGATGTACACAGTGCGCAGTTTGTAAACCTTGAATTCAGTGTAGCAGTCAGAAGGTTTCAAAATTATTCGACAATCTAGAAACTTTTTTAAAACCGAAAGATACCCTTTCTTTAAGTATGAAATTTAAAGATGATGTAATTTGCTACCAAACGAGCGCAAGAAATAATTTTTTTCGTTTATGTTTTCCAAAAAAATATATTTGAATCTATAAAGGCAGTCGACATTAATGACAAAATGGCATACTACTTAAGTAGTCACTTTTTATAGTGTATGCTTTGTCTTGGCGGTCAGAAGGAAGCTCGTTAAAAAGCCGGAATCCTGCAGTGTCCAAAATATGTTGAGATTAGGCTTTAAAATCGTCTCCATCAGAACCATTCGTAATTAATACGTTCAAATCAAAAACTCGTGTCAAAATTCCGGTGACATTTCATGAGATAGAGAGCCTACTGTAATTGTTCTTCTAATAGGTCGGTGAAGCACATATATTCATACATATACATAGAGCAGATATGCGTGCACCAGTCTGTCAGCGGACCCACTCGTCCGTCCATATTGCCATTAGAGCTCTCTCCCTAGAGCCTCCACTGCGAGACGGCTAGAATAAAGGCAGAAGGACATGACCAACGAAGACATTGAACACAAGGAGGGCGTTTTCCGGCATATTTGCCGTCATCGGCTTGTGATACCCAACTCCAGTGTCGCCGTTAAACTTGCTGCCATGCTTGAGCCTTGAACTCTCGCCTCTCCGGTCAGAGGCGGTTTATCAGAAAAACGTCGAGTCAAGCTTATAAATTGGTTATCTTATGAAATGTTAGCCAAAAACATTAAATGTGCATTTATCTTTGAACAGATTACACAAGAACGGTTGTAATTTAATTAATCGTGTGCATAATTGTCACATCAAGATTCGATAGTCTGCATGAGCAACGCAAAAAGCGTTTTGAGCAATAACATGCCGCAGGTTTTCGTAATTGCATTTTCGTGAACTGAAACAAGCAAATATAAGTTAGAGCCAATAGAATTACCTAAGGCCGCAACGCTGCTGATAAATGTCATCGTCATACTTAGGTTGAGATCACCATGCAGTAGGAGAGTCCACACGTTTGAGCCCGCGCCGCCGGGACAACAGCCGACAGTCAGGAGTCCAAAACCAAATTCTGGTTTAATCGGAACCAGCATGGTGATCCCGAAAGCAATCTGTTTGCGGGAGGATCAACTTTAAGTCCACTAAGTCTGGTGCTTCTCTTATGCATTATGAAGTCAACCGAATGAATGCCTTTAAGGTGGAGTCATGGCTTGCAATTGGGAGTATTCAATATTGGGATGGAATCCTAGTTTGGGTCACAGAAATTTTAAAAAGATTCTAATGCTCTCACGACAAAATAGCACACCATATATAAACATAGACATTTTCTAATATTTCTTAATTGCTTATAGTTTAATACGTGTGACGACTTTGGACATTTTGCTTACTTTTATTTTATATTTTATAGGGTTTCCTGACATTTCAGACATAATCGATGGTTAGGAGGTCGTCTACTTCAAATTACCGGTGGTTCAACTTACCGTTCTGGAGTTACATTAGTATAGTTTGAGAGAGTTCAAGGTATGCCTGTTTTTCGTTCGAATTTTATAAACTTTATTTCTATTTGCATTTCCTTTTGTTTGTAGTGTCCAGACTGTATACTTCTTATTTCAGCCAATTCTGTTGTATAGAAGGATGGAGCTTTTGCGTGCTGATCTGGGACATAAACTGGGAATCAACCTTCACTTGAATCCACACAGGGACAGGTTTTTGTAGATTACCTTCGAAAAACAGTTCATTTCACATAATTGCTCCTAATGTAAACTGAAATTGGCCCTTCGATTCCCTACAAACGAAAAAAACAAGCACTACACGGCTGTTAAGTAAAGTTCTACACTATTCGGTGTGTCCCGCTGTAATGTCTCGTACTCAATGTGACCTAAATACTGCTCCTGATATTCCGACCCAGCTTCTGTCTAGCGACATCTGTCACCGATTATCGGCTGCAGCCCATGCAGTGGAAATCTTATGGTTTTAGCGACCACTTACAGTCGGAGCAGCTCCTTTACAGGACTGTGTACAAGTAGATTTAACCAAGTAAAGTGGAGCATCTGGTGACCACTCACCCAATAAAGGAGCTTTTCAGCTAACGAGCATGTCACAGGCAGAACGTTTGTTTCGCTCGACGACCTTGACTAAGATAAGACAATATTGTTTTGCGAAGTCTTTGACATTTCAGTGAGGGCAAAAGCATTTGCCTCTTTTAAGTAACAACAAAGCCCTTTTTTGAATTAAACCAGGTTCTGTTTACTCCCAGCTTGCTTCCAAACCTTGAAGTTTTCTGTCTGGTCGTAGACTTCTAGAAGTGTCAAAGGCGTGAAGTGACTTTCTCTCTTTTCCTTAAACTTTTATGCAAATGAATGAAAACGTTCACGTTCCAGGTACTTGACGGGACAAGGTAGAAACGCCAAATGAAGTGGTTTATTTTCCATCTCTGAATGTGGGCTCCCGTAAGAGTTCGAAAGCTCAGAACAATAAAACAATTGATCCGGTTTTCTTCCTTGTCCAAATATTATCCACAATTAAGCATCAGTTCAAATGCCATGCAACGTTATCATATAATTAAGGAAACACTTTGATGGCCCTACACCCTAGCGCTTTTATCATCACCTATAAGGTCATAGCAGACGCCACTTTGGGGGGATTTTCCGTTGGAAAATCTGCACGCCGATTGCATGTCGACATTTGCCTAAAACTTTGATTGTCACAAGCGATGGTTTATAATTGGATTGGCTATGTTTCACAAAACAATCGTTTCAACCAACGAACTTGGTGCCAGAGTGGGTTAAACACGTTGACCTAAGGTTCTCGTGTAAAATGTAGACTGGTGGTTCGGCTGTCATTTGAATCTCAGGTCAATGGGCGTTTGTGAGGATACTGAAAGCATATGTTGGTTACAAACAGTCACGTCTGACGAATCATTTGAAGGGGTGACTCACACCTATAAAATGAATCATGAGTTTCACTTTGCAGCCATCAAAATGAAATCTCACACTAGAAGCAGCGCACGTCACGAAGCCACACCCTCCGCTTTAAACTGAGTCGAAGGAAGTATCTCTCTGGTACCTACCTAGAGAGCCCCGTGCTGGCGTCATCACAATTCAACGCACTCCTACCCCACCCTATAACTGTTGCTTGTCTTGTTACCACTTGCGTCTCTGACGATGGAAATATTGAGAGCTGATTGCTGTCTGAACACCAGAAGGATCCCTAAATAACAAGTCTGGGAATACTGATTGAATTCGAACAACTTTACTGCTCGAAAATCTGTACAGTGACGTTGCGTATGATAGCCAGCCGTGCAGGTGCAAAAAAGGGATGTGACAAGTTTGGCTGTGATACGACTAATCAATCGACTATCGCCAATCAAATGAGGCAGGAATATCAATTGCCTACAAGCGTAAACGCGGTGAATTGACATCAAGCGAGCAAATGGGGAAAAGCGCGCAGCGAGCGAAGCTCAGCGCATGAAAAGCAGTATGAGTCAGCGCAGTGGCTCCAGGCGACAGATTCCTACAGGCTCCCGTATGAAGTGGAAATCTTGAATGAATGAGGAAATGGTTCTGGGAACCAAAGGGCCTTTTTTGCTTGCTCATTTTACAATAAAGTCGTGGTGGATGTTCTTTTATTTGATCGTATAATACGCCATTAAATTAAGAAATATTTATCGTTCTAAAATGGGTCTGGAAGGGGATTAAGCCGAACATTTATAGGCACAGTCCTACGATGGTATCGTTTACGAGCCGTGTGGATATCCCATTACGGGGAGGAATGCCTTGAGTGATCAGGTTAGGTTTTTTGGTGGCCTATCGTTAAATTTGGAGCACGCACAATCATTCAACGAAAGACCAGGAATGTCTGCAGATAAAAAGTTTCTCCTTCTCTGTACATTCGTCTATTGTTCATTTACAACTTTCTGTTCGAAGGCGAATGTTGCCTGTAGACAGGGATCTGGTTTCTGAGAGCGCATACAGTCAGTCAGTATCAGACAGTATGCGTAAAGTAGGTGAAAAAAGTCATCAAACCCTATATAAACGGTTCAGATATTTATGAAAACTACAGCATGTCCCAGACAAAATGCAGGATTCATGCCAAAATTTGACTTGGAAGTTTAACATACATTTGGTCAAGTCATTTTCATCCACTGAGCGAATTTAATCCTGTGGAATCCTTTAGCTAGGACAATCGCAATTTTAGTTAGGTTTATTAAGCAAAATGTGAATTAATTTTGGCGAAATAAGGAGTATTCTCATAACAAAGGCATTTCCTATACCATGCATTGTGTTATGGAAAATATACAGAATAAGTAAGGAAAATTCAAAATACATCCCCGTCGGAACAAAGAAATTAAGTCCAAAGTTGCTCATATGCAAGTCAAATCAATTTGAAAGAATCGCATTTATTTCAGAAAACTAGCACAACTTCAGTTTATTCAAACTGTGAAGTTGCTTGGCAGAAAATACAGTAAAAAGGTTCTGAGCGCATTTATTTACCGTAGCAAGTTTTAAACAGTCGTAAGCAAATCAAGCCGCATATTTTCACAAAAACTTATGTAAAACCCAATCTTATTTCATCTACCTTTGAAGAAATATACGTTAATGCTGTAAAAATTAAGTACTTACATAATATGCGTTTTAATCATTGACTGTGGCTGCTTTTATAAATTTCAATATATTTTATGGAGAACGTATGGGCAAAAAATATTTTTTTCGTTACTCATATCATAGGAAAATTATGGCTTCTTTAAATTTTATACGTAAAGAATGGGGATATTTTGGTTTGAATAAAATATTTTAATTATCAGCTTTTTTAAGATTGTGAGGAGTTAGTTCATAATGCATTTTATCCGTCAATTTATTAATTCTGTCTACTGTGTATAAAGCATGATCCACACTTTTTGCAACATTAACTTCAGCATAGACTTCGCGATAATCAGTATCACAACCTGAGCTAGTGCCGATTAGCACTGTAGATGAACACTCGTATTTTTGCTTTTGCAAGCATATAGCAGAGCTTCGAAGCAGTTAACTACGGCAGAAAACAATCCAATAAAAAACTAAAAGTGAGTTCTTTCATTTCTAGACAACTTTCATAATTCATCTTCAGCTTACGAAAAATAGTTCTCAAAAAGCTCAATTTTTGTTTTGACATTACCTTCAAAACGGTTATATGCATGGAATTCCGTCAGCTGAATATCTAGGTAAAGCACTTCTTTAAAAAATGTACGTATTATAGAAAGTTTTTTAATCCTAGGAATAACACCATCAGACATTTTTTGCGGACGCAATCTTGTCTCGACAATGTGTTCTGATGTGTGGTAGAATTTCTAAATTTGACCCACATGGCCATTTTCGCACGTAATAAAATCCAAAATCTCATTTTTTTCGGTAAATAAATTTAATTGATATTATTTTAAAGATTTGATATGAGCGTCAAACGAAATCTTTATTTATCCACTTAAGCTTGAGGACACTGAAAACGCTGGTTACCGTTTTGGCACATTTGTAAATAATTCTTTTTCAGGAGCAACAATATTAATAAAGATTTCAGATTCACGCGAAGTTCTTCTGACATGAAGAAATTTAACCTTGAACCTTTAAAAAGGCACCAAAATGTAAATGCGATTTTTTAGTTGACGGAAATGTTTTATTTCTACAAGACTTAGCGATTAGCAAGAAAATTTCGTTTTTTAACAAATCATTAGAAATTCTTATATTTGTAAGGTTTCTCATTATAACTTCTAAGCTTTCGTACATGCAGTTATGCGGGTGTGCGGTATTTTTTATGAATTTTGAGCCTTACTGGTATTTGTCCACTGATTTACACGTCGTTCTAATAGGCAGAATGCATTGCATTAATGATGAAATAGAAGTATCAAAAAAGTTGCGGCACATACGAAAAAACCGGCTTCAAGATTTTAACTGCGTTTACACTTTAAACTTTTTTTGCGAGGGAAACCTAGTGTAAAAAACGAGCGTTTTTGGTTTATTCCTCATCTGGCAAATACAGTAGCATACAGGGAGGGAGAGGTAGCAAAAGTTTAAGCAACCAATTAGCGGTTATTAAGGGGGGAAAGGGGGAACATGCCTTGAAGCCAAGGATAGACTCCCTTTCCAGACCCCTTTAATGTGTATCTTCACCTTTAAATGCTCCCGTGGGGCAGGCTACTGTGGTCGAACAACTAGGCGGCTATCCAAATGCATGCGAGAACACCATACTGTCTGGCTACAAATAAGCGTGGCATAGTCAATATCTAGCGCGAGTTTGGCTCACTTGGTTGACAGCGGTCATCGCGCAGACCGTTTTGTGTCTTGTATAAAGTGCCGGCGAAACATTCAAGTTTTCTGCGTCAGCAGATATTTGAGATGGCAGAGAAAGTCGCTATACGCTTCATTAACACCATCTTGTGTACAAAAGGCGTTTGTAGCGGCCTTAAGGCTCCCCTGGCAGAGGGCCAACTTAAAACCCCTGCGCACACCTTCTATCATGTGGCAAGACGGTGATAAGACAGTGACAACTGGCGCGCAGACATCATGAAACGGCGACGAGACGACCGGGTGAGATGAACTAATTGTAGGACAGGTCCCCTCACACCCTGCCCTTTGATCGCTTTATATGTTTCCCCTCCCTCCTTTATTGCCTAAAATTTTGCTAACCCTACCCTCCCTTTTAACTATTGTTTTTGCCTGATGATGATCAATCGAAAACATTCGTTCGCCAAACTTGACTTCCTGAATGCATACATGGGTATCATCTTTGAACCCAAACAAAACGAGTTATTGAAGTTGAGTAAGTAGTATGTTAAAGGCAATAGTTGTAAAATCAATGCTTACTTTCTTAAGGTAATGCAAAAACCCGCAGATGTGTAGCGCATTTTATAAACCGCATGGTAAAAACCATACATTTGGGCACCGTTACAAGTAAATTCTTCTGCAAATATACGAGGATGCTCTCATCAGCTTGCTTAAAATGTAAATTGTCATGTATTAACTGCCACCCACTGTGTAAAGGACGGACCTGCAGCAAGCGTGGCAATAGGCTACACATGTAGAACTCAATGGGATAAGAAAGCGATACTTACCAGTGGCATGATTCCAAACTGACAGCAAAAACCAATGACCGGACCGACTGGTTTCCTCAAATGCCGCCATATCAGCCGCGGATCTAGCTCACATCCCATTAAAAAGGTGATTCCAATAACCAAGCAGGCTACCACCGCTCTGAAGGCCACCTCAAGTGGTCCTCTTCGCCGCAAAATTTTAACCGGTAGCCCCATGACAGAAACGCCGCTATCCGCCTCACTCCTGTTAACCAGCTTCGACAAGTAGGCCTCCACGAGCGCAGGGTCCAACCTGCTCCAGTTGTGCCACATATAACCACCGGCTCCATTCTCATCCTTGATAGCTTCACGAACCCAAATCCGCAGAAAGGCTACACCCATTCTCACTCCCTGGACGGTGAGATTCAGGTGGATGGTTGATGGTCCGGATGAGGCTGTGGGCTGTAGGTGAAGCCAGAACGCAGGAGCTAGGAAGGCCACAGGGGGGTAGTCGATCTCAAACGAGAGTGCGATGGAACGCTGCAAATTGTAGGTTAAATTGCACCCGACCAACTGGGGAGACTCTTTTTGCTCAAAAACGAGAGAAGATTTGCTGCAGGACATATTAAGAGTAATTTGTCTATATTTTGACTTGAAGTATGTAAAGAGCTGCTCAGTGTCCTCCCCATAGGTGACTGTGTTGGCCTCCACTTCGGCATTGATGCGTTCACGCTCAGCCTGGTCTTGTGGATCAACGACGAGGCCACCAGCTGACTCCTGTACATATCCGGTTCCGTGGCCACCGCCACCGCCGAAGCCGAAGCCCACCACCTGGGTTGTGTGCAGCGCTGCAAGTAGGAAGGGTAGGAAAAACCGTAGGCAGCACATCGCTCAGCGTCTCAAGGCACCAGAAATGTCAATGAACAATGTCGTCGTCTTCATGCAAACACAAACACAGACAAACTGATCCGAGATTTATTGTATTTCTTTACTCCGTGTGTATGCGGATCAGATTGGTGGATCGTATTGCTGCCTCCTTATTGACTGCTCTATAGGTGCGCTTTCTCAGCCCTGTGTAAGTGTGCTCTATTAGCAAATTCACGCCTATGACCTTTACTGAATCCAGGTCGTGGTCTCTTTCTAGGATACTAGAAAAGGTCTAGTTAAGGACAGGAGACAGAAGATCGGGTCAAAAGGTGGGGCATTTAACAAAGACTCATCACCACTGTGCGCACACAAAGAGTGAGCCTTTACCTAGAGTACTTGGCAATTCATAGATCACAGTGGCTGAAGTAAATAATGAAAAACCTTGGCAATACAAGCGAACATGCGAGTCCCTGGATGTAATTGAGAAGAAGAGGACTCGATCGCTGGGACAATCATTTTATTTGCCTGAAATTTCGATATCCGTCGCGAATTCGTCATCAGAGACATAGTCAGATAGCAGTAGCAGATATGGATATAGCATGTGCGTGGGAGTTTGCCGTATTTACTGCAAACATACAACGACAAGTAACGCTAGTTGCCTTCTTGTGTGTTGATGGTCTGTTGAACGGTATGTGGGCTCTGACCTCCTGAACTTTCCTCCCGCGTCATGGACTCGGTTGCGTTGATTCCTCGGCCATCCGGCTATCCGTTGTTGGCATAGGATGACGCGGTAGCCTACTCGTTCCCAAAGTGGCGACTTGCCTTGGCCAAATTGAGACTCAGCACCAAATGTGGATTGGGCAAATCGTTGCATTGCCGAACACACGGCAGCAGTGCGGCGAAATGATGCGAATTCCCAAGTTGCTGCTCATTCAACGAGACCTGGCTGCATATTCAAATTTGATGAGCCCGAAATGCTCGCAAGAAGTGACACTTGGGTGAGCCGATACTTACTTGAGTCATGGTTTACGGGCCCCCAATCCATCAACAAGTGCAACGATTTGCCCGATCCATATTTGTTGCTGAGACTCAATTTGGCCAAATCAATTCACCGCTTCGGGATTGGACAGGCCACCAGCTCATCCTATACCAGTACCGGAGGATCAGATGACAGGCAATCATCACGCCCGAGCCCATCACGAGTAATGAAAGGTCAGCAGGTCAGAGCTCGCATGCCGTTCAACAGACCATCAACACTCAAGAAGGCAAATACGGTTAATTGTCGTCGCATTTTTGCAGTAAATACTGTATTCTATAAATACTGAAAACCCCTGTGCATGTGCTACCCTATCTGCTATTGCTCTCTGAGTATGCCTCTGATGATGACTCCGCGACGGAATTCGAAACTTCAGGCGAATAAACGTATTCGCCTAGCAATGCAGTCGTCTTCTTCTCAAGGAAAACCCCTGCTGATGCCACCATTAAGCCTGAATACGTGTGAGAAGGGAAGAAGTGAGACGCCAGATATGAAGAATAGTTTACTCTGTACAGAAACAGTGAAGAATAGATCAGGTGAGCGTAGGCCAAATGGTTTGAGCATAGAGCGTCTGTGAGCGGTCATTGTGGGAGTCAGCCTTGAGGAAGATTGGCCAGATGGATTGTGGTCAGCCTAGAAGTGCGTTCATGCTAGCGGCCATGAAAGGGAAGAGATGAAGTGTGGGCGCAGTATGCGGCACCTGTGATTGGCTGTCCCTGGGATAGGCCGAGGATGCAATCGCATCACTTTATACGTAGCGTGGTGTGGCACCTCATGGTTATTACAAGAGGAATGGACACATGTCCGACGTACTCCAGGTAGCATTGCGTGCAAACGTTCGTAACCCTGATAGTAACCTCAGCCATACCATTAACCTAACCCTAAACTTGACGAGTAATTGGCATAGTGTCTAGCAATACCTATTGAATACGAAAAAACGATGGATCAAATATTGGTATTGTGGTGACTTCAATCTGCGTTCACCACTTGAAGTGACTTATTTTAAAAACGCGCCAAGACTTTGAAAAAGATTTATCAAACCACGCAGTTACAAATTCGAAGCTATTTTATGGCTACCTAAGAAAGACCACACGAAACCGCTACCCAGTTCCCCTTTTGAAGGCAAGTGACGGCACAGAAATGAGTGAGGATGGAGCAAAATTTGAGCATCGTTCATAATTTTTCGAATCGAACTTTACTACTGAAATCGGATCTATCCCTCCCAACTATGACTTAGACGACGGTCCAAAGATTGAAAATGTCTTTGTCGCCAAGGCAGATGTCCATCAGTAGTTGTTGGTACTAAATGACTTGAAATCATCTAGTTCCGATGATATTCCGCCTAAATTACTGAGAGAATTTGCTAAGGAGCTTGGCAAACCATTTTCCATGGTTTTCAGTACCTCGTTTGAGGCAGGTTGTTCACCCGCCGATTGGAAATCCCCACAGATTATACCGCTGTATAAAGGTGGCAGAAAGGTTTCCGCAAACAATTATAGACGAATCAGCCCTATTTCGATCTGCTGCAAGATTATGGAAAGAATAGTAAAGCGAGAGCTCATGCGCCTCTTAGAGCAGTATAACTTTCTATCGGATGCGCAGCATGGAGTCTGCAGAGGCAGCCCCTGTGTGACAAACTTCTTTTATTGTTTGGAACGCTGGACTCGGGCAGTTGATGGAGGAATTCCGCTTCATGTACTCTACATCGACTTCAAGAAGGCTTTTGATAGCGTCCCACATCCACGACTTCTGCACAAACTCAGCCAAATAGGTGTTCGAGGAAATCTGCTGAAGTGGATTCAAAGCTTCTTACTTGGCCGAACCCAAAATGTCCATATCAGTAACCAGTAGTCGGCAGACGTTGCCGTCGAGAGCGGTGTCCCCCAAGGCTCTGTCCTTGGCCCTATACTGTTCACTATATACGTTAATGACTCCGTCCGTGAACTGGACTGCGATGTGGCTATATTTGCCGATGACATTAAGATTTGGAACGTCATCAGAAATTAAGTTGAGGAAGAGCGTTTGCAAGTAAACCTAAACCCTCCTCAAACTTGGTCTAAAGACTGGCTTTTTTTGTTTAACGAGAACAAGTGCAGTATCCTACGAGTTGGCCGACCCAGCTCTCAGAATTCCGTGGTTTACAGACTTAATGGCATCCAACTGCAAGAAGTGGACTCGCAGTAGGATTTATGAGTGCGTATTTCTACGTCTCTCAAGCCCACACTGCATTGTGCAAAAGTAGCCGAGTCTGCGATATCTGCCCTGTATTTTGTCAAGTGGACTTTATTTGCCTTCGATAAAGACTGTTTCGCTAAGTTCTTTGAAACATTTTTGCGACCACATTTGGAGTTCATTATCCAAGCATGGAAACCCTGGACCACAAAAGACCTGAATTCCCCCGAGAAGGTCCAGAGGCGTGCGACCAAACTGGTGACCGGGCAGGGCTTATTACCATACGAAACAATTTTAGCTAATCTCCATCAATTTCCGTTACGTAACAGACAGCTACGTGGCGATCTGATACAGACATTTCGTAAAATGCGTGGTCAGGACTGGTGTCTTCTACCAGGCGACTTCTTCGAGTTAGCGACAACGACAATATTAAGAAGGCATCTCTTTAAACTACGCGTAACAGGAGCCCGACTAGGCACACGCAAGTTTTTCTTTGGTAATAGAGAAGTTGCAACTTGGAATGCTCTCTCCGTGGATATTGTCATGTCCCCATCTGTGGACGCATTCAAGAGAAAGCTAGACCTACATAGCCACAACGTCCTCTGAAATTAGCACAGGCGAGACTTAAATGTTATTTCAATAAAGACTCACTATTTTCCAGAATTTTTTTTTAGACGAAATAAGGATCACAAAAGCCGCATCCACTGAACATTCTTGCCCGAGGTTACGCGGCTCTGCAAAGTTCTTCGCAATTCCGGCATGAAATGCTCTGTCCGCGGACATTGCCATGTCACCATCTGCGGACACGTTTACGATTAAGTCAAGCCCATCTGTGGACACGTTTACCGCTTAATTTAGACCTAATAGCTACTACGACCCCGAAAATAAACTGCCAGTTACCAAACGGACATTGTGAAATAATTGCATTTTAAAAACATGGTACTCGATTTTTTTCAGTAATATGCATGTTTAGAAAACTACACTTTTTCTGTTTCGTCAGTTTGTCGGCAGACTCGGTAATCAGCAAGGGTGCAAGATGGGCGCATCTCCGACATTCGGTGACGTTCGCGTGACCTCCACCAACCTCTCCTCGTTATACCCTTGGGATAATGACCAAAACCACGAAAGGCTCCTCTTGACATGCTTCAAGCCCTCTTAGCACAGGCCATCCGATTCGAATATACTCTCCCCCCACCCCACCCCACTACTCCACGGGCGACAGTTTTTCTCTTTAAATTTATCAAGCGGCATTCAAATCCCTAGATTTTCTGAACAATGCCTTAGGAGTGTTTTCACTGTCGTCCCTCTCTTACCCGGTTCCAATTAATGACAACGCAACTGTTCTGACCTGTTCTGCTGAACAAATGCATTGAATAACTGTTTTGTACCAATATAGAGTTCAAAGGTATTTACCTACGTTTCCCTCAATAAAACCTGACCTGACCTGCCGAAGGTGGTAATCGCTACAGAGTCACTAAATGGGAAATAGAATCTCGACGTGCTACGGATAGCTTTGCAATTAATTCGAACAAGGGTGAACATGCTTTACCCTAGCTGTAACCCCACACCTACCGTTAACCCAAACCTAACCTTTCCGAGACAACGGCATAGTTTGTAGTCTCACCTGTTATAGGTGGACCAACGATGCCTCAAATGCAGGAATAGTGGTATTGTAGTGACCCATATCTATGCAAAACGTTTGTCGTTCGCGGTTGCTAGCACTTTCTCACTAGTAGGCCTACCCAAATCCGATCTGGACAATCACGTTCAATTTGGACTCACATAAGACCTCAAGGTGACGACTGCTACGTTTACATAGTTCGGAAACCGGTTCCCTCGTGGATAATTGTGCATTCGTTCGACTGTCTACTTATCTTACCTATTCTTTACTGCCTCGGTACAGAATACACAATCCCCTCCACCTGGCTAACCACTTCTCCTTGTCCCACGTGGACCCGAGCCTGATAGTCGTAGCGACAGGGGTTTCCCTAATAAACCAATATGCTAGTACTACAGGTTTTATTGATGGGCTTACAGTAGGGGTGAAGAGCAAACACTGCATTCACAGCATTTTCTTGTTTTAGTAGCCAACTGTTCGCGAAAAACCTAATTTGGCCGATTTACATTTAGCCGAAAAACCAAGATGAACTTTAAAAAAACCCATGTACTCAAAAAACGGCAGTTAATGGTCTAAGTCAATAAAAAAAACAAAAGCATATGCAAGCAGATAACGAGGAAATCCTTACCAAACCAGTAAATGCAAATAGGTGAGTAGCATGGGACGCCTTCTGTATGTCTTCGTGAGCTAACCTGCTCATCTTAAGGTGGTCGTAAACCGTTATCTTTAAACCCCAACCACAATCGTTAATATCTTAAAATTATTCTAACATGCAATGCTCATATCAAAGTCACAGATAAGTAGCCGGGCTTTACAGCAGGGACCAAGTGGAACTGCATACGTTAACTCGATCTTGAAGCTCGAGCATACCTCTTAGCATAATCCTCACTCTTATTTCCATTTTTCTTCTGCACTCCATTTTGATGTTATTTTTTTGATAAAAACTGGAAAATGATCATCCTCAGAAGCGTTATTCGGTCGAAGAAGTCTTTTGGAAAACGGTAGCAAACATCATTGTTGAGTTTTTACAATGGCGCATCAGGTAGTCATCAGAAAATTAGGAATTGAACGAAACAGTTAACCCAAGTGATGGATTAAACCAAATGACTCGTGCATCAATAGGCACGTCGAATTGGACACAATGTACACCAATCTCGGAAATGACGACAGCCTATCCGGACTCGGTGAAGTAAAAAGCAGCCGACACTGACCACATGATTAAATGCGGCTAACGGGTACTTCCTTACAGACCGCATAATTACATCCGGGTGACAGGCCCCCTGTTTTGTCTCTTGACTTCTCCGACTGTATCCAGCAACCACGCGTACGCCAAAACCAGTGATAACAACGACCAAGGTGGTGCGGTACTATTCAGAGAAAAAAATAGTGAAGGGTTAATAGTGTGCAAACCTTAGCAATTGACACGTCAAGTCGAGAGCGAAGGGAGTCTATGCAAGGAAACGACACAAGTTCAAGAATACCGCCACGCAGGACAAAACTAGTTTTGAGAAACCTTATGTGGGTTAGTGCACTTTTATGTGATTTCACGGGACAATTCACGCAGCATTAGGATTGGTGTGAAACACTAGCGCGAACGGGGAAGGGGTTCGTGAACAGAGGCCAAATGAAAGCGTCAGCCGCGGAGGGTGACTGGACGGGTGGTTCCCGCGTAGCCGCGGCAGCTGGGTCAAGAAGGCGGAGAAGGGAACGGACAGCTGGCATGTCACTTCGCGGTGGTCTCCATATGAAAGGTTACGATGTAAAACGTGAAAGTTTCAAATGTGAAAATCTAACGAAGGGGTCAAGGGGGAGGGGTAGTATTCAGTCATGGCCGGCCAGCATTCCAGGGAGGAGGAGGCAGCCTTCGAAGGAGGTAAACAATCACTTTCAAGGTCAGAGAGTAGTTTTGCTGGGGTAGGGACGTGGAGAATTTCGAAATATTTCAGCTGGGAATACCACCCCCCTTTGCCCAACTGATTGCATAATTGCATGCGAATGACGATTATCTACTGCCAATCTGTACTCAAGCTTTCAGGAATTGCATACATTGTATACTGCTGAAATGCGTTTTTAATCCAACAAATAACTTAAGTAGCAATTTAGTAGTAACTAGAGTGCAGCATTCCTCCGTCAGTTCAGGAAGAAAGGGTTCCTTAACCGCCGCCCGCACCCGCTCTGATGAATTCAACTGTCTTCTCTATCAAAAAATAACCGAAAATATTCATTCGTTTAGACATCGGGTAGCCAATAGGAGCGTTAAGAGCTTTCAACCTGTCAAAATGCGCATTTTCTTTCGCATGGTTACTACCACCAACTGGGTAAAGAACTGACCTATCTCAGCATAGAAATGGGCTGAACATATAGAAACCAGTTGGAGCAGACAGCGTTACTTACCAGTGGCACGATTCCAAACTAACAGCAAAAACCAATGTATGGACCCACGGGCTACAAGCTACCACTGCGTTGAAGACCATCTCAAGTTGGCCTCGTAGCCGCAAAATTTTAACAGGAAGTCCCATGACAGAGTTGTAGCCGTCCACCTCCCTTCTGTTCGCCAGCTTCGACAAGTAGGCCTCCACGAGCACAGGGTCCGACCGGCTCCAATTGTGCCACACATAAACACCGGCTCCACTCTTCTCCTCCTCGATAGATTCGCCAGCCCAAATTCCCAGATAGGCAACACCCATCCGAACTCCCTGGATGGTGAGATTCAGGTGGATGGTTGGTGGTCTGGAGGGGCTGTGGACTGTAGGTTTAGCCAGAACGCAGGAGCTAGGTAGGCCACTGGTGGGTAGTCAATTTCAAAGGAGAGCGCGATGGAACGCTGGAGATAGTAGGTTTAATTGCAGCCGACGGAGTGGGGGGACCCATCCTGCTCAAAAACGAGAGCAGATTCGCTGCAGGACATAATAAGAATACTTTGTCCATCTTTAGACTTGAAGTATGTAAGGAGCTGTTCTATCTCTTCCCCATAAGTGAATCCGTAAGCCTTCATTTCAGCATTGATGCGTTCACGCTCAGCCTGGTCGTGCGAATTAACACAGAAGCAGCCAGCTGACTCTTGGACATATCCATTTGCGTGACAACCGCCGTTGCTGAAGCCGAAATCCACAACTCCGGCTGTTTTTAGCGTTGCAAGTAGGAAGGGTACGAATAACGGAAGGCAGAGCATTGCTCGGCGTCTCAAGGTGCTAGAAAGTGAACAACGTCTTCGTCTTCATGCCAACACACACACACACACCCCAAATAGCATTGCGCACGTTAGGGTAATACGCAAACGCGTGCTTGGTGGTCATGGGCTGGGATAATGACGTAATCG
>JAYGXS010000006.1:24522580-24565567 GCA_036362985.1 Ligula intestinalis | reverse complement strand
CACGTTTTCTTCCCAGCCTCGCTGCTCAACTTCGACGAGGTCTGACACCCCTGTCCTTCCTTTTCATCGCTGTCATTGCTGATTTTGGTACCTACGTCAACCTGCTCATCTACGCTCTGATTGCTCAATATCCCCTGCTGCTGCCCACAGCAGCTGCCCTCCCCTGGATTGGCTTCCTGTTCGCCGGTCTGACCACCTTTCTACTTCGAAGGTCGCGGGCTGAGATCCTCACAATCGCCATAGAGACGGGTATCCAAAACATTGGCATTGATATCCTCGTGCTGATCTATTCAATGCCCCAACCAGAGGGCGACATCGGTGCTGTGATGGCCCTGATTGTGGCCCTCTTCACCCCGTTGCCTCTGATGATTGCGGCTATTTTTGTCTGCGTCCAAGCCGGAGAGTGTTGCGCTTGTTGCTTCTGCCGAAAAGAACACTAAGACACACCGCCGGCAGATAAGATGGATCAAGTTGTTGGACAGGCTGGCGGAAATGAGGATCACACGATGACAGCAGATAAATCGTAAAGGAAAGGACGCCATTTTTTCTTGAATAACTAACTTCTCCTCAAGCCTTCACATTTATATGGCAATAAAATAGATAAAATAAGCTGACTGGTGAGCAGGTGTAATGTTGTTGTTGCTGTCAGCGTCTGTGAAAGGGTGTAGGGGCGGGGAATTGAGGTCAAAATGTCAGTGTCTAGGGGGACCGGAAGTCAAGACAGGTGATAAGGTGTGTAGCGACCCTTTATTCGTATTCATGCTTTCCTCGGACGCCGCGGGCACAAGCCATGTCTGGCGTAAACACCACGCGGACGGAAAACACAGCAGACAAAGCCTACACTCAAGGTCAAGACTTGTCTGGCCTCAATAGCCAATCACTCTCAAGGTGAGATCAGTGCACAAGATGCGGGGAGTTGTGTACGCTCAGGCATTTCCGGGCACGGTGACTTACTTGCCGGACTGCGCCTCTGGGCTCCGGCCCACTCATGGCTGGAATGCACTTGCCTGGGAGTCACTTGCATATTACTTACATTCTACGCTTGTTCCACCGTAGTAAATTCTTCTTGACACTGTGGCCTTTCACGCCTTATCCTTTATATTCGTTGGTATACGATTTATCGCCTATTATCCGGTCAGACCACATCGTATCCCACAAAGTTGACCCCCACGCTTCTATGTTTTATGCTCGATTCCGACGTTCACTCTACACTGTCGACTCCGACGCCTCTGTATCTCATAATGTTGACCTGATTTTCTTCATTGCACCTTCAATTCCATTTACCTACTAAAAATTACCACTCCCCATCTCTTTCACTGACGATCCGCGACGGGAGACCAATTTTCATCTTCTGATGTGGCTGCCTTCAATTAATTAGGTTCAGCCCTCTTTCGACTTCAGCTGCAGCTTCCTGTGTTATTTTTTGTAACCACTATATGGAAGATGCAGTTATCGACAACCTGTCGTGAAGCAAATTGGAGACCCTTAATCATTTTCAACCCCATCATCTGTGAGTATTCTCTTTTTACTAATGCATTCAACATGTAATTGTGTACCCATCACTGCATTTGCAAAGTTAAGACATTTAGCTCTTTCTCAATTCTGTGTGTGTGGACGACAGTGCGTCTACTATATTGACAAATTCGTCCGACTCAGTTCTCACTGGGATACCTTGTGTTTGAAACACTCACTTTCTCCTTCCAACGTTCCGAATTACTGGTATACGTTGCAGGATGTCCTTTCCTCATACCTACGTGCCGACTTCCTGGTATATGGTGACGGAATTATTCAAGGACATTCTTTACTCCCACCAACGCGCCGACTTACTAGCTTTCGTTGGTGATACACACTCTCCTCCTACCAACTTGCCGACTTACTGACACCCATTAAGCAATCATTCCAACACTATTTTATCCTACCAACTGGCCGATTTACTGGCATATATTGTCGACATTACACGGTCGATGAATATCCTTTCATTATTTGGTAAACCCTTCCTGTTTACTTGCACATCTACAAGTTTGCTTTATTATTTCTACTCCATTTTCTACATTGATCCTATTTGATATGAATTTTTGAGACCGTTACCAAGTTTTACTCTACCCTTAACATACCAACATTTTCCTCCCATTAACATTTTGGAACTCCGTTCTCCTGGGAGGGGGAGCATTGTAGCGAACCCTTATTCTTAATCATGCTCTCCAAATGTTGCTAGCATTTAGTCAGGCTAAACTCCTAGCACACACGTCCGGCAGTCCACTCCCCCTATCTCTTCCCACTTCTTCCGTATAGGGTAAACTATTCCTCATGTATAGCGTCTTTCTTCTTCTTTGCCTACACGGAACCAGGCTTAAAGATCGCACCGGCAGGGGTTTTCCTCATAAACTTCAGCCCCTGCGATAGATGAATTGCCAAGTAATCTACGTGATGGCGCATTCGTTGTGAGTGCACAGTGTTGGTGAATCTTTATTAAATGCCCCAGCATCTGACCCCATCTTCTGTAATATGTCTATTTTCCGTCCTTTACTACTGCGGGCTTATCAGTTTGAGCCACCATTCCCCCCTCCCTCTAATCACATGTTCATTTTCTTATAAACGCATCGGTTGGACTTCTAAGTCCATTATACACCGTTTTTTATCCCTCTTTGTTTATTTGTAATATAGTTAGGTCATGAGTGCACAAGGTCATAACTGTAGCACTGTTTTGAAAGCAGTCTACTTTTGCCTATATTCGATGACTCTTACTAGGATATTTAGCCATGATATCGAAAATTACAGTGAAGTCGTTAAAGTCAAGGCACACGCACGCGATAGTTCGCCCGTCGATTTCCACGATGACCAACTGTGCCAACTTCAAAGAGTTGAAGCACGCGCGGTGACTGTAGCTATCGCATGGCGATAAGTAAGTTAAACCTGAGCAACTGCGATCTCCAGACGGTAGGATTATGTCGTGGGGTCATCAAGGAAAAGTGTGAAGTGCGCTCCACGGGCTAACGTACACATTATTTTCGGGGAAAGGACGGCCGGGCCATGTCAGGGAAAAAAATAGATTCCAATATTTTTGCTTCATAAAAAAGTAACGGGGGCAAATACAGTCGTGTACTTAAGCCTTGGGACCAGAAACTGAATGAGCTTTAATATCATGGCTTATCCCCCGCCCGACCAACGGCGAACGCGTTTATGGAAGGGGAGTGGTTAGTCAAAAAGGCCAACTTTTCTTAGTTTGCAGATTATAGCAATTATGTTATGCAGTTGCCTTTGAAGAACCGCTCTGCAGTTCAATGCCATCAGCAAATCCCAGCTGGATCGATGGGTGGCATGCAGAAAACGGAAGATTAAAGGTAATTCAACCTACTGACAATTTGTAAGTAGTTGGTCATTATAGATTGAAAAATATACGGCCACACTGCATAATCTCGCCAAAAGCTGGTCTGCCCCGGCGGCAAATGAGACACAGGCACGCCTAGGTCGATGCAGTCTGGCCGGCCAATAACCTTTAAGGCAACCAGTCAATGCCCGTTCTCGCTGCCGCTTGCATGTCTGCCACTAAAACTCCACTTGGACCATGGCCGGCATCCTGGCTGGTCGCGTTATCCCAAGTCAGACTTCTTCTATATATTCTTCGTTCCTCTGTGTGCAAAATATACTGTTCTTAGTACTTTGACCTCCTTAAGACTTTTTCTTGGCTAAGTACCCAAGGTCTGGACGGTAAGATTATGTCATTGGGTCGTATATTTTCTTATCTAGATTTGCTTCACTAGTGTTGGCCGTCTGTTGCTTATGAGGGCAAATAGCCTAAAATAGCTATATCACAGTACGCCAAGTGTGTCTACCGGAACACTGTTATAAAAATATGTAGGGCATATTTATCTATAACAAATGATATTAGTCTGCCACAGGTAGTGACATCGACCACTTTCTCGAAAATAAGCGGAACTCTACAAATGTGGTGCACTGCAATTCATTCCTAGGCTTTACTAGTCGTGTTGAGAGACTTAACGAAAGGCATTTATTGATTGGTCATCAGCCTCAACGTCAAAAAACTGGCAAATACATTAGGAGCAGCAAACGTTTCCTGCCCCAATATAACTGGAAAAAATACTCACCCACTGTTAGTCAATTGCCTTAACTTACACTGAGAATAAGTCCATACATCTGAGTGCAGGAAAACCGTCCAAATATAGTCACTTGAGTCACTTTATTAAGGGAAGAAGGCTTTCGCCCTTGAGCTCCCTATTCATAACCAAAATCTCATAATAGGTCCACCGTAACAATAATTCATAATACAAATGTACAAATGTAGGCTTAACGTCAGCGATAAGTGTGAGCCAGTATCTGAGAGGACCACATCTTCCGGGAATCCGTTCCACGCTCCAATGACCCTCTGAGAGAAGGCGTTTCGTCGAACGTCGATACGGGACGGTTTCCTCTGTAGTTTAAAAGGATGACCTCGCAGATGGTCAGTCCGAGCCAATTCGGAGAAATCATCAAATTCTAGGGCGCAGTCTTGGCCTCTTACAAAACGGTAGGTTTGTATGAGGTCCCCGCGGAGTTGCCTATAATTGAGAGGGAAAAGATCAAGTTCGGTCAGTCTGTCTTCATAAGGCAGATGGCCAAGATTCTTGACCATTTTCGTAGCCCTCGCCTGCACTCGTTCCAGGTTCCGGTAATCCTTCTTGAACCATGGACGCCAGGCCTGGACAGCATACTCCAAGTGGGCCCGAACAAACGCTCTGTAGGTTTTCCTCAAGAGCTCCTTGTCAATGTTGACGAATCCCCGCCTTATCGCAAACAGCACCTGTGTCGCGCGTTTAGCTGCCTTTACACACTGAGTAGATGGTTTAAGTGAGGAATTTATTAGAACACCGAGATCCTTTTGTTCGTTCACATTTGAAAGCGGGTGCCCATCGAGGAGGTATTGGAAGGAATCGTTCTCCTCATCAGTCCTTCTAGTGCGGAGTCTTAAAACCACACACTAATTTTGGAGTTTAAAAGCCAACGAGCAGACCAGCAGCTAAGTCGATTGAGACTCTCTTGAAGCGCTTTCCTATCGGCGTCAGACCTGATGGCTCTCCAGAGTTTGACGTCGTCGGCAAACATGATAGCGCTGCAACCCAGGTCGTTGACACAGTCATTGATATAGATAAGGAAGAGCAGTGGCCCTAAGACAGAGCCTTGGCGGACACCACTCAGAACAGATGTAGGGTTTAACTTTGAGTCACCGATGCACACAGTTTGCGATCGCCCTGTGAGAAAATCTGTGATCCATGCCAGCAGGTTTCCTCTCATGCCAATTTCTGACAATTTATACATTAGACGCTTATGTGGGACGCTGTCGAATGCCTTCTTGAAGTCCGTATAGATGACGTCAACCTTACCATCTTCATCTAGTGCGCGAGTCCACTGCCCAGTGGAGAGTAGAAGGCTGGAAATGCAAGAATGGTTCTTTCTGAAGCCGTGTTGAGGCCCTGACAGTAGATTGTTCTCCTCCAAGAACTCCATTGTCGTCTTCTTAATTATCGTTTACATCACCTTACAGCAAATGCAAGTTAGGCTGACGGGCCAGTAATTGTTGACCTTCGTTTGGGCTCCGCCCTTGTATATCGGGTAAATATTTGCCATTTTCCATTCAGATGGCAGTTTTCCTAGTTCAAATGAAGAACGAAAGATATGTGCTTGGGGCTCTGAGAGTTCGCTTGCCAATTCTTTCAAGAACTTGGCTGGTATATTGTCTGGACTGGATGACTTTGCTTCTTTGAGGCTCTGCAGCTCCCTCTTAACTACAGATGTTGGAAATAGTAGAGAATGAAGTGCCAGACTGGCGTTTGCAACAGCACTGTTGGCATTATCAAAATGAAGCTCGGTTTCCCCAGTGAATACCGAGGCAAAGAACCGGCTACAGTACTCGGCTTTCTCGTCATTCTCAACGACTTCTCCGCCATCATCATTCTTAAGTACTGCGACAGGATCCTTCTTTTTTAATCTACCGTTAATATAGCAGAACAGAATTTTGGGCTTTTCTTCGGCCTGTTGGAGGATTCTTGATTCATAGTTTTTCCTGGCCTGGCGAATTGATTTTTTTTACTGCATTTCTTTGGCGTCGGAATTCTTCGAGATGAACTGGTGACCCAGTTTTCCGGAATAATTTCCATTTCCTATTCTTCTTCTTCTTCTTCAGCTGCCTGTTAAGGTCTCTCGTCAACCAGGCAGGACGACTAGTCGTCTTGTGTACCTTCACCGGAAAAAAGCACTTAAGCAGATCCAATGCAACCCTCTTGAGTGATCTCCAATCCTCCTCCGGATCCCCCTTAGGTAGGCAGTCCCAATTCACGGACGATAGTGCATTCTTCATTGAATTGAGATCTGCCTTCCATATGTTTGGCTGGTCCTCCGTTTTCCTCAGCCGTTGAGTATGGAGTGAGTAATCCCACATTAGCGTCGTATGGTCACTCTTACCGAGCGGAGCACTTGAATGCACTTCATCTATGTAGGGGAATCCTTCGTGAAAATGAGATCCAAACAAGTAGCCCGCTGGTTTTCTCGAAATCCGGTTATACCCTTAACGTTCTGAACTAGAGATAGGTCAAGCTTGATATCCATTTATATGGAACTAAAGGAAGTTGACGCCGCCTCAACTGTCAGGTTGTTCCATTCAATTGTAGGGGCGTTGAAGTCACCAACGATGAGAACCTCCTGGTGGCTAACAGCTTCTTTCACCAGACCAAGGAGCGAGATGTCGGCTCCACTCAGAATGTTTGGTGGCTGGTAAACGGCCAGGAATTCAAGGTTCTGTGAATTCGCCTTCTTGATCTTTAACCAGACGGACTCATACTCCAGGGCTACAGTGTGTTCTCTTTCTACAACAGAGATTTCAGTTCTGACATACACGACAACCCCACCTCCTTGTCGGTTTTGGTGGTCTATGCGGAAAATCTGGTATGCTGGAATCGAAATCTCGAAATCTGCGATTTCGGTTTTTAGCCATGTTTCCGTTATGGCAGCTACATCAGGTTTCCGCTCCGAAAGTACTGCCTTGAGTTCATCAATTTTTGAGGGAAGATTTTGGGCATTAGTTTAAAGAAAGCTCAATTTAGACTTATTCACCATTTTATGCAGGTGGTTGCCTCTTGTGTGAGATTGCATGCAGGGAGCTGTCGGTGCTGATGAAAACGGACTGTTGTCCATCCCGACTAGGCTGTTAGTGTTATCGGCTTTCTCCAGAGGAGTGACCTCGGGACATGGACGATCTCCCCGTTCAGAATTCGAAGATTGCTCTCGCCGAGTTCCCATCTCCTGGGGAATTCTACTTTTAGCAATCTCCATTTCTCCCGCTCCGTGGGGGAAAAATCCCGCTGCAAAAAAACCGTCGGGTGTGAGTATCTAAGTATTGGTTTCCTGCTTAAAAATAGCTGGACCTCGGCCTCACTCTTCAAAACAACCTTCAACACTCTTGGTTGGCGTTGTTCATCTTTTGATTCTGTTATACGGCCCATTCGGAATGCCTTTAGAACTTCAACTTTCTCATCACCCTTTAGGAGGAATTTCAGATATTCTTTAAATAACTTCCTTTGCTCTTCTAATCTTGATTTCGGGGTATCGGAAGTACCTTCTGTCATATTTTTTATGACTATGCAGTTTATACGAGTGGTACACACCTTCCGACTGTCGTCCCCTTCTGCTTCTCTAGGGTTTGTTAGGACAGATTCGCTTCGAGTTTCAGCGCTGCTGTTCGTTTTGGCCTGTGACGGTGCCCTTTTTGTTTTGCTCGTGCTCAAGCTCGGCCAACTTATATTAGCCCTTGGGCTTAAGTGGCCTTTTTCGGGAGCCCGAGAGCGCTTCTTCGTTATCTGAGAAGCCTGTGGGTTGACCGTTTCCCCCGTCCATGGCAGACTACCAACTCCGTCAAGCACCCTGGTTGCCGGATCATTTTTATGCGTACACACTTCGGCGAGGGATTTTGCTTCTCCGTACGTTAGGTTTCCTCGCTCAAGTTTACGTATCGCCGGTTTCTCCTCACGGAGGAGAAATAGAGAAAAAAAATTCTGCTCCTCCATCTCCACTCTAAGACTATTAAATACCTTCTCAAGGTTTTTAAATTTGTTCAAAAAGGTAAAATATGATAAGGAGGCTTCATCTCCATGAGTTTCATCCCTTAAACTTTTATGACTTTTAGTTCGCTTGGCAGGAGGAGATTTCAAAGAACTTCTAGATCGAGTTTCCATAGTTAGTAACAGAATTTGGAAACTATCGCAGTATCCCGTGACGACGATGAGAGGTAGGCGCTCGAATTCTACGTGGGGGGTCCAGGGTTCGAATCCGGGCAGTGGCGTGATTTTTTTCCTTGTTTCCATAAATATGATATTTGAAGCAGGGTTAATTAGATAGAAGAAATAACAAGAATACTTTCGAGAATATCCTTTAAGTCGACCTAAAGACCTTGCTACCACATATCGCGTCGACCCTCAGCAATTAATGATGAAACGCCCAGTGTTTGGCAGTTATGATCAGATAAATCAAATACAGCGTTATGAGCCTCGTCATGCGATATATTTCATCACTAAACGCCCTTGTGCTTTCAAAATGACCCTTCTCAGTTAAAATATCCGAAGATTCATGTTCTCCATAATTCTCTCAGACGTCTGCTGAAAATATCAATTAATTATCAATGCAATTTTGACAATGATATGAAAGAATTCACATCCACCGTGAGCGGTTTGTCATTAAGATAACCTAGTGCCAGAATATCTGATTTCCCCTTGGGCTGTTTATGTGCGCTAAACAATACAGCTGAAGTGGACATGTAACGGACTGTTAATTTATATTTATGTAGGTTAAACATCGGAAGGCACTATAAAAACAAAGTTCGTACTGGGGATCAGTAACGTTAATGGGCATATCGGTGCTCTGTGAGAGTGGACATACAAATCTATATTTATATGGATAGTTTGGTTGATTTGAATTCATCATAAGGTCGCCCGTTGACGAAAATATCCCAGCCCAAGTGTATTACGGAAATCGTGGTTGAAGGTTTATTGTTTGATTAAAGCGCACTTCATACGTGGAACATGCATAGTAGAAAACAAAAAAGACGCTTGTAATCGTTTTACTGAAAAAAAAACGTATGTGAGGAGGAGGTTGAAAGAACCATAGAGAATAGGAAAACTTTAAGAGCAAGTCATATTGATTAACAAAGGTATCTTCTAGATCAAGAAAACCAGTACAGTTAATCCTGTTAACATTTAACCACTCCGCTATAATCTCTTACTATTAAATCTTCATTTTAATAGTTCTAATTCAAAGGATGGTCATTCTTTACACAAAACCTTTCTATTGCAAATCCGCTGCATACTGAATGAATTTGCAGGTTGTTGATATCTGAAATATGTTCTCCATTGGCTCCTTTTCTTCTTGAAGTCCCTTTTTATGTCCAAAAGCATCCACTCGGCCCAGGAGACGCGCACTCTTTTAAAGCGTACAATCGTTATCTACCATGTTCTGAGTAAATTTCATCAAGAAATACCGGGCCGCCATTGGGCCAGGTACCTGTGCTTGAGACCAATTTATATATTTCGGTAGTCTATTCGTTTTGGTATCATCCTGTTCCGTATATTTTATTATCATTTACTGCAGGTACATAAAAAAGGCTGTACTCCCAATCAAGAACACTATTATCACTTCATCGAAAAAGAGGCCTGAAAACTTAATCAGAGTAAAGAGTTTTCAATTCTTTTAATGATAGCGCATGAAAAGCTTGACCGTTGGTAATTTTGAAATGTAGCTGTGCAATCAATGTCATTTCATTTAACACCTCCCTTAAAGATTGAATTAATGACCTTAAAGTTGTTTTAGTATGCTATTTTATATAAACCTGTTGTTAGGTCTTTTTGAGTTGGCGGCGTTTGCACTGGTTTGCATAATTGTCTCTTTGCGATAACTAACAGCGTTTAAAATGGTGTATCTGTCTATAATTGTATTAATGAAGGAAATATGAGCTTTAATACTTAATTGCGAACTGTATATATGCAGTGTATCAAAAATACATTTATAAAGGTTTTACTCCGTAATATTATTTGTCAGGCTAGCACATCCTTCAAAATAAATACAAATGCAGGTATTTTAATGTGAGTCAATTGAATTCTTGATCTGCTCATTGCAGACTTTAATTACTTTTATTCGGAAATGAAATATTTTCATATCATGTAAACATGAAATTCCATGTTTCATCGATAGAGGGTAGGGAACGAATCCGTGTACCCCTTTCTTTGCAGCCATCAGACCTATGGGTTCTTACAGGTCAGACTGATCCCCCGCCAAGACAGAGGCACTCCCGTAAACGGTATAGATCGCAGTTCAAATAAGGCATCGTATTTTTTCTTAACCCGGTGACTGTGTCGGCAGTAACATAATCGGAGGGAGATCATTGCATGCATTCACAGCGCCTTGAGGGTCGAGAGATATGCGGGAGGCTATCTGTCCATTGCAGCACCAGCTTGAAGTAGTGTCCGCGCCTAGGCATACCGACGGCCAGCTGGAAACGTCATGCGAACTCCGGGTTGTCGCCGCAAACGATCACTTTATGCATGATTATTTGGTCGCCTCTGGATGGTGAAAATTCGAGGGTAAACAAGTGCAGTGCTCTACAACGTTCCGGATATTCAAGACCCCTCAATTAAGGTACCATTCTTAACCCCAATACTTGAACATATTCGATTTCTGCCATCTCGCCCTTCGTACACGGGAACCAAGATGACGATCCATATTCCATGATTGGGGGGATGAACGCGATCGTGAGCTTACAAGACATCTGTCTGGACCAGAACACAAAAGCTTTTTTGAGCAGTCAGAGTAGTGTTTAACCTTTTCGTCTTGCTAAAGTGGATTGTTCTCGTGTTTTCAGGTCGTCTTGTATAATAACCCCCATGTCACGAGTACTCCTTACAGCGGCCAATGTTGTGTTTCCTATTGTATATGGTGGGTGGTCCCAGTTTCTCCCAATTATCATCAGGTGTGATTTATTCACGTTAACCGGTCCCTTGCTTTCCAATGGCTATTCTTGTATCTAATTAAGATAATTTTAAAGGGTTGTTGTGTCTTTGGGGTTGTGAATAACATGTCATAAATTAACTCGTCTGCAAACAGAAGCCATGAAGACGAAAACTTTGATGGGATGTCCGCAATAGTTTGGGGCCCAGCACCGACTCACTGCAAGTCTTAAACGCATGGGAACGCTCTTCGCTTGCCCAACTCGGCATTGTCTACCGAATGGGTAACCCGTGATCCATATGACTGCAGCTCCTAGGATGGCCGTATTACTGAGTATGGTTAGGAGGAAAGATATATGAGAAGGCCAAAGATAAGAATATATTGTTATCTTTGAACTTATTTACCCCGGTTTGTAGCCGAATGGTGAGCTTACCCAATCTTTTAATCATAAGCTTGCCCGATTGCTCTAAATTATTTTCCCATGACTAATTGTCGTGAGGTTGGAGATCTTAGCGGATATTTCTGCGGCTTCTACCATCAAAAATCATTCATACTCAACCTGTAACAGCTTGCAATGATAATTTGTGAATTTAAAATGCCAGCTATTTGAAAACGTTTGAAATGTTGGCGAGTCTACTGACAATTCCTTTATGGCGTATTTAAAAGTTGAAGTGGGTATGTTTAAAGGAATTTTTAAGGTAGGTTGTTTGTTAAGGAAATTTGCAAGTCTGGATTGCATGAATATAAACAGTATTACACCAGCCATCACCGACATTATTTTTGTAGAAAAATGCCTAAAGGTCGACAGGTCAAAGCAGAACGCACAAAGCAGTCCCGCAGTTTTGTCCCGGTAGTTGAATCTGGTGACGCAATAGACAATGAATACTTAAAGCAAGTTCGATTTCTTATTTTATTATTTGTAATCTTTGCTTCAGGTTCCTATTTTCTTGCAGTAGGAGAGCTTTTAATGCGGTTTCGGCCATTATCGACGAAATTGTTGATAAGGTAGCAGAGGAAGCCTCTCACAGACATCTTGAACGACAGCAACTTCCATTTACTGTTAATCTTATGGCGCAAGCCATTCTGGAAATTGTCGAGGTAAGTATACTTTAATTATTGCAGGAATACTTTCCTTCAGTGCAATTTTCCTCCTGTTCAGCCGTTAGAAAGCGAAGATGAAGAGGATGAAGGTAAAGTGTTCACTGGTGCCTTTCTGAATCCTCTTAACTAATTGATCATGAAGAATATCTAAACGCATTGTTTGATGCATGCTTGTCATAGTAAACCTGCTTCACTCTTGACGTTTGGTGTGTACGTAATGCAGTATAAGGGACTGTTCATTTATAAAAGAGCTAGAACTTGGCTAGTTAAACACTTTGTGTGATGAACTTCACACACTCAACAAGTTTAGTATCAGTGGATGCCTGCTGAACAACAACAGCAACAACTATCTGGGTTTTTCACTTATTATAAAAATAACGTTACCCTCATGAAAATCTTACTGGTGAACATGATAATCTCTGGAAGAGCTTGTTCTCCCCCCAATTTTTTCTTAAAGATTGAATGTTGGTCTCCACAAATAACTGGTTTCAATAATCAATTATCATTGAGATTTTTTTCGAGCTTCTATTCCTTCTATTGAGGATACGAAGTCGAAACGTTCTTTCTATTTCTTGATTTTTCCCATTGGCAACGCCTATTTAATTAAAATTTTCCCTCAAATGTTGGCTGAAGATTCGTATTCGCTTGCCTTTAGTAACTGTGGTTGTGTTTTTTCCTCTTGGAAGAATTGGAACCGATCCCTATCCACCCTTGCGCTCAAGGAGTGATCCCCAAGAAATTGGCTCCGGCCATGATCTTAGGCTCCGCAAACGGTGTGAAAGAAAATAGTGCCCTTATGAAGTACGTACTTTGATGACAGTTCATGCTTCATTGTAGTAGCTTTTAACATTGTTCTCGTTTATTATTTAGCTCTAAGCCGGACTTCAATTAATCAACCGACAACCAGTCCAACAAAACAAAAAAATGGAAAAACTTCGAAATCTTAAGTCTTAACAGCTGACTTTTGCATACCTAAGTCAGCGTCATCATTTTTTGGCAGACATTGACTCCTGAATAAGTTAAGCCCTGAATTACTGCTCACGTTCTGTCTGTTTTAGAATTGAGAGGTCATCGAAGTCTGTTATCACCATGGGGAAGGCGACAAAGAAGAAAACCGGAGCAAAAATGGACTCAGCAGAGTCTTCCCGTATGTGAAACGTTTCACTTCTAAAAGAAAGAGCATTTGTTATCAATAATGTTTTATTTAGTGCAACTAGCTGCGAAATCTTTTCCTTGTCTCCTTGGCAAGAATGAATGAACAAATGATTATTCGTTCTGCATTAGGTTTAGAACTGAATTTGTTTTCCTGTCAATGTACAAGAAAATTGGTTTGTGACTTGGACATACGGTTTTCATTATTCTTGCAAAAACGACTTCCTAGTCACTGGAATTCGAGTTTAGCTAGCCACTACGGGTAAATTTTCGAATGTCGCTCAATGGTTTCTCCGTTTTGAATCTCTTTTTGTACCAGCGACATTGAAACAGACATGATTTCGACTCCTTTTATCTCATCTTCTGTGTAGAAATCAATAAGAAACCCATTCAGGAGAAGGAGTTTATACCCGGATGGAGCAAACGACCACCCGGATTTCGATACATTCCCCACGCTGGTGCTGTCCTTAACAATTTGAACATGGAAGATAGCGAATCTTCTCGAAAACTGGCAAGAAGTCGATCCAAGGAGAAATCAGCTAAACAAAAACCTTTGCGTGCTCTGGTAGTGTGACATTTAAATTAAGAATTTTTCTTTAACTTTCACGTTATTTCTGTCTGCGATTACCTCTAACATACACATACGAAACATATTGAATATTAACAAAACCTGTAAGTGGACGTCCTTTTCCGTATAAGTGTATGAACGTGTAGCCTTAATTTTTTCATACCCAAACAACTCAGTTCAAAATGAACACCCAGGATGTTTCTCTTGGTTACAAACATGCGAAAATGGGTGACTATAATCGAATCAAGCTTGGCCAGCTGATTTATGGTCAGACAGTTGAGGCATTTTGAGCTAAAAAGTTTACATAAGAGTCTTGTCCTTTCAATAGTTTATGGCCCGCACAATCTCCCATTGTGTTCGTTTATATTGGTCTATCGTTTTGAGGGTATTTAAACCTGAACGCTTAATTTTGCAAGTTGATGTGCAACTTAAGCTCGCTGTTTGTCAATTAAGCAATCGTCATCTGGGCTTACCTACCGCCTTCACAGTTGTCCTTGCCCACAAGGCATGAACTCATCCTCTCAGATAAAACAGATGGAAACTAATGTATACAGGTCCTTCTGGTTCATCTAAAGCCGATATTAATAATAGTCCAGACTTACGGAACACGAGAAATACTGGTTTACATTGCTGCAAAGTCAAAATAAATTCAAAATGATGCCTTTTATTTACTCTCAGCTGTTCATCGCTATCGTAATTAACTGTTGTTGGCTTCTGGTTTTCAGCCTGTACTCACTTAATTAACGTCTATTTTTAGAAGAATTTAGAACTAGGACTTTTAGCACTTCTTGAATGCCCATAAATCTGATTGTTGCACGACAGTAGTTTCCCTATTTCGTGAAATATTAGCATAAATTGTGGGATATTTTTTAACTTAGAACAAAGTAAGGGAATAAGGGCGTTATCATCATTATCGCATAATCTCGTCTGAAGATATTTTTGTTATGAGAGAACGTCGGCTTTTACACGAGCTTATTCCCGACCGCCAGAAAATACGTCTTCTGAAAAAACTACATAAGACGCATGCATCTTTTAAATAATTTTGAATATACCTCAATATTCTGCACGGAAATGGCATTTTATATACTAAGTTAGGAGTAAATTACGTTTTCGTTAAATCTTATACATGAAGAAAATGTCCCTTTCCGTGTTATATTTTTTATAATTTAGAGACTTTTTAAATCTTGGAATATTCATTAATAATACTCAGTGCCTTTAAATGTATTATTATATCAATAATACATGCCACATGGTACTCATCCATTGCAAAATTGTATGAACGCTGTATCACTTTTCTTCACAAGCTCGAGAAGTGTGGGATTTTCGTTAGACAGAATTTAAAAAGCGTGTAGTTTGGAAACCTTGTAAAGGCCGGTAGGGTACCAAATTAATTGGCAGTTTAAGACGTTCTTTCAAACCGAAGGATACCCTTCTTGAAGTATAAAAGTTAAATAAGGCCCCATCTCCTACTTTACCCCTTCAAAATAGGGCCTCGAAAATAAACGAGGAGAATGCATACTACTTGCATAGGGCGTATGCTTCTGCAGGCGGTTGGAAAGAAACAAGTTCAGAGGCCGACCTGTTGACGTGACTGAAATGTCGTCACATTACACTGAACAGTGATCCATATTAGCATAGCACTTCTAACAGTAGTATTCTACTCCTAGAAGTTAAACTGGAGGAGACAACCAGGGCAAGCGCTGATGTGTTCCGAGCCTCAAACACCTACACTACTCGGAATAGCAGAATTGCAGATTTCCTCTCCCAGTGAAGATCGAGGGAACGCGGGTTCAGATCTGACTCCAATCAGTGCCATTTCTGACCAAATATTAGCGTCGGTAATAGTTCCAGCACTACAATCACTCAGATATACCGCTAGAGGCAGCAAAACAGTAGTTGCAGTAGTATAAATACGAGACCCAGATCCACGCTCCCTGCTGGGATCAAGAAGCTATGAGTCGACATTCCGTTGAGTGGAAGCTAGAGCTAGATACTGGCAAACGTTACGACATAGAGACATGGTAGGAATTGTGCTACTATTTAAAAATGCTTTAATTGAAACCATAAGCTAATCACTTTACCTCATACAGATTGGGAGTGCACACTGGATGCCGACTTCTTCAAAAGCACACGCAAGACGTTCTATAATATAATAATACTGGCCTTAGCAAGCAAGATTACTACATCCCACACTGTAGCTTGCCAGTACCTGGCTTTAGCTAGTATGATTATTATAACTATAACTGGCACACCTGGCGGAGGCACAGCACTTCTTACAGTTGTGTCTTAGCCCTACCAATGTAAATTTTGGGAGATAACTGGGATAAGCACCGACGTGCTCCGACCTTCAAACACTTCTCCACTGGGAATAGCAATAATCCCGGTCCACACTCTTAAATATTAGCGTCATTAAAAACATCAGCACTACAATCACTCAGATACACTGCTAGAAGCAGCAGCATACACAGTAGATGCAGTAGTAGAAATACGGGATTCGGGCTCCTCGAATATTTCTGGACACTTACTGTGGGTTATTGAGGGTAAATAGTGCAGTAGTACCGGCGCAAAAGTCTACTGTCACTAAAGACTAAGTTATGTTAGGCGGTGTTTCTGTCTGCATTAGGAGAAAGCGGCATACACCTGATTTATGCTCGGTCATCTCAACTTTGTCTTGTCACCTTTTTAAGCGAGAAGAAGGCTAAGAGTGGGGTAGGTGGCGGCGTGTTTACTATCAGTATACCTGACCGCAGTCGCCGTCCCTGCTCTCGGGCAAATGGCGGACATTACGGGTTGCGGTGGTCGAACTTACACACAATCCAACTTACCACCCAATCGAAGTAAGTTGTTGGAATCGAGAACATAGTTAAGAATTTCGATTGATATTTCTTGTGATGGGTAAGCTGCTTTAGTGAAATTTCTCTTGGTTTGACATTTGCTTCAGTAAGGATTCAATATAAACAACACCGTATTTTCCAATACATAGCTGAGCATTTATTTCATTGGAATATATTATTTAGTTTAGGTTAATTATCAGTTAATTGTTTAGTTTCATTATAACTATATTTATGGTTATATTTAATTTGGAATTTATATTTGTTAGAGCCAGAGAGGCACTATCTATAAAAAACGTTGTTGTGTAAAAATAATATGACCCCGTGTGTAGATAAAATGTACAAATTTGTAATAATGTCAGCAGAAATTGTTCTATTAGGGCAATATTTGGCGCTATTTTGAAATTAATACTGAAATAGCAAAAAGGCAGTCAAGAGAATGATTTGTTTTAGTTTAGTTTGGTTGTTTCGTTTTATTTTAAGTTGTTTTTAGTTTATCTTTTAATTTCCTTTATTTTAGTTTATTTTAGTTTTTTCGCTTAGGTACTTTAGGTAGATTAGTTTACTTTAACTTATTTTGGTTTGGTTTTAGTTTTATTGGTTTATTACTTAGTTTTTTTAATTTGAATTCGTCCTGATATGCCCCTTTTGATATAACCCCTATTACCACCGCTCCCGTATTGTACAAACATTAGGTTTTTGTTCCTGGGGGTGTTTTTATAAGGAATCCTGACCTTTGCTTCTTGTATGGGCTCTACTACATGCATTTGTCAATGTTCGTCGATAAACCTCAGTGCCTACCTTTGTGTGTATTCTAGAACCTCCTGAAGAACAATCTTTCCCAGAGCGTTGTTTTCGACGCTGATGGAAACATCCTCGCGACCCTACCTCTGGCTCAAAGCAGTACGGTCACGAGCTCACGAGTACGCTTGAGGCCTTTGGAGAAGGCAGCGGTGGCGTTGGCGGTGACCTCGTGCCCGTCTCACGGTCCCTCCAAAAAGGGCACCCATGCGTTGTGGCAAATAGGCCAGAAGCAGGAGGTCCATCTGCATGAGAGCAAATTATTGAACACCAGCGCACCGCAACAGGTGTGTTATCCGTCTTCCTCTTTCTAGCATTCGCCATACGTGTAGGAGGGGTAACCAGGCCGTGTAAATAGTACGCGTAGATGAGATCATTGGTATATCAGTAGCTGTGTAGGTGTTAAGGCTAATACGGTTAACCCTTGCAGCTACGATCTTCCAGGCTTGGTTCCTTGGAAGATGAGAGAAGACTTGGAAAGGCTAGAGTATAAGGAACAATAAATTGTGTACAGAAGAGTAAGAAGGAAGTTGTGACTCGGTCCGGTCGTGAGGGCACGTGAGCAAACGTCCCGCTCGGAGCGGATTCCCAAGTGTCCGTCAGTGCAGGAATTGACCGAGGTACGGAGAGTGCTTCAGGAAGCTGACTGACCACGAGCACTTTGGGACGCTTGTTGGCCACAACCACCCCAGGACAAGGGTTGCGCTTTGCAGGCAGACAGGGGCCGAGTGGGTCGAGCGACTGGGCGACCAAGATTGTCTCTGCCAGACCACGTCTGTGGCGTTTAGCGTTTGAAGGAGGTGGGCTGTATAGCCGCGATAGCTGCGTCCATTCTCCGTCCTGACCGGTCCGGGCGGTGGCTGAAGCCCGAGAATAGAGACTATAAGCAATCTGGCGTGCTCGAAGCTATCACCACGTGCTTAAAACTGTTGATTGTAAGGTTACCAACTGGGAGTATAACTCGGACTGCGCGGTCAGCCCAGTATGCGTTTATTTGTGTGGAGTTGTAGACTGGTGGACTGAGAGTCAGACTGCAATGGCTTCTCTTTCTGTGGGCTTAATGACACATACGCGCCCGCCAGGTGTTGCAGTACGCTTAGGAACGGCTCCGGCTCCTCTACCTGGGGGAGGGAGATTGAGCGAATGCAGAAAATGCATTTCAAGTCTGCCCCTAGTTTGCGAACTAATTTTACGCGGGTCAGCGCGTTTGCCTTGAGCATGCGGTAGTCATGGTCGAACTGGACGTTAAAATAGAGTGTAAGAATTGTTAACACATAAAATTCGTTGGGTTTTGCACTGACCATAGGCACAGGCTGCCACCATCGCGTATGCGACCTTGCTCTCGCATCCGATCGTATGTTTTAGGGTGTGGTTGCGATAGCCTTTAACATCAAGTAGGCATTAAGCGATCCCGCCTACATGTGAGATGGATTTAACTTTTTTATTTTTCTTGCCCTGAAGATGCCGTCGATGGTCTTTCCACCCAGTTGTACAGTGAAACATGCTTGTATGAGCTGTAAGCTATCATTGTTGTCAATTTGGTATTTGCATACTACCGAATGTCTGTTGGAAATTTGAGCATATTACCCGGTTACCTCACAGTAACTCACGGCTTAAAACTCAAATATGCATGCCAACCTCCAAACTAATCCTACGAAAGCTCGTCTCGAGGGACGCTCTTCGAGTTTTCGCAGTAGCTTTCTCTGTAACTAGAAGGATCACGTTTAACCATTCGGTAGAAGGCGTTCTTTGGGAAACAGTGGTTAGTTGTGTAAATTTTCGACACTGACACACCAGATCGTCGTCAGAAGAATGAAAATTGTATGAAATAGTTTATTTAAAATGATGGCCAACAGAAGTTTATATATTGGGTAAGATAATCGTCCATAAAATATGGGGGAAAGTAGTTGTCAGCCGCATGTAATTATGCGGTCGGTCGGGAAATAATTGTTGACCGCAATTAATTGCGCGCTCGTTGGTGGCTGGTTTTCGCTTCCTCTAGTCCGGATAGGCTGTCGTCTCTTCCATGCTTCCCTGAGGTTGATGTACATTGCATCCAATTCGACGTACCTGTTGATGCACGCGTCGTCAGAGTTGGTGGCTCCTAAAAACTCGCGGCCTTTCTTATATGGACAAGAGCAAACAATTCAGGTTTAACCATCTTCAACAGTCTTCAATCATTCGGGATCTGGGGCAAGTGGCTAAACGCAGCCATTTCCAGTTCGAGGCATGGAAACGGTCCCAATAACATTTTCTGTATTTCAGTCTGTTTACACATCAGGTACTTTGAAATGCATCCGACAAAGTAAAGGGATACCAGAATGGTATTTCTGACTTGTCAACCGTCATCGACCAGTCAGACCCAATCTCAACGGTTAAAAAACCCCTGAGATTCGAACCCGGGGCCTTTGGTCATTGAGTTTAGCATTCTACTATTACACCATGGTTTGCTGCTTTGTCGGTTGTGATCGTGATTATGCTGGAACTACAGTGTTTATCCGACCTATCTGATTAGGACTTAAAGTTGTCTCTGAATTACCTTGAGGCTCGTACTTGAGTAAAATCAGGCCGGTAAATAGTGCTGTTGTGCCGATACACGGTAGAATATATGTTGGAAGCCTCGGTGCATAGTACATGAAGGCTTTGCAGGCGTTAATTCAGAGTGAAGCTGATGGTTAACGTCATCAAGAATTCGATCAGCGAAATGCTTGATCGTTGTAAAGTGTCAGTGCAATAAATTATGAGCACCGTAAACAAAATACACAAAGTTTTTTAACATACGCAAAATTAAATGGCGACAATTTTAATTGCTCATTGATTTTGCATTTATTGGTCACAGCTACAGGCGCTTTTCGTGTTTTCGGAATGTGAAATTTCCTTAAAGAAATTAACTATTTCTTAACGATGTAATAATACCTTCCATATATCCTTTAAAATTCGAAGTCGCCCATCTGTCGCCGTCAAAAACTACCTGTTAATGTAAAGTGTCATTTTATGTACTACACTCTCAACTAACGGCAAGAAGTTTGCCAGAAGTCTTAGTGCATGGGGCGGAAGGATTTTACAGTTATTAGGTTAACGTGAAATAGATAGAGAACCTCCCCACTAATTCGAATAAAATGTTGCTTGACTGTTGTGAAATGTTGTTGTGATAACAAATCAATAAAAACAAGCACATAAGAAACCCTGGCAGCTTAAACAGACCTCTTGAAGAAACGTTTGAAAGTCAGCGAGCCTTTTTTAAGCAAGGTTGAGCAAAAAGGTACCAATGTACTCTACAGATGACCTCCTGATCATAGTTCGGACAAACAAAACAGAGCAAAAAGATCTATTTATTATAGGGAAATAGGCAGACAAGTCTACAATTACAAAATTCCCATGCAAATGGAGACCAAACGGTGACAGTTCAAATTAAACTTCCCTCACCGTTCGCCCTCGTCTTCACCATGGTTAGTCCTCCTGTTCCTCTCTCTCTCTCATGCACCAATCCAGTGCTCGAGCTTACAGTTTGTCTTGTGATGGGATCGGATGCGGGGTTTTTTGCGGTTCGAAGGTTTATGTTTAAGCCTGAGAAACCAATACTTCGACCACAGATTTCGATGATGTCCCCCGTGTGCTTCATAGCGTGGCGGTGCAGGGGTGGTGACTTACACGTGGATTTGTTAAAACCGATAGTGGACTGACGTTGCCTCTACCGCATTCTTGCTTCCCTCGGCCACCCAAACCTGGTGTCAAAAGAGAGTCAAGAACACCGGATGTGGGTTTTGGCGCAGGTGGTTGCTACAGCCGAAGCTGGCCACACTCACTCAGATACCAGAGATTGAAGGTATCATCAAGGCCGGGGATGACTGTCATCTGTGCCTACCCCTACGCCTGCCACCAACACTCGCACCCCGTGCTTAGATTTTTTATGGGAACGCAAAGTCAATGCCGCCTACCGCGCCCTGATCTGTTCCCGTTTTGGTCCAGTGCATCTACCACGTGACACTTTTAGGGGGCGTGGAGCAACTAAAGCCCGTTGTTCGGCAGTAGTCATCAGGTTGCGTGAATCCTGCACGTTAACCAACTAACTTCTCCCGTTTGGTCTGGTACGCATGCAGCCCGTTGTGTGGAGGCAAATACCCTCTTTGGAGGCAAATGAGCATTCTGAATCAAACGTGTTTGTTGTTTTGTTGTTGTTCGGTACTTTACTTCAATCCTGGTTAAGAATGCTACCTTTTGTGATTTTCTGTCACTTTGAAGACTGGTAGACGGAAGGGCAACCTGACGCTTCCTTCGGCAGTCCACACTGATGACAGAAGTCAAAATGGATCTATCGCATACACAATCGCTGAGGCTATCCGCTTGGCACCTGGAGTTAGCCTCTGGGATGGCACGAACCTCTTCACAAACCGTCCTTTGGTACACTCCGGAGACCGTTCGCATTAGGCTGTTTTTGGCCCTCCTCTATATGAACAAACACGTTGGAATGTGATTGGCTGCTATTAATACACTAAAACAGCAACATCAACATCAGCATTTTTATTGCAAGTTCGCGCTCCCTGTTGTAACCCAACATCAATAAAAACTGGCAATCCAGTGTGTTACTGTGGAGGTTAATAACGTTTTCACGCAGGAATTCTAGACATGAGTTGAACTTTTCACCTATGCCCTTTGCTCCAGTGAGGACAGATGTCCGAGCGATAATGTCTGTGATAAATCACATGTTTCATTTATTTTCACTCAGAAGAACTTTCAACGTTTGTTTGAATTCGTTAAAAATATTCTGCGTTTTCGTATAAATGAGACAGTGGGCCCCTTACCGAGAAATTTATAAGTAAGTCAAATCCAGCGTATGGCTGGTGGCTGGCTTTGAATTTCCAGCTGATAAAAATCGGCTTATGCAGACAATTTTCCATCTCATAGGATCTCAGCTGAAATTCGTAAATGGGATTCCGCTTTTAACAGTGATTATTGTGCAACCCAATCTCAAAGAGTGTTAGTCAAGTCTGGATGCCGTAGTTTTGTTTGCACCCTTAACACAGTGTAACGGTGACTTCATATTATGCTCCATCCAAATGCTGAGGGCCTTCTGCGAAGATCCTAGGGAAATTTCCGCATTGTTTGATTCATATCATCTTATGCTGTGAGGTATAAGGTAGTCCGTTGGTTGGAGGTGGAGAACGGCACCCATTTGCACATTTAAGTTAAGGAGCTATTTTTCGGACCACATCTGCAGTCTGTACAGATTATTTTGCTGAGTTTCTCGGTTGCTCGAACGGTTTCTGGACTGCCAGCGCTTCGTTGTCAGCCAACATAATCATATCACAATCCAGTTCTTGAAGGCTATCAATAACATAGAGGGTAAATCATAAATGACCAAAAACGGCGGCTTGAGGCACATAAATAACCATTCCGCCCACGCTGATCTATTCTTCTTGATGCAAAGGCGTTATTTTCGACGGACCCATAGTGTCCTGATCCATTTAAGAATGCCGTCGCCAACAGATTCTGTCCGAGGAATTTCGAGGGCACCTTGTTAATCACTCGAAAGGCCTCTTTGGCATCCGCGCGATGGTCTGAGTCTATCAGGTGCGTTAGAATGGAACTTTGTACACCTTTAAGTTGGCCCTTCCATAACCAAACTGGAATTTGCTCTCTTACTCTTTTGGACAAACGCCGGCTTGTGCGACCAATATATCCTGCCCAATAGGAACAGGTTAATGAATATATGCACATAGAGGTGGTCTGGGCTGGCAGTTTATCTTTGATTTCTCCGTATAGGATGGGAGTAGTTGAGAACGATACATGGGCTTGGCTGCTGGGAAGGTAGTTGATACGGCTTGACTCAGGCGCCTCCTTAGAAGTTCGCCTGGTCCGCCCTTAAAAGGGAACCCTGATTTATATTTGCTTCTGCTCTATTGTAAATACTGAGGGTTTTGGCGGCCTTTTAGCCATGTTTTCATCGATAAATTAACTAGGATACCCATTTTGTCGAAACACGCCTTCAACAACCTTACGCCCCCCTTCAATGCTATCAGTCGAGCAAATCCTCTTCTCCCTTTGCGTCAAGCATCGTACTAAATAACGTCTGAAATTCAACGGTCCGAAACTAGCAAAATGGATTGATTGTCCGGACCACGTCTTCTTATGATGTGCCCTACGTTGAATGCTCCCATCAGCCCTTTTACTCAATAATACATCAAGGAATGGAAGTGATCCAGATTTTTATTCTTCTACTCTAAATTTTATGGACGGGTGCATTAGCGTTGATAGGTTGGTATGATCTGATGCAACTGTGAATATGTCATCTACGTACCGTTTATATTACGTTAGATTATTTAGCTGGTGGCTTAGTTGCGTAGCTTCTAGTTTGCCCATGAGTATATTTGCTAGGAGTGGGCCCAGGGGTGAGCCCATAGCTACTCCGTCCAATTGCCTGAACAGGTTATGGGCAAATAGGAACTGTACATTCAAGGTTCTTTTAAGCAATAATTCCTTCAGGGCAGTTACAGGCATTCCTTTGTCCTGATGATTCAAGGTAATGAATTTACAGATGGTGTCTACTGTTTCTGTGACCGACGCGTTGGTGAACAGAGACGAGATATTTACTGAGAACATAATCCTCCCGTTAAGGTGGAGGTCTTTCACGCCGTCCACAAATTTGAAGATGTCTCGGAGGCCGTGAGGTGCTATTTGACTCTGTATGGGTGTCAGCTTGTCTGCTTGCCATTTTGATATCACATGGTATGGCGAGTTTCTCATATCTAGAATATCTAGGGCATGCCATCTTTTTGAATCTTAGGCAGCCCGTATAGTCGAGGTATGTGCGTGCCAACGGGATGGAGACGCTATAAGTCGTATTCGCTTATGACCCGCCCTTTTGGAGTCTTTTCAGACGATCAGTCAGCTGAGTTTCAACCTCATCCATGCGATATTTATCCTTTCTGTCTTGGTAAACTTTGGTTCATCTGACAGAATGGATTGCATTTTCGCAAAACAGTCTGTCATGTCCATGAGAACAACGCCCGTACGCTAACCTGGCCTCATTATTATGATCTCCTTGTTCTACCGGAGCTTTTTGTATTTCTCCATGTGAACATTCGTCAGCAGACCACGATGTTTCTGGCCACTGTTTAGGTACTGTATCTCTTGATAAAATTTCGATGGCAACACACGACCTTCAGCCAGTGTCAGCCGAGAGTGTGCAGCACTTTAAGTCTACACTACTAAACTGTTCATATCAGTACCTAAACAGTGGCTGGAGGCCATTAACTTAGCACTGAAGGAAGTTGGCGCCCCCTACACTTTCAGATTTTTTCCAGTCTATTGCAGGTGCGCTGAAATCAACAGCAATAACAACCTCTTGGTAGCTAGCTGCTTTCTTCATCAAACTAAGGAGCGACTCGCCAGCTGCACTCAAAATATTTGGTGGCCTGTATACGTCGACGAATTCTAGGTTCTGTGAATTTACCTTCTTTAGCTTTATCCAGATGGATCATATACCAGAGCTAGGATGTGCTCTCGTTCGAGAACGGAGATCCCTGTTCTTCCATATACTGCAACTCCACCACCCTGTCTGTTTTGATGGTCTTTGCGAAAAGCTGGTATCCTTGTATCGAAATTTCCGAATCCGCGATTTCTATTTTAAGCCACGTATCCATTATGGCAACGACATCAGGTTTCCAGTCTGAAATTAATGCCCTAAGTTCATCGATTTTGAGGAAAGGCTTTGGGCCTGCGTATACAGAAAGCTGAATTATGACTAAGTTACTACGTTATGCCGGCATTTGTCTTATGCGTGAGATTGCATGCGGATATCTGCGGCTGCTGATGGAGTTGTCCGTCCCACCTACGCTTTAAGTGTTATAGGCCTTCTCCGGAGAAGTGACCTCTGGACATGTGCAATTGTCCCGTTCAGTATTCCGAAATTGCTCTCACCGGTTTCACATCCTTGGAGTAGTTCTACTTTGGGCAATCTCCATTTATTTTACTCTGTGGGGGCAAATCCGACTAAAATAAATTGGATGGGAGTATCTGAGTATTGGTTTTCTGTTCAACACTAGCTGGATCTCGACCTAACTCTTCAAGACAAACTTCAACGGTCTTTGTTAGCGTTGTTCATTTTTTGATTCGCCTACTCGGCCCATTTGGAACGGCTTTCAAACTTTGGCTTTCTCCTTAACCTTCAGGAAGGATTTGAGATATTTTTAAAGTATTTTCTGGCTTCGTGTATTCTTCACTTTGGGGTGTCGGGAGTAACTTCAGTCATGCCTTTCATGACCATGCAGCTTCAACGATCCACTCGCGAGCCTTGTTTCGTTGAATTATCCTAACAGATTTTGGTACCCTTCTTCAGGCTGTCATCCTTTTCTTCTCTTTAGGGGTCTGCTCTGTCAGAGTTTATACCAGGTTCCGCGCTTCCTGAGCCCCCGTGGTCTGCTTAAGCCTTCGATGGTTCTCGTTTTGCTTGGATGGTGCTTAGGCTCACCCCACTGATATTAGCATGATGACCTGATTTGTCTCTTTCGGGAATTCGAGTACGTTTCTTCGTTATCTGAGAAGCTTCCATGTCTACCATTTTCCGTATCCGTGACAGGCTACCGATTCCGCCAAGCTCCATAGATGCCCGGTTATTGTGTTGCTTAGATGCTTTGGTCAGGAAGGCTGTTTCTCTCTGCGTCATGGCACCTCCCTCATGTACAGACAACGCCGATTTCGTCTCTTTGAGAGGAAGCGAGGGGATTAGTTAAACTTCTTCATTTCCTATTTCAGACTATTCACCACATTCTCGAGATTCGAAATTGTGTAAAGAAGGGTACAGCATGATATTATATGTATATTTCAGGGTAAAATGCAGGAAATGCCCTTGAGGACCTTATCAATGTAAAACAAACAATGTTATTCTTACAGTTAATATGCAGTTGGTGGATGACATATGATACCATTGCAGAATTTCAGGTGAATTGTCACGGAACAGACTGAAAACAGTCTAGAACCAGAAAAATTGTTTACAATGCTGGCAGTAGAAACCCGTGTTGTAAAAATCGCCTTTTGTCAAAAAGAATGACATCGAGTCTTCTTTTAAAGTCCGCTATTGTGTCAGCGGAAACCGTATCGCTTGGTAGCAAGTTCCAAGGTCAGGCCACGCGTTGAATAAAGAAATAGTTTCGGAGGTCTAATCGAGTGCGTTCGTTTGTGACCTTGTAAGGGTGGCCACGCAGATGAGTGGTGGTGACTTATTCGAAGAAATCCTCCAATCTCAGGGAAAAACTCTGGCCCCGGATTATCCGGAATGTCCAGAGTAGGCTGCACTGAACGTTCCTGTAAGACAAAGGAAAAAGGTCAAGTTTGATCAATCTCCCCTGATATGGTAAGTCCCTGAGACCATCGACCATCTTTATCGCCCTGCGTTGCACTTGTTCAAGAACGTCCATATCCTTCTTTGACCACAATGTCCACACTGACATTCCGTATTCTAAATGTGGTCTCAGAAAGGCGCCAAATATTTTCCCAAAGAGTTGAAATGGGAAGATTTTGAACGCTCGTCTGTTCAAGTGCAGGATACAAGTTGCCTTCTGGACGGATTTATTACAGTGCTCTGTTGGCATCAAGTTCGTGGTTGTCCATATACCCAGGTCTTTGTGCGTATCAACCTCTTTTACTGTGGTGCCATTAATGAAGTAACTGTGTTTCCGCGGCACCTTTCACCCCGGTCTTATGTGTAGTACCAGAGACTTGGATACATTAAAGTAAAGAAGCCACTTGAACGACTAGGTAACCAGTTTATCGATTTTCGACTGTAATATCTGTGCGTCGTCAGCGCAGCTAACTTCAGCCCATATTTTTATGGCATCTGCGAACATGAAAACTGCGCAATCAAGCTCAATGAGGCAGTCGTTTACGTAAGTCAGGAATAGCAGCGGACCCAAAACTGAGCCTTGTGGCAAAACACCCTCAACATTTTTCAATTCTGAGGTTGAGTTTTCGACAACAGCCCTTTGTTCTCTGAGGAACAAGAAACTTCTGATCAATTTATAAATTTTTAATTGAATTCACACGTCCCAAATCTTCTGTAGAAGAAGCCTGTGTGGTAGGCTATCGAAAGCCTTTTTGAAGTCTAAAAATATGACATCAATTGTATAGCCTTTATCTGCGGCCTTTGTCCACTTCTCCTGTGAGGCAAGAGCGTCCTGGGCGAAAGCCATGCTGTTCATCATATAGTATTTTGTTGCTATCCAGGAATTCCATTAAATGCTTCTTGATAATGTGCGCCATTATTTTGCACGCGAAGAAAGTTAGACTGACGGGATGGTTATTTGCGCAATCAAGTCGTGAACCTCCCTTGTAGATCAGGGTGACGTTCGCCTTCACCTTCTTCAAAAGATCTCTCGAAGATGGCAGCCAGAGTTTTGCACAGCTTATTCTCTTAGTGCTAGTGCAGGAATTTTATCCGGACCAGGTGATTTGGCAGACTTAAGTTTGAATAATTCGGCCCTGATAGTGTTGTGTTTTAAACCCTAGGTGCTCTATTTAGGGCAATGAGGAGGAGGGAAAGGGCACAGTTATCTATTGATGAGCGGACGTACCGTCAGTAAGAGTTGTTGCTTCTCGGGTGTAGATTGATTCAAAGAAATCGAAGAGGAAGGTGGCTTTCATCTGGTCTTCGGTCGCCAGTTGTCCAACTAATGATCTTAGGGCAGGGATCAGTTCCTGAGATCTCTCCGTGCTTCGTATAAAGCTATACAGTATCTTGGGGTGTTTCGATGACTTGTGCAGTATGTTCAATACATATTTATTGCGCAGTTTAGTATATTCGCTTTTAGAAACGTTACGTTGTTGCTTATATTCCCGTAAGTGTTTATCGGAGCCGGTTAGTCTGTAACGCCTTCAGAAGCGGTTTCTTTTCTTGAAATTGACCTGCAAGTTTGACTTTATCCATTTCGGGCGATTTGTACTCCTGTTTTTTCTGTAGGGACAGTTGAGACCAACAGTACTTTTCAGCATCGAGCGATAGGTCATCAACTGTTCATTTGCTCACCTTGGAGGTCTTTTTTTCCATGATACCTCTGACATTTCTCTTCTCATAAACGGCTAGTCGCCCTTTCACATATAACGTTCCCATTTATCAAATAAATAGGGTTTGGAGAACAGCGAGTACTCTAAATACAGCATAATGTGGTCGCTTGAACTTAATGGGGGTTGATATTGCAGGTCAATCACAATTTCCTCCTCTCGGGTAAAGCTAAGATCAAGACAGTTCGACTGTTGTCCTTCCCTAGTCCGCGTTCCAAACGTGACGATCTGGGAGTGCAGGCCTCACCTTCGTAAGTTATTGTTACGGCAGCTAAACACGTGAGCCGCCACCTTTGCCATCCATCCAGACAGACAGACACCCCGAGTTCACACCGAACAAACTCACGCGAACAGAGGTCAGCGCACAGACACAAAGAGCTGTGGTCACGGCTAAGAACTCCGCCAGATTATGCATGTCCTCAAGAGGTCACCCACTATCCGATGTTTACCGAGAGGGGCCAATACCCCACTTAGCACGAAGTTTGAAATTGTCTGCGAATTTCAAGTCTCTCGAGCTTACGTATTTTTAGTCTCTATCTCAGTATAGAAGACACGCGTCCTGGAAATTATTCCAGAATTGACTACATATTTCCAAAGTTTGGAATTTCCTACGTGGAAATCTCAATCCTCTGAAAAATTCCTCCGCTGTGAATTATTTCCAAAGTTTGAAAATTGCTTCTTGGAAGTGTCGATTTTGTGAAAAAAACTCCTCCACGCCACAAAAATCTGCATATCTTCGAATTTCACGCCGAGGTTGAGTCTTTATATCACTGTGTTGTTATTTACCCTTATCCTAATATTGTCATAATATTTAGGATAAAAGTGACTCTCACGTTCGGATAAAAGTGACTCTCACGTTATTCCTAAGGATTTTTTATAACCAAACACATTTCATTGTATCTGTCAGGAACTCAATATTCTGACTTGCTGTAACCTGCTTGTCTCAGTAAACTTGCACTATCTGGTCAATCGATCTTCTCTCCACCTCACTCCTACGGGTTCATTGGTTTTGCTTCCGACTTAATTGGCAGTATCAGACGCAGGTCGTAACACAAAAAATCTTACATAGCATCGAGAGTTTAGATGCTACAAGTCCGTTAGCACGAAACGTTTCGCCACCACCGGATCTCGAATCCGGGTCGCCAAATCTGGTTATTCACGGTGTTAGCACCTCAGGCAACCCGGCCACTTCGACACGGGCCTTTGACAACCATATCAAGATATGACCAGAAAGTAACTGCCGATATGGCCACTTAGATAATGTTATTTATTCTCCACCTCCCGCCAAACGGCCAATATGTCTACTACGTTTATCGAAGTTAGACTGTGAGGACTTTATCCATCGCCAGGAGTTTTTGGAGATGAAGCAGGAACTTTACCACGAGGTAAATAAATTGAAACATGATATAGCCTATCTAAACACGCATATTTATTATACAGCGGTTAAAACAGCCCTTGTCGGCCAACAACTGGGGGTAAATAAAAGTACACATGCTCAGATAGCCTCGGCCGGTAAACCTAAAACTCGCAGATCATCTGCCAAACCAAGTAAACCAGCGGACGTCTCACTCAATCGCAAAGAAACTAGAATAAATCTGCAGTCTATGCCATCGTTACTTGGCTCAGGTAGCACTAGCAATGATTTGGATTTGTGTCCTAGCGTTACCTCGTTGCTCGAGGCTGCAGTAGAAAGCGATGATACAGAGGTCGATAAGATCATTAAGCCAAAAAGCATAGGGCAAGAAAGGCTCGAAAGTCTAAACGGGTTTGGGGGTGCAGTCAGCTAACCCAAAAACCGGCACATCAGGACCCATCGAACCTAAAGTACCGGATACAGATGCCCGCTTGGTTGTTACTCGTGAGCTCGCAACAGATGCACCAGTGAGTCACAAGCAGAATATAGTTGTAAAAGGGTCTCCAGAGATAGCGTCAACAATTACACAAGAACGAGTTGACGCTGATATGGACTTGGATTTGGACATGTCTGACAACACACCTGAAACCTGCATATTGGATCATGTGTCAAGCCCACGGGCTACACCATCGTCACTCGGCTTAAGCGACACTAGCAATTATGGGGATTTGCATCCTAGCACCACATCGTTGCTTGACTCTGCACAAGAAAACGATGACCAAGAGGTTCACAAGATCATGACTCAAAAGAGGCATAAGCCTAAGAAAGCCAAACGGTTCACGGGTTTTGCACTCAGCTTACCCAATAGCCAGGACATCAGAACCGAGTTTACTGGATACAAGTGCTCCCTCGGCCGAAACACGTGAGCTCGCCACATATGCCCCATTGAGTCGCAAGCAGAAAATAGTTGTTAAGGGGGCCCCAGAGTCAGAGCCGTCAATTGCACAAGAACGAATTGACCATGACGTAAGTCTTATGCTAGTTTACGCCAAACCGTTGCTAAAAGCAGGCGAGTCTTTCTGCATTCTTAAGGCATTTCGAATAGGGAAGGCTTCATCAGCTCCAGAATCAATTTCTCGGCCACGATCTCTAAAAGTTATTTAAGAAACTGAAGCACAGGCGAAACTCTTGCTATAGCGCAAACCATCCTTACGGATTCTGCATTCGCAAGTTTTTTTAGCCGGACTACGGGATGAAAGAGCGGAGAAAGAAAAGACAGCTAATAAAAGAGCTGGAGAAACGGAGAACCAATGGCGAGACACATCTCAAAATAAGAGAGGGGCAAATAGTTCAAGCCAAAAGGACATCTCTCTGGTCGAAGCCGGTAACAGTGACGGCCTAGCTGTCCCGCCACCGAAACCTAAGACATGCCGTCTTAAATTGGTCGTTTTAAATGCCAGATCACTGCTTAATAAAATGCCTCTGCTCCAGACTCTGGTTTTCGTCAACCGCCCAGACATTGTTATGGTAACTGAGACATGGGCATCGGTCTGTGTAGCTGACTCAGAACTCTCTGTTCTAGGCTATGCATGCGTTCGGAACGATCGAAACAATGGCCATGGCGGAGGAAGCTGCATCTTTAAAAAGCAGCCACTTGCATTTCTCCCGTTGGACTATCCACAATTCACAGCGGTGGAGAGCTGCTGGCTACGAGTTGTTCTAAAAAACAAATACTCCTTTCTTTTTGGCTGTGTTTATCGCCCACCTTATGCCAATGCGGACTACGATCTTTGTCTCTCGCAGGCATTTCATGCCGCAGCTGACTTGAATCTTAAGTATTGCTTGATTTCAGGCAATTTTAACTTTCCTGACGTGCAATGGTTTCCACCATCCGGTCCTTCAAAGTTCGAGAACTTACTTGAGGCAGTAGATATCGGCATGTGGGATCAGGTAGTCGATTTTCCCACTCGAGGAGCAAGCATACTCGACCTAATTTTTTGTAGGGGATGCGAACCACTTTCAGTGTCATTCTTAGACGCACTTGGGAGTTCAGACCATCTAACAGTTGTAAGTGAACTAGAACTGGAGGTGGATGAAACATTTTCCCAAAAGTATTGTCTTTATCATGACTTCCGATCAGCAAACACGGCGGACCTACTGGCACATCTAATCGCTCTCGACTGGTCTGAATTTTTCCAATGTTTGGATGTAAATGTTTGTACCGATGCACTTTACAAAGTGCTGGATCCAATCATCCTCCACTATGTCCCCGTAAGAAAGTAATACATGTCAAGGATGAAGTGTATCTTCCTCTGTCTTTCCGTCGTAGGCTGCGTAAACTCTCTCGTCGTTTGCATATGCACAAATGTTCCGTTATGGTTGTTGGCGACGATCATCAACCGGAATTAAGCATTGACGGCCACGAACTAAATTTCCCAGGAGTTATCAAGGATTTGGGCATATCCTACTCTAATAGTCTCAATTTGTCAGAGCACTGTGCCCTGATAGTCTCAAAAGCATGCCGAACCACCGGATTTATCCTTAAAAATTTTAAGACTATCAAGGTTAGAACTAGCTTTATAATATTTACGTGACACCTAGTCTTGAATACTGCTCGCCCCTATTCATTCTTTTGCGCACTAGTGAACGGACGAAAATAGAATCGGTGCAGCACTTCTTCACTAGAAGAGTTTTCACTACAGAACACCGTAACTTAGCCTACCAACAAAGGTGCGAACTTATAAAGCTGGATCCCTGTGGCTTCGTAGATTGCAAAAGGGTCTATTTTTACTGTTTAAATTTTGAATGGTCAAACGTTTAATCCTCTCAGTACAATAAGGCAGCTTGAGCACTCTCGACGCGCCAGTCATCCTCTCAGTATAATAAGGCAGCTTGAGCACTCTCGACGCCCCAGTCATCTTCATATGGCAAGTACAGTTAAGTACCGGCAATTCTTTTCAGTAAATGCCATATCAATCTGGAATAAGCTGCCCAAAAGTATTAAAACCCAGCAAAGCTACCCTATGTTTAAGAGAGCTATAACTAGTTTTCTACATTAAGGACAACTTTCACGAATTTTAGGTGCTGACTCGGTGGAATCTCTCTTTCACTCTCATGGCGTTCGTGGACTTTGAACCCCGCGAGGCTTCATGCTGAAGATAATGCTGCTGAAACAGCACCCCGGAGTCTGCTAACCCTTCAGCCGATAGCGCACAACTGTTGCCGACAACCATTGCAGGAAGACTGAGAACACTGTGTTCTTGTGCCAACCGTCTCCGTCTGGAACTAATGTTTTTAAATGATATGAAACAGTTCTCCTGCTGATGAGTCAACTCAGCTTACAACTGTACATTTATTCCGTTTGTATCATACCTTTGAAGGCAGGTTTTTTCACGACAAACAAACTCCTTATCTCACCCAGTATTGACAAAACACAAAACCTGAAACATAACCAATACTGGCTGCAACATAGGGATTTTGTTTAAGGTTTTTTTCTGGTATTTAAGGTGTTGGAAGGGGCCCAAGAGGTGCATTACCAACTCTTTACAATTGCCTGTAAACTGGCATAATAAACATATTATTATCATAAGAACGGACAAAGCGGGCGCGGACCGATTGCCCTTAAATGCGAGGGTGGACACAGGATGCGGGACTTGCTGCAGACGAGAACGTCGTGACGCAATGACAGACAACTTGCTGGCGAACACGGGACAAGCCAACTGACACGTGCAGAGTTGATGTGTACACGGGAATGGTTATAGTGAACTATTCTCGGTTATCCTCTCTGTCTTCTAACCCATACGTACAACTGGGGGACACAACAGTGGCGACACAGGTGATTAATCAAGATCATAACAAGTAACTACACAAAATGATCACTGAATAAGAATTACAAAAGTTGTTTGACGCACAGCAATCCACTTTAATGGCCGTTATCGCAGAATTGCAGAAGGACTGAAAGCAGACCGGAAATGACGACAGAAGGAAGTGGCTTGAAGACAGGATTACAGAATTCGTATATAAACCCAACGATGGGTTTACATTCGAGATTTGGTTCCGGAAGTATGAATTACTGTTATAGAGAGAAGGAAAAACGCTGTCTGAGGGAGAGCAGGTTGAAATTCTCCTACTGAAGCTTGGGCGACAGGAGCATGAAAAGTAGGTGAAGTTCGTATTGCCAAAGAAACCTGCCAAAATTTTATTCACGGAAACCGTGAGTAATCTAAAAGTGTTGTTTAGCCACTCAAAGTCTTTGTTTAACAGAAGTTTTGACTGTTTTAAATTGGAAAAAAATGGCGACGAAGAATATTTTGATCAAGCTGGCAGACTAAATGATATGTATCAGCAAGCCGAACTAGAGCAAGCAAAGGCCAACCAGTTAAATGCTCTATTGTTCATTAAATCCCTGAGTCTACCAGAAGACACAGATATACGCACACGTCTACTGTCCAAACTGGATCAGGATGGCGACTTGACAGTACAGAAACTAGCAGATGAGTGTTAAACTTAAAAACATAAAACCGGATACAAGGTTGTTTGGCGAAACCATCAGTCAACAAATACAGGTTTTTGACACCAAAGAACATTGGCAGTCACAAGGCGCAAGTCTACCCGAGGATCAAAGACCACCTGCTGGAAATGCAGGGATCTGGTTCAACTCGTATAAAATTTGGGGAGCAGGAAACTTTAGCGGACGTTTTTGCATCGAAAAGCTTCATCGACCTTCTTGGAAATCAAGCAATCTCTGAATTGGGGCTATGGAGTCAGCTTTTTGACAAAATGTGTTGTGCAGTACAAGAAACAGAACAAGGTCTGAAGGAAAAATATGCTGAGCAGATGAAGATGGCCGTTGGGACGTGTACCAAAACGACGGTAAGTTTGAGGCTGAAGTCCGAGAAGAAGCCTGTTTTCCGACAATGTCGACGTGTCACATTTGCGGTGCAAGAAGTGGTTGAGGAAGAGTTGTAACGCTTACAGGAGCATGGCATTATTTGCCCAACAAATTATTCAGAGTAGGCCACCCAAATTGTCGTGGTTAAGAAACCTAACGGAAAAGTAAGGTTGTGTGCAGACTATTCCACGGGGTTAAATGACGCTCTAGAAGACTATCATTACCCACTGCCGACGGTGGACCATATTTTTGGAACCTTAAATGGAGGAAAGGCTTTCGCAAGGATTGATCTCTCGGAAGCATACTTACAATTACCGGTTGATAAGACGACGCAATAGATGTTGATCATTAACACATCTGAAGGTTTGTTCAAATATACACGTCTCAACTACGGCGTTAAAATGGCACCAAGTCTATTTCAACAACTGATGGACACTATGCCTTATAAATGTTCCGGGGACTGTTGCCTACTTAAACGACATATTGGTCGGCAGCAGAACAGAGGACGAACTTCTCCAGAGGCTTGATCAGGTCATGGAAAACCTCATTGATTACATGGAAAAAAGTGAATTTTTGCGGAGAGAAATTCGCTATCTCGGATATGTAGTAAACGAAACTGGAAGAGCCCCAGACCCCGATAACATACGTGCATTTCAGAAAATACGAACTCCATAGAATGTGAAGGTATAACAATCCTTTATGGGACTCGTCCGTTACTACGGGCCTTTTATTGAGGGAATTCATAGCTTGCAAGGACCTCTCAATTTACTTTTGTGCGGGGATAGCCCATTTGTCTGGTCAGAGGACAATAATAATACTACTTACAAATTACTATTAGTATATATTTAGAGCATTTCTAGCATTTCGGGGTTTGGATGTAGAGCGCTTCCATTTTTAGAATCGGAATAGTTCAGTGATTGGATTTGGAGTACTTAATCGTGACGATACTCATTATATCGGTCTAGGTTTGCCTTAAAGACATCCACCGAAGGGGACATGACAATATCCACAGGAAGGGCATTCCATGCCTGGATTACCCTCTTAGAGAAAAAGAATTTTCTTGGGTCAAGTCTTGCCCCAGTCACACGTAATTTGAGGGGGTGTCCTCGCAGCCTAGAGGTGGTGGCCCGCTCAAAGAAGTCATTTGTTTGGAGGCAGCAATCCTGACCACGCAACATGCGAAATGCCTGGATTAGGTCCCCACGTATCTGCCTGTAATCCAGAGGAAACAAAACAAGATTTACCAATCGGGTCTCATAAGGGAGGTTCCATTGGCCTCGTACTAATTTTGTTGCGCGTCTTTGTACCCTTTCGAGGTTTTTTTGTCTTTGGCTGTCCAAGGTCTCCAGGCTTGGATGGCAAATTCCAGTTAAGGTCGCACGAACGTGCCGAATACCTTGCCAAATACAGCTTTGTCAAACTTAGCAAAGGCTCGCTTGATTAGATACAAGCTCATACTTATCGCTGATGTTAAGCCTACATTTGTACATTTGTATTATGTACTATTGTTACGGTGGACCTATTATGCGATTTTGGCTATGAATAGAGAGCTCAAGGGCGAAAGCCTTCTTCCCATAATAAAGTGACTTAAAGTGACTTAAAGCTCGACATTGCGGATTTAGCCACTTTCAGGACGTGGAGTGATGGCTTCAGTGAAGGCGTGAACCACACCCCCAGGTCTTTGTGAGCCTCAACCTCTGGCAGCGGCGTGTGATTCAGGTAATACACCCTCCGAGGCGTAGTGCTGGTTCTACCAAAGCGCATTAGGTTGCATTTTGCCACATTGAATGGCATGAGCCAAAGGGTCGACCATTGCTCCAGTCTATGCAAATTTGCCTGGAGGTTTAATTCATCGTCTTGGTTGCGTATGACCTTTCAAAGTTTTATGTCATCAGCAAACATTGCGATTTCGCAGTCTAGTCCGCTTATGCAGTCATCAATATATATAAGGAAGAGAATAGGGCCAAGAACAGATCCCTGTGGAACCCCGCTCTCAACTGCTACCTCCACCGACCGCTGTTCGCCAATACATACGGTCTGGGTACGACCAGTCAAGAAGTTTGCTATCCACTGCAAAAGGTTTCCCCTTATCCCTATGCGGCTGAGCTTGTATAAGAGACGTTGATGGGGCACCGTTTCAAACGCCTTCTTGAAGTCTACGAAGACTGTATGCACCGTATTCACTTCATCGATCGCTCGGGTCCATTGTTCTAGACAATAGAGCAGATTGGTCAAGCAGGACCTTCCCCTGCGGAATCCGTGCTGCTTATCAGAAAGAAGTTGATGTTGCTCCAAAAAGTGCATCAGCTCGCGTTTGACTATGCGTTCCATAAGCTTGCAGGATATTGAGGTGAGGCTGACCGGTCTATAGTTATTTGCGGTCGCCCGACTTCCACTTTTGTGGATGGGTGAGATCCACGCTGTCTTCCAATCGGGTGGCACTTGTCCAGTATTAAGAGAAGCTCGGAAGATAAGGTACAGGGGTACCGCCAACTCTATGGCTAGCTCTTGTAATAGCTTTGCAGGTATCTCATCCGGACCTGACGACTTCGTTTCTTTAAGCTGTAGAAGTTCTCGCAGAACGGTAGCTTCCGTGAGTGCAACCGAGTCTATGGTCTGGATCACACCCACACTGCAGTTAATAGCGGTGATTTCAGCCTCTCTCGTAAAGACCGACTGGAAGAAGCAGGATAAATGTTCCGCCTTTTCGTTAATCTCGCAAATTTCTACACCGTCGTCTGTTTTTAGCAGAGGAATAGGGTCTCTATTTCGAGTACATTGCCTAACGTAGCTGTAGAAAAGCTTTGGGTCTCCTACTGCATGATTTATTAGATTACTCTCGAAGTTTTGTCGGCTAATTCGTATCAGGCTCTTAACCTTGTTTCTCTGTGCCTTATACCTATTGTACGATTCGGGGGTCCTCTCTCTGCGATCGATTTTGAACAGCCTTCCTTTGCGGTTTACTTCCCTCTTTAGCGTCGGCGGTAGCCATCAAGGCCTATTTGTTACTTTCTTTACCGTGATAGGACAGAAATCGGTAATTAGTCCGTGTAATACGGCTTTGAATGCCGACCAATCATCGAGAACGCACCCGGTGAATAGTTCGTTCCAGTCTATCTCGCTCACTGTGGTTTTCATTTGTGTAAAGTCCCCTCTCCATATGTTGCGTCTGGTTACCGCACTACGATCGGGCACAGAGAAGAGTGAATATTCCCACTGTAGCACTACGTGATCACTTTTTCCGAGAGGTGGTAAACAATTTACAATGTCCACGCTATCAGGTGCTTTGGTAAGTACTAGGTCTAAGAAACTAGCTTGTTGCCCTTCGCGTAATCTGGTCGGGTGTAGGACGTGTTGCGCTAGGAAAGATGCCTGTACTGTGCGCAGGAGTCGTCGATCGAAATTTACTTCTGAGCCGGGCGCAGAACTCACATTCCAGTCGATATGGGGGGCGTTAAAGTCTCCCATGACCATGACATCGGATCTCCTAGCAATTTCTTCGACTCCTTCTATCAGACTATTGTCTGACTGTTGGTTGCTCGATGGTGGACGGTAGACCGCCATGATGTCAAGGGACTGTGACTGATGAAAGCAGAAAAAAATTACAGTCAGATAGAAAAAGAGGCCCTGGCTATAATATTTGCTGTTCGACGATTACACCAGTTTATATGCGGCAGGCATTTCACCTTACACACAGATCACCAGCCTTTGAAGTTTCTTCTGGGAACAAACGCGGGCATTCCACAGAATACTGCAAAGCGTATACAGAGGTGGGCCATAATCCTTTTAAATTACAACTTCAATGTTCAATGCATACCCACACTGAAATTTGGAGCCCCACTCGCACTTTCAAGGTTAAGCGAAGATATGGAAAGAAAGGAAGAAGTAGTAGTAGCACAAACTCTTGCTCAAGATGAAGAAGAACTTGCGGAAGTTATCAGACAGGTTCCCATAACAGCAGAACACATCAGAGCTGAAACAACGGATGATCCACTACTACGTCAAGTAAAGGAATTTATGCTTCATGGATGGCCTGAAAAAAACAAACTCCATTTATCTGTGAAGGTTTTTATAAATCGAAAGGAGCATTTGTGTATAATACAGTACTGCATAATGTACGATAGCCACGTTATTGTACCGGCAAAGTATAGGGAACAGGTATTGCGGGAGCTGCATGCCGGACATCCGGGTATGACGCGGATGAAACAGTTGGCAAGGAAGTAAGTTTATTGGCCCGGAATTGATGAAAACATCGAAACTTTTGTCCGAAGTTGTAGCCCATGTGGAAGTTTTGCGAAGAAACCACCAAAAGTCCAACCAGTACCGTGGCCAGAAACCAAGAAACCCTGAAGGAGAATTCATATGGATTACGCAGGTCCCTTTTTCAACGAGATGTTTCTAATCGTCGTGGATGCATGGTCGAAATGGTTAGAAGTTTTCGACGTTTCTATCATCATGGCTTAAAACACAGTAAAGAAAACCGAGGATTCAATCGCAAGATATGGAATCCATAGTGAGATCGTAACCGAAAATGGAACCCAATTCACCGCAGCAAAATTTCAGCACATGTGCCAAAAATGGGGAATAAAACATAACATCACCACCCTTCCATCCTCAATCAAATGGCCAGGCTGGAAGGTTTGTCGGCACGTTCAAAAGACCAATGAGAAAGATGTGGAACTTGTGCGTCAATATAAAATTTATTTATTATTTATTTATATGGAACACCTGAACACGTTTCCGTTAGCTTACCGAACGACAATAAAGATCGAGTTAGGTGGATCAACTCCAGCAGAAAGATTTCTGCGCAGACAACCCAATATGCGTCTCCGGTACTCGAGACCTATGTCCCGCGATGTCAAGTCAAAAAAAATCTATTTCATGGAGGGCGAACAGGTTTACTTACGATACTTTGCTGCAGAAGACCCTTGGATAAAGGGCCAAATCAAAAAAGCAAACGACGTAGTGTTTGAAATCGAAACAAATACAGGACCTGTGAGAAGGCATGCGAACCAGCTACGGCACCGAACGAGATCAGACAATCAGCTGGCCCTGGACTTACTGTGTGACACTTTCAGAATTCCGACTCCTAAAATTGAGGTCCTTGAGGAGAAACAGGCCCTCAGGAGATCGACTAGGACTAGATGCCCCCCTAACAGGCTGGTACTGAATCCAAAGCACCAAACGTACGAGGTAAACCTTTTAACAGTGGGAGGTGTTACAGCAACCGAACACGTGAGCCGCCACCTTTGCCATCCATCTATTCAGGCAGACAGACACCCCGAGTTCACACCGGACAAACGCACGCGAACAGAGGTCAGCGCACAGACACAAAGAGCTGTGGTCACGACTAAGAACGCCGCGAGATTATGCATGTCCTTAAGAGGTCACCCACCATCCGATGTCTACCGAGAGGGGCCAATAAGTACGGACAAAGCGGGTGCGGACCGATTGCCCTTAAATGCGAGGGTGGACACAGGATGAGGGACTTGCTGCAGACAAGAACGCCATGACGCAACGACAGACAACTTGCTGGCGAACACGGGAAAAGCCAACTGATACGTGCAGAGTTAATTTGTACACGGGAATTGTTATAGTAAACTATTCTCGGTTATCCTCTCTCTCTTCTAACCCATACGTACAATTGGGGGACACAACAGTTATGTCCATTGAAAAATATAATTCGTGTTTCTTGTGGCACATAATTGTGCACAAAAATGTTTTTTTACACTTAACACTACCCCTTTGATGATCAATGCATTGGACTCAGAAAGGCTACATGTGGCAATCCATAAATACTAGTGGCAGTTGTCCCTCAGGTTGCAGGTAACAGGAAAATTGCGTGTCTCGCAACCAGAAACTTATATCCGAACTGCAAAGAGATTAACTCTGTTTATGAGCGTGAGTGAATAGCTCAAAACGTGATAAATGCTGATCGAAACCCAAATACGAATTAACGTGTTTAAATATGTATGGTAAAATTCTAGAGATTTAGGACGACAAGAACAAATTTGCTTTATGCCCTCACCAGCTGCCAGGGACGAGGGTATAAGTTTCACTGCGAGAAACTTACAATGGACAGACATCCATTTGAACATGCTAGACACACACACATTTAAGATATACAATGCAAGGATTTGTATATATGGGATGTATAACTACGCAAAATTCAAAAATCTTGCAAAGATTTGAACCGAATAATATGAAATTAATTAAAGTTAAGAAGGTTAAAAGCTTACAAGAACAAGGAACGGGGTTCCATACTTCAAGAAAAATCAATGCGTTCCTTTCAGTTGAACACGATTGAAGAAGACATTTCCATCAAGGGGATTTGTTTGCAAATAGTTCATTTTCCGTATTTTCGTCCAGATACCTTTCTGTGGCTACTTACCGTCATTTCGAACGTGATCTACGCTCCAGTATAGTCAAATTATTTTGTCCCACCTATTGACGATGCATGTAAACTTGCTGCCCAACGGTAGCATTCACACTCGCACGTTTCTACAAACAATCAAGGATTAATTATTTTTTCTATCACTTTCGCTGCCATAAAAAATGTGCTCCTTTCTTACAGCAAGAAAGTACTTAACAGTGCAAGTGGGGATTTGTAAAGTTGCCATGTAACCTTTACCAGTACGAAGTTTACCCTTCGGTTGTTTATACTTCCTGAAATTGCGGTGGGATTTTCAGTGTAATGCCTGCCGACCGATTTCAGTTCGATGATAGTGGTGATACATTTTGCTGCTTTCTTGTAGCACTTTTCACAGTTGTTCTTCTTCCACTAACTTACTTTTTTTGGCCAAAAGCTGAGCCTCGAGGTACCGTCTATCTTACTTTTTTCTAAGTGCTAGAATCGAATGAATCTTTGAAAAAGCGATGTCAATGTCCACCTTGCCAGGTTAAAAGAAATACGCTGCGTTCGACAACACGTAAAAAACAAATAAAAAGAGTTGCTGTGTAAGTTTTTTTATATAAATTATTGCGTGTTTAGCAAAAGTGCTTTTTTGGTGGCCTGGTGTTTCCTTTTTCTACTAATATACAAATTATCGAAAATCGAAGGTTATGTTCCCGCATTTGATCCTTTTCTGGAGCTGTCAATAGACAGGGTAAGGCTTATATTTTACCTTATATACCTAATTTCAGGATGCGTCGCCTGCTGAAATAAGGAAGGCATATAAAACTTTGTCTTTGATCCACCACCCTGATCGGGGTGGCGAGGAGCAAAAATTCATTCGCATTTCCAAGGCATACACTGCGTAAGTAGTAGTTTTTTCGTGCCTTTAAATGTTTTATCGTTATTAAAAAACGTATGAATTTCCATAAATGTGTACACCCTCCATATCTTCTGCAACAGTTTCTTTATCCATACTTTAACGCAAATTATAGGACAAATCTGATCTAAAAGCTAAGAAATCGAGCTGCACAATTCGGTTTCTGTATCACATCTAGTAATAAAGTCGGCTATTTCCTGGCGTTTCGCCATAAACGGAAGGCAATTTTCTTTCGGGCCTTATGGGTAAAATTGCTTTGTGCATGTGGGGCTTTTGTATAAGGATCAGAACGAGCATGTCTCTAATGCACCAAAGGGTTATTTTTGGACGATTCTGTATTATTGTATAACATTTGTTGAAGCCATTTGTTTGTATTTATAACAAGCCGAAAGCTTTACGAAAAGGAATAATAGGTCAACCTTATTTACTTTCAATTGAGTCCTAATTTTATTATTATTCTTTGACTTTAGTAATCAATTTTTATATTGGCTACGCCTTCATTTTGTCTCCTTTATTAATTCAATCCTGCATTTGTTTTGTAAGCCGTACCTTTGGTGCATTGATCGTAAAATACCCTCTTGATTTTTCTACGTCTAGCCTTACCGATGAAACTGCAAAGAGAAACTGGCAGGAATATGGCAACCCTGATGGGCCAGAAGGTTAGTAGCCCTTATCTACCATTTTAAGAATTAAACTTCTTCCTTGTGGGTAATCTTATTCAGGGAATAAGTCTTACTTGTGATGTGCTACCGACACATTTATACTTAAGTCATCTAGCATGCCTTATTACTACAACGACCCTTTTAAGTAAAACGAATCCACGAAACAATTTTTAAAACGTTAAATTTGATAAATATTCTTACTTGATAACCCAATCCCCATTACACTGTTAACAAAGTTGAGACAAGTTAAGTTTTCCCGTCTTCATGCAATCGCCTAGCATGTTTGTCTCATCCAGACGTCATTTTTACCGTTTCACT
>JAYGXS010000006.1:24465748-24522570 GCA_036362985.1 Ligula intestinalis | reverse complement strand
CATCAATAGCTTTCATACATTTGTGCGTCTCTTGCCTACCCCGAAAACCGCTGTCTGGACCGGTCACTGGACCGGTCACGGCGCCTGGTCTAGCTCTTGACACCTTTTTAAGATATTATTTGTAGGTCACTGAACCAATAAAAGTAAAAAAAGTCCTATTTACCCCTTTTGAGGCTCAGGCTCTATTGAAGGCATTGCATATGCCTGAAACCATTGCACGTTTTCCCATCTGGCTCTTGTTTTTAAGCTGATGGATAGTACCCGGTCATTCAATTCGGTCGATCGGAATCAGGTTCCCCCGAAGATGCTCACTGTTCAGAAGTAGTCACTGTAGGAAGTGTGACACTTTCCGGCGTTCTTTGATGGCTGTATTGAAGTTTTGTGTTCTGTGAAACATGCTATGCGATTACACTCTGGCATGCCGCTAAAATGCACTAAAACGCCATCTCGAAGGAGTAATTTTGGTTTTATGACCCTCAAATTAACCGTGTCACGAAACCTATTATTTGCCTACCCACAGAGTCGTTTAGATGACAATAGGCTTTACTCACTGAGCATGCAGATAACGCATATATTCACTATGTGTTAAAATAACGAGTAGGTGATTTCAGAAGCGATATTCTATGGTTTTATTTTTTGTTAAGTTGCAGATTTCCCATAATATGTTTCACAGTGAATAATTTTCAACTTCGGAACTACAAGCAAAGGTAGTATAGTGTAGCAATATATGTTAAAATGTTTAGTCGTTAAATGACTAATGAGCCACCGTGTTGGACGGTAGTGCCGACAAACTATGGAGTCTGGATCCACTTGTGGTCCCTAGAGGTAAAGTTTATCACTGCTACATTTTAAAGTCCCTCACACTAAAACAGTTGCGTTTTTTTCACAGTTCTTCTTTTCAATTAGCTTGACTCGAAACGTATGCATCTCTCTTTACAAAATTTGAATGTTTTCCACTAAACTGATGAAAAATTTTGCCCTTATCAAAAAACATTTACAAGCAGGTGGTGACCAGAGTTAAACGGCCGTCTGCTGGTCATAAACTAGGGCTAACATTTCATCTGACTGAATACATAGGCCTTTTGGAAGTGAGAAACTCTTCGCCACCTTAAACCATTACCTCGGATTTCCTGACGTAGTTCATACTTAGTAGATGCGTATTGATTATTGATCGCATGTAACTTGTTTTGTTGTGTGCTCCATAACCACCATAGGTCCCCTCTTCCGAGCTTCACCCAGTAATCTTTTATATGGCATCTAAAATCCTTTCGCTCAAATTATGACCTTTCCTTTTTAGCTATCAACTTTGGTATCGCTCTTCCAAAATGGATGATCAAAAAGGAAAACAACGTTCTAGTTGTGGGAGCCTACGCCCTCGTCTTCATGTTCATTCTCCCCTTGGTTGTCGTAAGTCTAGAAACTGAACCTTGCTCTTTCTTATAGTAAAATAAGCTAGAAATCGTGGTTCTTTGGGTAGGCTTTAGGGTTCTCAACATGAGATTTCGTTATAGGTTGCATGTATGGACGATTCGCCATCTCCTTTCTGCTCCTCTTATAAACCCTTTCAATAAATCTGTTCCATAAAACGCCTGCTAACTTCAGTAATTTCGTTTTATTTAGTTAGAAGTAGCTTCTTGGAGCTGGCACGTTTTAAGCAGCAGCATGATTAGCAACGTTATGCTCTTCATGTCTTTCATCGTAAATCTTTTGTTTTTCTGAGCATTTTTTTCGCATCTGCGCTTAATTGCCCAAAATATACGGTGGTTCCTAAAATCACTCACACTCCCGCCTAAGCGTGGTCGTATGAGCGGTCGCATCTGGACTCTCCTCCTAATTGCATGGTGTGCATCAGGCAGGTCCGAGCCAGGTTGTTGTTGTGCAACTTTCCGGCTAAGTGTAGACTGTGATGGATGGTATATGATAGGGTGAACTTACTGTTTGTACTTGTTTCGGCTGTGCGTTCTAGGCAGCCTCAATGATGTCATCGATGGTACCTCTCCACGCGTTACGATTGCCGGCAGTGGACCTAGAAATTTCGACTGTTTCTATTCTCCAGCGGCGGATATCAAAACTCAAAAGTCTAAGAACCGCTTGCATGTGTTGACGAATGGTGTTGTGCTAAGTCTTGAGTCGCTCACCACTTCGGCGCCTCTGCGTCACCGGATCGAGGGCAGCGCAGCAAATCCAGCTGGGTGGACGACTGAGAACATGCCCAAACCAGTTTAGTCGTCTTTCTTGGATGACGTAAGGTACCCTCGCAATACCATTGGAGCGAGTGTGGACTGTTTCATTTGGAACGAAGTCGGTATGGTTCACTCGAAGGATCGTTTTGAAACAGCAGTGGCCAGATATCTCCCATCTCTGCTCATCATCCGCACGCAAAGCCCAGCATTCAAGGCCAAAGAGAATAGCAGACCGAACGGATGCAAAATGCACGCGAACCTTCGTGATAATAGCGATGTCGCGTCCTATCCATAGGCGCTTTCGGATGCTCAATGAAACCCGGCAAGTTGATATCCGCGTTCACAAGGACAGAACGGTCAGTCCGTACTATATAGAAGAGGAGGGGGGGGGGGGGGCACAGTCACGTGGATAAAAGCGCCGACTGGACAGTCGACTGTTTTTAGTTTCGGAAGCCGCCGTGGGATATGGCTGGCTGATGATGGCTAATGAGCCAGAAATGGGCATTCCTGGTGGACTGAGGCTGGTTGTATGTGACACGAAGGCCCATGGTGTGTGAGCTGGGATACCTGCTGCCACTTACCTCCTTTTGCTGTCGCGTTAAGACCCTGATTAGGTGTTTGTCGTGGTCCAAGGACAAGGATGGTACGCTTAGGTGCATATTTTTTCGTGCCTACGGCCTGCGCTTACCTCTGTCGATCTCCGGTTTTCTTGCTTCGAGCACAGGCAGGCCATAAAAGAGAGAGAAACAGTGCTACGCTTTATTTTGGAAATATCATTGCAAATGTTTCAGCAAAAATGCCCTCAAATCTAAAACAATAAAGTTAGGCGCACAAACGTACAACACCGGCATACCAAAAGTAATGTATAGTCGCGAATGACTGTAATTTTCGAGATTATGGATAAATGTCGTAGGAGGATTCGTCGAATATAGGCCAAATTGGACTGCTTTCAAAATAGCACTTACGTTGTGAATTTTTGCCCTCATGACCTCATTGTATTTCTATAAACAAAGGGGGATTATGACGAAATATGCCAAGCGACGTGTACATGCGAGTAGAGGGAGAGGAAACAATGCAACACAAGTCCACGCATAAGCCACCTTGCCTACACAACCACAGGGCCTTCCCAAAAACCCGGTCAATGACGTAGTTAAAGGGGATGGGTGACAGGACACCGTCTTATCGACCGCATAACGAAGGGTTTTGAGAGGTTGTTATGAACCAGAACCCGCGCAGTGTTAGGGCGGTAGTATGCATTGATCATGATGACTATTTTTGGTGATTCGCCTGTGTGTTATATTTATCTGCCTTTGTGCCGACCTGGATGCCAGATTTGTGCTGCCTAAACCCCACCCATTATTCATTATTAGTGTCTCTGGTGGTACAACACAATGAAATTCAGTAGCACGAAGGTCCTGCTGGTCACAGTGCGTCTCTTCTGTGGCAGTTTCATGTACAACCCCTTCATGGCAATGCCGCGACTCATAAAGCTGCTCTCCTGCGCCTACGAATTCAGTAGTCAATTCAACAAGGACATTGTTTGCCGTCCGAGTGACAATGTGGAACTGCACCCGGTAAGTGACACGCGGCGGGCGTTGCTTTGTTGTTTAGCTTGCCTTTTATTATTTCAGTAGAACTGCTTTTAGGGGTCTTATTTGCGCTTGACTTATAACCATAACCAACTTCAGTTACCCGACTCTCCCCCTTTTCCGTAAAATTCCGCCAATATAAAGTCGAGTTTCCTTTTTCCCTTTAAATTCCGCTAATACAAGATGGATTGTAAAGAAGACGAAGATGCGATCGCGTCTTCGTCTTCTTTACAACAAGAACCTGGGGCACGCATATTCGCTTCTATTTATAAGATAGATTTCCCACTTTTTACGTTAAATTCGCCAATATAAGGTTGAATTTCCCTCTGTAGTCATCAATTGCCTGAACAGCAGTTTTTTGTTGATTGAGTTCATTCTATTTCGTACATTGAGTCAGATATAAGTTCCGTTAATCTAATATTTTTGATCACTTCCAGCACAGTTAGATATTCATTTACACTCGCTGACCACAAATTTCGTACGACAGTTGGGTGGGAGGAATACATATTAAGGCGACCCTACAGGACATTGTTTCTTTCATGCCTGTGTGCAGAGGTCGTTGGGCTGACCACAGTTTTCCAACCTAAAAGCATGTAGGTGATTCATTTTGACAGAAAACACCTGCCCCGAAGGGCGCAGTATAGAGACTTCAGACACCCGCCTACCTCACATCCCCCCTGCAGATGGGCAGGGGCAAGACAGCTGAGATGGTGAAGGCGCTTCTCGCGCATGTGCTTAGTTCTTCGCTTACATGAACCACACTCCTAGAGGAGAAATAACAATGTTAAGAGGAAACCTTTGTGTCCGTACTTTGGTAAAGTAGTAGTGCTTCGAGCCATGACTCGTGATATTTGGATATGCATCGCAAGCCCGAGTCCAAATGTAGATGGGACCTCTTTTTGACTCATGCCATGCGCCTGGGTGCGGTTCGTTTAGTTCGAACGCATCAAAATAACCCTCGTCTGGTTGCCCTGATATACACCTCGGCAACCCACTTCCCGTTAAGCGCAAGTATCTTCGTCCACCACACCAGCACAGCCAATGAAGAATATTTTCAAGTTGTTATCATGCATTCTAGGTGATCGTCTATAACAAATCAGAACCATATTCTCTATGCGCTCTGGGTTGGAAAGTTGTATCCTTTGATAAGACACTGGACTCTCTCTCTCTCTCTCTGATACTTACTTACTGTTTGCAACACTTTCTTGTCCTGTCAGACAAGTCCCTGCTGCAGCGCGTTTTTTATCGGTTCACACATATTACTACCTCTCTTTTGCCTACCTGGATTGGCCTAAGTAAGCATGATTATAATAAAATTGACACTTTTAGCATAGGCACGTACCTATAGCAGCGGTATCTTAGTCCATACAGCTCGATGGATAGAGTTGAGAGTGTGGAAACCAAGACAAACGCTCCTGTGCTCAGAGCCCGAAGCATGTAAACCCCCTGTTGAGGCCAAGGTGAGATGAGCCCTAGCGCTGGCTTACTCAGGGCCACCAGATTACTACACTTCTTGTTGAGATTGAAGGAATATGAACCCAGTGCTGACTTTAATCAATGTCACTTCTGAAATACATAACAGTTAGTAATAGTAACAGCAAATACTATCCCTCAGTTAAACCCTAGTTAGTAGTATTAGAAATAACAGTAGTTGTAGTAGCAGTACCAGTCCTGGCTTAATAGAGTCTGGCTCGATACCTTCTACAGATGAGTGTGAGTAGACAGTGCAGTAGTACCCGCGCAAAATTTACTGTCACTAAAGGCTAAGTTGAGGCGGTGTTACGCCGATTCCTGCTCAATCACCTAAATTGTGTCTTGTCACCGGTTGAAGCGGAGGAAGGTTTAGAATAGGGTAGATGGCGGCGCGTCTACTTTCACTATACCTAACCACAGTCACCGTTCCTGCTCTCGGGCAAATGGTAGACATCGCCGATTGCGGTGGTCGAACTTACATCTCCGCATAATCCCTCTTTTTGTGGATTGAGTAACTAGCAGTGGCACAATCATCGGACCACTTTTCTCTCTTCCTGCTTTCTACAATTAGTAGTATAAACGAGTGGCTGATTTGTGTCCGCATGTCTGCAGCTAGCATGTGTTATGTTTTACTGGCCGCATAACTGTCCTGATTGCAGCAGATAGACGCTAACTTTTTAATCACAGGCATCACTCGTCCCATATGAGTTGGGTGATGACGGCTAATGAGCCAGAAATGGCCATTCCCGTCTCGTAACTGTCTTCAACATCTGATCATAGTTTTTATTACATCTTCGCCTTAATTTATTAATGCCAGCATTTATGGCATCCAGTAAAGTAAAATCGCTATTTCGCCCAACAAAGCCTCTCCAATTTTTCAATCTTCCGTCTGTGTCGTTCATTTGTTGGGTTGACAGTAAGTTTGAGCTCCGTCTCTTTTTCTTCTTCTTCTTCTTCTTCTTCGTATCTAGCTTATCCAGCAAATCCCAGCCTTCACCATCTTTAAAAAGGCCATTGTCGGTGCACCCTATGCAATCAAAGCGCGCGCTCTAATCTACGCTCACTTGCTTCGACTGGACCTGCCTCCGAAAACCCTCTTTCTCGGTTAGTCTATACTGCATGTGTGACCTTCTGTGCGTCAGTTTGTTCAGGTTTGGGGTTGCTACTCACTATTTGGTAGTAGTAAGTGTGTATTTGAATTATAAAACGCCGATTGCTACTTTCCTTGTGCTCGTTCGGCCACCATGTGAAGAAAAGAAGAGGTTCCTCGGAAAAATCAAGGTGTACTTGTGCGTTTTCGAGCTCGTGACGCGTGCTCTTCATCAGACTAAATAAAAAGACGTGTGAGAGAGAAATTACACTGCAAAATTTAAGCGAATAGGAACAAGTAGACCAGTGGCGTGTGAGGTGAGTCATGGTTTGTGAACGCGCGTGCTTGTTAGCGGCTTGCGGTTGGAAAGGGGAAGGCGGAGGGCGGGTCGGTAAATGTTGATGTGATATTATCATCAAAATAAAGTTCTCATCATCATCCTCATCAAAAAAGTAGTGTTCGTTCAAATCGTGCCAGTTAATACTGCCCGCCAAAGAATACCAAGCCTCGAGAAATTAGCGCGCTAGTTTTTTTGTTGGCCATGGCAATGATTTCCATGTCATCCCAATTAAATCGATGGTCGCACTTGATTGCGTATGCGAAGACGAGCGACGGGGGATCCTTGCGACGGACAGCTGATTTGTGTCCCTTGATACGCGTACCCAGGAGTCGACCTGTGCGACTAACATATGCGCAAGAGTAATCTGCGCATGGTATGAAACAAATCACGTTCGATTGTTGTTTTATTTGCTATAGGATCCTTTATACGTGATAGCGCTGCACGTAATGACGATGCTGGTTTGTGCCCGGTGTGGATGTGGAAGGGACTTCACTGTCTTAGGATTACTTCGGAAGTTCCCTGCATATGAGGAAGGCGTTAGCATTTTCGCATCGTCATTTATCCAATAAGGTTTGGGGCTTGTGGTTATTCTTTACGAAACTGGTTGGATATCCGTTAGATCGAACCAACTGATGCAGGTAAGCAAGTTCTTTCTTGAAGAGGTCGCCTCTGTTGCAATAACGATAAGCCCGATGGGACAGAGATTGGACGCAGCTTCTTTTGCAAGCAGCGGACGGTTGCTAGAATAAGTTAGGATAATATCCATATTGGTTCCTTTCCTGCAGATGTTTGTGGCTAAAGTGCCATCGCTCAGTTTTTGTATTTGAACATCAAAAATAAACGGCAACGTGTCTCCTACTGCGCTTTCACGAATCAACTATGGTTAGGAAGACCTCATCCAGTCTCTGGTTTAGCACTTCGACATCATTTTTCTTTATTGTGACAAAAGTGTCATCTACATAACGGAGCCAAATCGTGTGGTTAAGGGTTTGAAAAACGTCTTCCTCAAATCGTTACAATGCTAGTTATGTGAGCCCATTGGGGTCCCCTTCATTTAATTACTTCGAGTGCCTGTGTGTCCATCACGCCAGAAAAAAACGCATATGGGATATTAACGTTTTGTTTGCTACGCCGAGCGCACTTTGCATGCCTAACTTCTCCTTCACACTGGTTCACGGCCCGGGTCTGCGACTGTTCCAGTTACTGTGCGTCAGATAGACAAAATATCCGCGTTAGCCAGCAAAGGGGCTTAAGTTCTCTCCCGACTGGGTAGCTCAGTAACGAACTGTTATTCACGCGGTTGTAGCCGATTTAGAGGGTACGCATAGACATACGCGCGCATAAAGTTGGTTGGTTGGTTAGTAGCCCATTGTTGGATCAGGAGTCCACACCGGAGTCCAAATTGGGTGCACTTGGGAGCCGGAGAAAAGCCGCGACCTCAGCTGGCTTGAGCCGAAGGTCCGCGGGAGTGAGGTGGGTGTCTGGCCGGCAGATGGGAATGTAAGCTTACCAGCTTCCTCAACCTTCACGTAGGGTGAGTTGTGTTAGACATCCCGGTTGTACTAGCGGAGGTGTTGGCAAGAATGCTGTCTCTGTACGGCAGGACGCACACCAGCAGACCCAGACAGATTTCGCCGAAAGTACACGACAAATCTGAAGTTTTCGCAAGCGATGTTCTGCATAAAATTATCGTTTTGAATGGCAGTTTACAAGCACTACTTAGTAGGGCTGTGCTCATGTTGTGCATCGTACTTCCACATGTGACGAGCTGTAGCGCGAGGTTAAGGCCTCCAGCGACTGAAACAGAATAATGAAAGTCAAAAAACGAACGCCATGTCTTGGCTAACAGCGTGGAGTCAGATTGTAAGCCGGACACCTTATCTCCCCCTGCCAGATGAGTCGTGACGCCAAATTGGGGTTGAAAACGAAAAGGGACATGACTAAACCGCGTCAGTTCCCTGTATCTATTAGTGCATTCTCGCGAAGTCATCGTGGTTGATACAGACAGAGTCAGTGTACTTCATTAGATGGATGGTTCTGCAGTTTTCTTTCATCTTCTACACGCCCGGCCCAACATTCATGACGGACTGGAACTGGCCAGGCGGATGTGTGGTGTGCGCGCATCGTCTTAGCGACGGAGATGCCTTGTAGGGGCCATATATGCTTTCTGGCGATTACGAAAAGCTTGCGAGCGAAACTTTTTCTCGAAACGATGTTCTCCTGCGTCAATGCAGCAGGAGCCTCGCTTTTAGATATCTGCCATTACCCCCATTATTCAGGCTAACATCTATTAATCCTGAGGCATGCCCTCTGATTAGAGATGCAGACGCAAAATATGTTGACTCATGAACAAACCGACTGACATAATAATCTCATTAAACCGTCGCATTACGTTCTTCAGGTCACCATAGCTTGACGCTGGTGTCATAGTAGTCATGGCCGGTGCGACTGTACACAGTCGCTGTCACAAATCCAGCCAATGGGATATTTGAATAAATAATCGGAAGAATGAGACCATGTCGGGGCCCCCGATGGACGAATTTAGACGTATTGTAACGGTGGCAGCTGTCGTGTCACTGCTTAATTACGCCTTGTTTGAATCTCCAAGGAAGAACACGCTAAGAACAGCATAAAAGTGGAAGCCACCCGAAATTTCTGTCTCGGATGGCGGTGGCCGCTGGCGTTAGCTAGATATGACTGCGGAGCAAAGCCTGGGCCTGGAGTGGACTGTCCAGTCACGCCTGACAGTGTCTGCACTTGTCTGTCAGTCTGTGCCACTCACCGTGCGAGACGTGGTGGTTGCCTACGAGTGATTATCAGGCCCTACAAGAAAGTGACGGCAAAGTTGGCCCGAGAAGACCGAAAAAAATACTGGGCTGAAATTGCGACCTCCATGGAGCAGGCCTCAAACGTTGGTGATACTCGAAAGCTCTACCAACTTACGAATAGCAGCGAATATGCGTGCCCCAGGTTCTTGTTGTAAAGAAGACGAAGACGCGATCTCTGGAACAATAGTTTTATTCTGAGCTTTCGGCTCCACACGAGAAGCCATCGTCAGAGTAAATGAGAGAAGCAAGCGTCAGCTACGCATAAATGGGGTTGGTAAGGGAGGGGGTGGTGGTGGCAATTATTGATTGGTCTTTGTCCACGCCAATTCCATTCTCACCCTATCTTATCGCGTCTCCGAAGCGCGTCCCTGGAGTAACGGCATGTGACCTTGAGGTAGTGGCCTGCGTGCTTGTAGAGGAACTGGGCCCTGGTTTCTGTTCACGGGCACGGATGGCAAAATAACAGGGCGGTATATCCACATGCCTGTTTATGGAGTTAGAATCTGACATCCAGGCCTCCAGCAGTTCGCGTCCCGTCCTATTACCGGCCCGTGCCATTATCCGTGTTTTCGAGAAGTCAAATGCGTGGCCTTCCTCTAGAGTGTGGGTAGCGATCTGGGATTGTGGGTCGCCTTTCCGCACTGCCCGTTTGTGCTCCGTTATTCTTGAGCTAAGTCGCCGCCCGGTCTGCCCTGTATAATGGCAAGAACAATCGCGACATGGCACTTGATAAATGACACCAGACTGCTCACCTACATCCAACGGGTCTTTTATTTGCATGACTCGTGCACGCATGGTAGCTGCCGGGCGATGAGCAATACCCACGCCGAGCTCTGCAGCGATACGCTCGGTTGCTTCTGACACGTTTTTAATGTACGGCAGAGCGTGCCAGAGCGTTGGTGGTCCCCTTTCTTTTGTTCCCCGTGGGCGCGTTCGGAGGCATCGGTGGATGAAGCTGTTGGGGTATCCGTTCCTGGCAAGTTGGTCCCGAAGATGTCGTAATTCTTGCGCTCGTCCTTCCGGTTCACTGCAGTGTGTTTTCACCCTCTGAAATAGTGTGGTAGTGTCTTCACTGAGTGACTCAGTTCATGATGTGAATGGCAGCTTTATTGCTGACACCGCGACCAAGATCGAACGCTGGCGTGAGCATTTCGAGCACCTCCTCAAATTCGATACAGAGCTCACCGCCCCCCTGCTTCCATTCACAGTCAAGCCTCCTCCATCTCCCACTTATTCAGTGTCATGCGACCCGCCTTCTGAAGCAGAAATCGCTGACCGTTCCTAATGACTGGGGCTCAGGCATCCTTGTGCCTATTCACAAGAGGCAGACAAGACACTATGTGAGAACTACCGCGGCATAAACCTCATCGACATTGCTGCGAAGATTTTCGCTTTTATTCTCCGCAGGCGGTTCCAGTCTGTGCGCGACTCCAAGACGCGACCATACCAGGCCGGATTTCGTGCTGGGCGTAGATGTGCAGATCAGATATTCACACTGGGACGCATCCTTGAATTCCGCAATAGCTACCAACAACCAACGGTCATCTGTTTTGTTGACTTTGCGGCTGCGTTCGACTCCATTCATCATGACTCCCTATGGCGGATAATGGCATTTGATGGTTTACCACCAGAACTAATCGACATGATCAAGGCATACTACCGCTCCACCACTGCGCGGGTTTTAGTCCACAACAAACTCTCAGAACCCTTCGCTATTTGGTCAGGCGTTCGGCAAGGCTGTGTCCTGTCGCCCATTTTCTTTAACTACGCCATTGACTGGGTTCTCGGGTAGGCCCTACAAGAAAGTGGCGGTATTGAGCTTGCACCCGGACGCCGGTTGACCCACCTAGACTATGCCGATGATATCGCTTTACTAGCATCAAGCATTGGCCATCTCCAGTCTATGGTCTCGCAGGTAAACCAGGTGGCGAAATCGGTCGGTTTGTCCATAAACGCTGTTAAGACCAAAGTGCTTTCATGCTGCATCCCTGGCGAAGAGAAGGCACCTCTCGAGATTAGTGGCTGTCAACTTGAAGAAGTCGGCAGTTTGAAATACTTGGGAGCCAGGTAGCTGTCTAATGGACAAAGCAAGGATGATATTGTCTCCCGAATTGACGCAGCTCGACGAGTTTTCCCCAGCCTTCTAAAGTGCCTATGGGCCCTACGCGATATGTGTATCTCAACAAAGATCCACGTGTACCGTGCATCTGTGCGGTCCGTTCTCCTATACGGATGCGAATGTTGGGCTATGCGCGTGGAGGATGAACAGAAACTGGAAGTCTTTGATCATTACTGTCTGAAGAACATCCTTCGAGTGAAGTATACCGACTTCTTTTCAAATGAGACAGTCCGCACTCGCTGTGACAAAATCACAAGGATATTCCAGACCATTCAGGAAAGACGACTGAGGTAGTTTCGACAGGTTCTTCCTCGCCAACCTCAAAAGCTCATTGCTACTTCTCTCAACTTGAAACCGTTTTCGAATTGGAAAATTCGAAGAGGGGGTCGACTCAAAAGCTGGCTCGACTCAGTCCTCCGTCAGGACATGGAAGTGGTTCTCGGACCTGCGATATTCGGTCTCCAGCGCTGGCGAAGATAATATCTCGAACTGTCCAGGTCTGCGGCCATGGATCGTCGCGCGTGGAGAAGCACCATACGGGACATAATTGAGGCCGGATAGACCAGTCCTGATCGCAGCCGTAACAAGTGCAAGTAAGAAAGTACAAGTATTGTCAGGCGAGTCCAAGTGCTCCATGACTGATGCATGGATTACTCGATCGGTGTCGAAAATTGAGGTCACCTACTGCTCGTCTCCTGAACAGCTGCGACTAGTTGAACACGCGCGTGGGCTCGGGTGTGTGCGAACGCAAGCACGCAAATGACAAGGCAGAAATCTAGCATAAAAGTACAGTAGTTGCCAAAGACCATGCAAATTTCATGATGAAATTTGACTTGGTACTTTAGCGTATATTTAGTAACACTAGTTTGATTCATTCAGTTTATTGAATTCTCCGAAAGCCTTTGAGTGAGTTAAATCGTCATTTTAGTTAGGTTTTTTAAGGGAAATGGCCATTAATTTTGGGGAAATTGGGAGCAGTCTCATATCGAAGGAATTTCCCATGCTATTACGAAATAGAGAACCAAACTGCACGTTAATGTTGATTATACTATGAAGAAACTCCAAAATAGGTAAAATAGATATAGAAGATATCCCTTCCAGAACTGCAAAAGTTTTTACAAAATTCTCCAGATTCAACTGATGTCATGTTAACAGAAACACATTATTTGCAGTTACATTTGACATTTGTATTTTAAAAATTATGTCTAGCTATTCTGTGAAGTATTTTTGCACAAGATGCAGTAATGGAAACAAGGAAAGTAAGAAAGTTTGTTTGAACGCACAAATGTCCTTGCACATTTGCAAAATGCCGAACATGTTTACGCGAATTTAAGATAAAGAAGGCATTATTGAAGGTTTGTCGTTTAGAAATATAGTTTTTTGTGTACTTTACGGTATTTAGAAACGGAACAGACAGAAGAATAATAAGTATTCAATAAAGGCAATGTATATGGCCAGTTTTTTGAATTCGCAAGATTATATCAGAAAGTGGAATTAATCCGCTCATGCGAAAATTAATCCATTATAAAGAGAAAAGAAAGTTCTTTCATCTCCAGTTTAATTGAATCGTTTGTCTTCAGGAAGCCTAAAGAAATTGTCAAAATTCTCAAACTTCATTGTGATATTACGTTGGAAAAAGTTAATATGCGCAGAAGTTCGTCAGCCGAATATCTAATCAAAGCGCTTTCTAAGAGGTAACCTTTTATGAAAAGTTTTTTAATCAATGGTAGGAATAGTAGTTTCACAACTCCACTGCGGACAAGATTCACTCTCGACAATGTGGTTTGCTGTTTTTAGGTACTTCTTCATATCAAAAACGTTGCCATATTCATTAAAATTAATTTCGGAAAACACTTTCGTTCGGTACATGCTCTTTATATCTATCTTATTTAAAAGGTTTTGGTGTTAACGTCGAACAGATGCAGAATTTATAAATTTATCAATGAAGGCAGTGAAAACAAGGAAAATGATGACGCACTTTTTTGACGATATTCAATAAATACTTATCCAGTAAGAGTAAAGTTTGCAGAATATTTTGACTGAAGAAAAATTCTTTCTTTATATAGAAAGTGGTTTCTTCAAGTTTACAATTTAACACAATATGTAAATTTATTGTTCTAATTTATAGCTCTTTTTACGTCTTGAGAACCACGGGATTCTGGCGAAAAAGAAACACATAGTAATTCCTATAGTTCATTTAAGTACTTAATATGCCTGGTGCTGTTCATTATTATTTATAAATTTTCCAAAATGCATTCACACTGATATTCGAGTAATGATCAAACTTATACAAAGTTATGAAAGTTGCATGGTCTTTGGCCACTACTGTACATGCCAGGAGGCCAGGGGCCACAGTAATGTGATTTACAGGTAAAAGCCTCTCCGCTGCCATGTTCGGTTGTATTTATTGTTTCTTCTTACCTCCCAATTGCGTTTCAGATAAACAATATATCATATCTCACTGCCCCCGACTCTTCGAGGAGATGATCAACAGCCTACTCTGCGTTCTGACAATGGCGGGAGAAGAATGTGAGTTCTGAGTGTGTTTTTGCTCATGCGTGCGCACCGTTTATGTCCTGCAGAACGTTTTGCTCCTCTCTCCTTCTCGCTCGTCAGCATTGTTATAACGGTGGCATCTGCCGCGTGTCACCGTCGAATTACGCCCTCTGGAATCCCCACGGAAGAAGAAGTGTGTAAGAGCGGAATCCACCCGAATTCCACCCGGGTGGAATTCGGCGCTGCTTGATCTCCAGTGAGCCCTTTGTCCTTCCTCGGGGACATGCCCCGGCATTGGGGGCAGACTTGCGGTGTCTTCTCTGTCCACTGTCTGAGAGGTGACAGTGGCCTTCGCCTGTGGCCTGATTGGACGCATTGAGATAACTACGACCAGCGGGCAAGCGTGCATCCGTGTCCTCTTCAGAGTTTAAGGTCATCGCGCGTGGACAGTTATCGCGTGTAAGCGGTCAGAGCGAACAAACAAAGACATTTGGCTAGGAAAGCCTCCAAATGTTGCTAGCGTTTCGTTAGGCTAAACTTCTAACAAGCGTGACATGATAGTTCGATCTTCTTGAGCAATCACACCCACTGTGTGCCTCATTAGGTTGACGCGTCACACATGTCGCTTGCCCATGAGGCAGCCTTACGCTGCATCTCACTTACCGACCCTTCGTTGGCTACGGAAAGCGATCGACGTTGGAAGATGGGCTGGCTGGCTATAAGCCCTTGTTGGATCAGGACGCCCGCCGGGTTAGCCTCAATCCCGGCGGCGGCGAGGAGAAGGAGGAGGAGTCGGAGCAGCATAGTCGGGAGGGGCTGCTCCGTGATCGAAAACACAGATGGAGAGGAGGGGAGATAGATCCACCGTAGCGAGATTGGTGTAGCAGACCTTGGCCTCCGTGAACGCGACGAAGACGCGCCTGCTGTGGTTCCCTTTGGAGGGTGGGCGCAGTAGTTGACAGAGCCAATCTACGCGTGCCCCAATCATGACTTGCGTAGCACTATAGGAGTGTTGGTAAGGAAGGTTCCACTGTGCCACTCCACTGTCTGAGAGGTGACAGTGGCTTATAACCGATGGTCATGCGCCGGTTAACTAAGACGCGCTAACGACACATGGACAGGCAACGGATGACACACACGGGCGCCAGCCACCCACAATAGAGGTGCCGCACCCAATCCACGGACATCACGAAGTTCAGCGCTCGTGCGTCAGCCATCGCTACAACACCAGATGGGCTGCGCGGCATTCCAACTCTCGGCAAACAGGAACACACAACTCGCCACTCCGATGATGGAAAATAGTGTATTTCTGAAACGTCAGCACAATTACAGTGTGGTCCACGACAGCGCCTCGTTTTCTTCTTCGTCTTCTTTGGGGGATGATGATCGGAATTTACTATATTATACACCAAATAATCAACTTCACGTGCACTTCACCGTCCCTGTAGGGCATACACTAGATCAAGTGTCGGGAGCCTTTTTGACTCAGAGAGCCAAGAAAGCAAATATTTGGAAGTATATTTCAGTGAGAGCCACCTAATATATTTTAAGATAGAATTCAATTACATGTGAGTATAATAAGTCTCTGGAATTATTCTGTTAAGTAATTTTCGTATAATACTCATTGTCAATGCGACTCATGGTGTTGCATAGATTTGCTGGTAGCTTTGCAGTCTGGTTGGTAGTTTGTGTGGGTAAGCTTCATCCGTCAGACGTGATCGTAGGGTGGACTTGATCTATCTAACATGTGAGAATGACTGCTAATATTCATATGTAGATCCGAAAAAGGTCAATGCAGCAAAGCTCACAGGCTGAAGCGCGTGGCATGTAACAGAAAGCGCTTTCCAAGTTTTGATTATCAGCTTGTCTTGGGGTTGAAGTTTTTTTAATTTCCCTCCACATGTGCTTGCTCGCCACCTCTTAATATCGTGCGATTCGTTCCAAATCTTCATTGAGGGACTTGAACCTATTCACCCACATGTCTGAGGCATTCAGGGCAGCCACCTCTTCTTCAACATTCCTAACCAATCTACTATAACCACTGCACTAAGAGTATTCCGTCTGATGAGGAAAAGCAGTTAGATGTTCAGAGCGATTTATTGGTGCACAAGGCAAGTTTCAGTGAATGGGCTGTTTGAAAAGAAGACAATTCGAACACTGGGACAATACTTTTATTTGCCTGACGTGTGTGTGTGTGTCGTAGCCCATAGTTGGATCAGGAATCCCCGCCGGAATCCAAACTGGGGGTAGTTGGGAGACGGAGAAAAGCCGCGACCTCGACCGGCTTGAGCCACAGGTCCGCGGGAGTGAGGTGGGTGCCTGGCCGAAAACTGCAGGCGAACAGATGACGGTAGTCATGCGGCGAGACGCCGCAGTCGGGACAGCAGTCGGGTATGGATGGGTCGAGCCGGTGCTGGTACTGGCGAAGGAGCATGCAGTAGCCACTGCGTAGTTGCGCCAGGGTACAGCGAGTGACCCTCGGGAGATGTCGTTCCGAAGCCGCAATCGGAGGTGGATAGCCACCTAAAAGGACCGGGGGACGGTAACCTCGTTTCTCCTCGACAACGAATCTCTGGTGGAGACGCTGGAAGCCTGTCTTGGTGGCAGAGCTATCAACCGGTAGATCTGCGAGAGACGAGGCAACAGCTTCCTTGTGGAGTGCTCGAATAGACGGCCGGACGTTGCGGCAGGGCTCGGGAGCGGTGCAACGGTGATGATTGGGATGGCCGGGTTGCGAACAACTCCACCAGAACTGCTGGCTAAGGAGAATGTTGTGATGGGCGACCGGTAGAACAGAAGCCTCCGCATGAAGCTGATCTATAGGCGACATTTTATAGCAACCCGTGATCGTGCGGAGGGCAGCGTTTTGGGCTGACTTGAGGCGGCGGAGGCTGGAAGAGCTCATCGTAGGAGACCAGATTGATGTCGCATAAGTGAGGTGCGGCTTGGCCAGCGCCTCGAAAGCAGTCGACAGAGTATCTTTCGCGCAGCCCCAGGATGTGCCTGCTAGAGCCTTGAGGATCTTGGTGCAGCGGCTTACTTTGCTTGCGGTCTCCCTGGCATGGTCTGCGAAAGTGAAGAGCGGATCAAAACGCACACCAAGGAGTTTGGGCTTGCGGACGAGCGGTAAGGACGCCCCATTGACGGTGATGACCGGGTGATGATTAAACTCCTTCGGATCAAGCGTAAAAACAGTTACGGACGACTTGGCTGCCGAGATCGTCATTCCGCGCTGGGTGAGGAAGTTTTCGACAACAGGCATGAACTCCGTGAGGAGCTGTGCAGCCTGATCGATGTCATGGTGCCGGCAAAAGAACGTAGCATCGTGCGCATAGGATACCACTTGCACAGGTGCCCGGGGAGTGAGAGCTCTCGCATGTAGATGTTAAAGAGTGTCGGGCTGAGCACAGAGCCTTGAGGGACGCTACAGGTCTGCTTACGGGGCTTAGAGAGAGCGCCCCGGAAGAGGACACGATCGTGACGGCCACGGATGTAAGCCGCCAACCATCGGACCAGGCCAGTCGGGACGTTCAACGAGACCAAGTCCTGCAGGAGCTGATCGTGGCGGACGCAGTCAAAGGCTCGTGACAGGCCAATTGAGACTGCCACGGTCTGCGAATCGGGCTTCTGTTGATTGAAGCCCTCGAGGATAGCGTCGCTGAGCTCTAAAAGCGCCGTTGTAGTTCCACGACCCGATCGGAAACCATGTTGGTGGCAAGATAGTTCCGCCACAGACGTCAGAATTGGGTGGATGAGCCGTTCCAGGATCTTCACCAATAGACTGAGGAGGGCAATTGGACGATAAGAGGTCGCTAGGCAGGGGTCCTTACCCGCTTTGACCAGGGGGATAATGATCGACTGGCGCCAGCAATCAGGGATGATTGAAGTTCCCAGTGAAAGGTTGAAGAGGGCGGCAAGGTAGGCAGCCACCTTCGGGCCGATGTGGCGCACATGGATAGGCGCCAGACCATCTGGTCCTAAGGCTTTCGAAGCTCTCATTTTCTTGACGGTGGTGAGGATGGCATCAGCCGAAAAGGAAATGTCTGGGGGCGGGGCTTTATGGAGGAGGCGAAGAAGGGGGCGCTGACTTTTGGGACTGGGCGCCGAGCGGGACGAGAACAGCTTGTTCATCTTCGTGGCGATCTTACCGTTGTTGGAAATGAACTTGCCGTCCCCAAAGCTAATAGACTGGTTTGATGTATCAGCCCGGGGTTTGGTCAGGTTGCGTAAAAGCTTCCAAGTGGCAGCTGAGTTGCCGCTGAAATTGCAATCTGAAATTAGTTCATGCCAGCGTTGGCGTTTGCCATCGTTGATAGTCTTAGTGATTAAGCCATTCAGTTCGCCAACGCGCGGGTCACTGGCATCACGCGCTCGTATGTCGTCTCTCTCTCGTTCCAGGCGGGAGGCTTCGGGTGGATAGTTAGGACGGAGAAGGGGAATGCGGCCGTTAGGGATGTGGTGACTTGCTGCTGCCAGGAGTAGTCGATGAAGGGCTCGCTCCGCCGTGTGGACACAGGTAGGCCATCGATCTCAGCTTCGCATTCGGTCGTGAACGCTGCCCAATTGGCTTTCTTGAAATTAATAAAGTGCCGGTTGGGGGCCTTGATACGCTCGGCGGCGGTGGCCAATTCGAGCACAATGGGGAGGTGGTCGCTACCCAGACTGACTTCCGTGCTCCACATGGTGGAGGCTACCAGACTGAGACTGGCTAGGGAAACATCGGGCGAGCTGGAGGCGCCGTTGGTCGAGAGCCGCGTTAGGCTGTTCTCGTTGAGAACGGCAAAGGGGGCGTGTTCTATTTCATCAGCCAGAGTTTCTCCTCGGGGGTCGGCTGCCATGTTAGAGCACCATAGGTCATGGTGAGCGTTGAAGTCACCTAGCACCAAACTGTCTCCAGAAGGTAAGTAGGGAGCGATAGAGGCGGTGAAACCGGGAGGACAACTGGAAGTTGGAGGGATGTACACGTTCACGACGGTTAGCGGCGCCGGGCCAATGTCAAGGGAAATCGCCAGTACTTCCGTGGGATCGGCTCCAAGCAGGGATAGCTGGTGGTGGGCAATGGATTTGTCCACCAGGAAGGCCAAACCTCCGCCTTTGTTGCGGCCGTGGTCGCGACGGACAATCGTGTAATCGGCACAGGAAGGGACCTTAGTGGAGTTAGACCACTTTGTCTCTTGGATAGCCGCCACAGCTATGCTGTGCGAGCGCATGAAGGCCAGGAGCTGGTCAAGCTTCCCAAGGAGGCCGTTGGCGTTGAATTGTAAGATCTTAAGACCAGGTGGTGAGGCAAGGTCGGAGACCAGAGGATTTGGGTTCAGGACTGGACGGGCTGGAGGCATGGAGATCGGTGGGGCACGGGACAGCTGGGACACACGAAGGCGGGCGACCAATCGACAGCCGTGGCGAGGCCACTGCAGCGGAGATGGCACCAGCCATTGCAGGAGCCGCAACGTACAGACTAGTCGCGGCGGCCCAGACGGACTCGGCAGAACGAGCAGTACCAGAGAGATCCAGGGTTGGCCTCGATTCCGGTGGCGAGGAGGAGGAGTCGGAGCAGCGTGACCGGGAGGGGCTGTTCCGTCATCAAAAACACGGATTGGGCGGAGGGGAATGTTGATCCAACGTAGGGAGATGGGTGTAGCAGACCTTGGCCGCCGGGAGGGCGGGTGGGAACGCGATTCGTAGACGCGTCTGCTGTGGTTCCCATTTGCCTGACGTTTCCACATCCGCCGCGGATTCATCCTCAGAGGCATTAGCATAAAACAGTAGCAGAAACGGGTTGAATTGGGCTGTTCGCTTGCACGTGATAAATGCGTTTGTCTGGGGGACGTAAGCACAAGGGACTAGGGGTGCCAAGGCAGGCTGGCCTATGCGAGTAAGATAGCTTGTCTGCCAGCGTGACTTTGACTTAGCTGAGGTCAAATCTGGCGGCCGTTGTGCTTTAGTAGAGTGTCTGTTATTTAGTAAGCTAGTCGTGGCTGTTGGGACGCAGGAGAAAAGGGGAGCAGCTGGTTTTGGCTAACCGGAAAGGAAAAATCTGAAATAACTGCTAGCTCAGACGTAGGGGGTGGGGAAGAGGGGCGAACAGCCAGAGATTGGCCTAGATTAAATTAATTCCAATACGCGTCTCGGCGGCCGCACGTCATTGGAAGAACCAAAATCGCAAAATCTGAAGTTTCGAATATCAATTTTATCTGAGAGAGCCCGATGCAATCATCAAAAGAGCCACGCCTGGCTCGCAAGCCATAGGTTGCCGACCCCGGCACTAGACGATCGCGACGATCTAACTGTCGGCTTCATGCTGCGGGAACCCGATAGCTTTGCAAAGCTCACGCCTCTTACTACATTACCAAGCTAGCAATGAGTATTTTAAGCTTAGCTTCTCTCCAGCATCTCCTGAAGATTTTGCATTAAAAGCATTTTCCTCTTGCTGCAAACTACCCCGAGGCTTCTATTTGCATGTGTTCAGATCTGGCATATTAACGTCACGTTTCTCTTTATCCTGCGGCCCGTCCCCCCTTCCAGCCGGTTCTCGAAAGAAGATGCTCCAACTTCTGGCGACTATTGAAAGCTGCATGCACCTTGTGCCCATGGTGGTACAGGCTCTGTCTACCTCAAGCTCACCGCTCATCCAGCTGCCACACATTGGTCCCCTGCAACTGCGCCAGATTTCCAGCGGCAAGGTAACGGCCCCCCCCCTCCCTCTTCGCCCTTGCGCCCCAGACGGTCCTCTCTTGCTGTTTAAAAAAACCTTTTAGCATAGCAGATCTTAAACTAACCCATTTGTAAAGAAACCCCCCCCCCTCCGCTAATGATTAAGTTAGTCTAGTAGTCAGTCTGGTAGCTTCCAGATGAGTGCGTAGGAAATCCTCTGTGGGCAGTCAGCATGCTGTGTCTGTAAAGCTGTGTTCCATACGACCAGTAGGTTGGGGAAGGGGTAAATCGACTTGAGTGCGATTACATTCACGGCTTTTGGTGTGCCCTGCTGGCTCAATTGGTAGAGCGTTGGCTGTACAAAAGCCTTTCCTGCTGAGGTGAGTTCGAATCGCGCCGGGGCCGTGGGTTTTTTTCCACGATTGAGTCAACTGAATTGTTCAAATCTGTCAATCCAATCCCCCGACCCCAATCAAAATAATTAAATGAGCCTAGTAGTCAGTCTGCCCTAATAACACTTGCTGCGTACCCCTGACCTGGTCTCCGTGTTGCCCCAGCGCATCTGACACGCGGTGCACACATCTTAACTCCAACCCTACTCACAACCCTGGCCTTAACGGGCACTCTACTTTAAACCATGGCCCTAAAACTATTTTATGTGAAATTAAGTGCAAAGCCCAGTGTACTACTAGAGGCTGTTGTTTCACTGCCCCGTAGGCAATCTCCGCAGCGACATGTACAGTATGCGCCAGAATTCGTGCAACAGGCCGACATATGCGAAAAATGGATACTCTTTGGCTAATCGGCATTGACACGAGTTGTGATATTAATTCTGTTGTAGTCTATTTTGAAGTTATTTCAGTCATGATAGGAAGCGGAATTTTTTAACAAGCTTCGTTCTGACCGCTAAAAACGTATTTGCTGTAAAAAGTGACTACTTAAATAGCATGTGTTTTTATCATTGATTTTTATTGCCTTTATAACTTCAAATATATTTTATGGGAAACATGCACGAAATAAATTTTTTACTCGTATGGTAGCAGATTACGTCATCTTTAAATATTATACCTAAAGTTCGGTTTAAAAATTCTGATTATCAGCCTTTTTAGGATTGTGAGGTGTTCATTCATAATACTTCGTATCCGTCAATTTATTAGTTCTGCCGATAGTACAGTGGAGTCCGGTTAATGTGGACACCTCCGTTCCAGGCCAACTGTCCATATTAACTGGTTGTCCACATTAAGCGAACTGACCCCAAACCAGTCGTTTCTACGTATAAAAAACAGAATTTTGCATCTGAATGGAGTTTTATTGAAAGAACATGCTCAGTTTTGATTGCTTTGGTGGAAAATTTTCTCTTAAAGCTCCCCTAACGTTATTTATCACAGTGTCAAAATTCTCCACATCAAAACCTTTGTTGTCGATGCCCCGTTTCGAGTACGGCCAATGCCGCCCTCATTTATTTTGATGAGACTGGGGGCTCGACTTCTTCGTCTTCCTCTTCAGACTCTTCTTCCTACTCGTCTGGTACCTTCTTGGCATCTGCAACTGCTTCGGCGAGTTCGCTTGTCACCTCCTCCAGTGTTGCCTCCTCGGCGACTTCGGCATCGTCGTCGATTGAAACCCACCCTAGAAAACTCTCGATCCTGTCCTCTGTCACGTCTTCTGGGATCGGAATCGCGACTTCATTCTCTGCAACTTCCTCTTCAGTGGTGACGAAGCCCCCTTTCCTCCAGCAATTTACGATTGTCTCCGACTTCACCATTTTCCACGAAGTGCTCAACATCTCCATGGCCTGAAAAACGTCAATCTTCTTCACAACGTTGTGAGCCAAACGCATGCCAGTCTCATCGTCTTCCACTAGGTCTTGGATGATCTGCAAAATCTCTCGCCGGATCGCGGTCCGAAAGAAGGCTTTAAGAGATCGAATGATGCCCTGATCACAGGGTTGCAGAACTGAAGTTGTGTTGGGTGGCAAAAATCGAAGTGTAATGTTCCTCAGTCCTTCGACTCGAGTGTGGGCACTGCAGTTATCTGCCAAGAGAAGGATCTTGCACTTCTGGCGCTACTTCTGCGATTTTCGCAGCCTTCTCCATAAGCAGCGGACCATTGAGAGGGATGTTACGATCGTGGGCCCAATGATAAAACTGCAAAAGTGCTGCCTCGATATCCTTGTCCTTTCCATATCTATTGCGTTTCTGTGCAGGGCCTTGTTCATCTTCTGAAGCCTCACGACGAAGTTCCTCCTCTTTTTTTCACCAATTTTCCCAACATCGACTTGGACACTCCAAGCTGGTCAGCTGCCTCTCGAAGACCAATTCGGGGTGACTGCTTCTTAAGGTCATGGAACTTGTCCAAAACATCCAGTTTCTCTGTTGGTGTTCGATCCTTTCGCTTCCCCATCTGGGAAAGAAGGGAAAGGAAGATTACAGAAGTCGAAGAACGACAGTCAAAAGCACTTCACTTTCTCGTGATCAGCCTCCACACGTACACAACCACAGGCAAACCAACAGAAAAGCTTTGTGTACTGTTCATCTGAAGCAAAACTTTCAGAACAGGAAGCTGAAATTCCCCGCCGCGGGCGATTTGGACTGGATTTTTGACAAAATCTGTGAGAAAGCAGATAAGGGAGACAAGGGTGAGGATACGGGAGCAGGGCAGGGCGAGTGGGAATAGCCTAGATGACGCGGGAATTCCCCGCCGCGGGCGATTTGGACTGGATTTTTGAAAAAATCTGTGGATCGACCGACCGGTTGACACCTTGGGGCTGTCCACATTAAGCGGTGCCTGTCCAGATTAACCGGAGGATTTTACTATGGAGAAATTCCGTTCCTGGCCAACTGTCCACATTAAGCGGTTGTCCACATTAACCGGAATCCATTGTATATGCAGCATGTTCCACATCTATTGCAAAATTTTCTGAAAACTTTGTGATCGTAAGCGAAAACGTACCTTTCCCTAAACAGAATGTACACAGCGCGCAAAATGTAAACTTTGAATTCAAATGTGGCAGTCGGTAGGTTTAAAAATTATTCGGCAATTTAGAAACTTTTTCAAAGCCGAAATGTCCCCTTTCCTTAAGTGTAAAATTTAAAAAAAGGCGTAGTTTTCTAAAAAAAAGAATACAATCAATAATTTTTTCGTTTACGTTCTCCATAAAATATATTTGAATTTGAAAAGCAGTGAAAATCAATGATGAATGCGCATACTATTTAAGTAGCTACACTGTATAGTACAAACGTTTTTTATTGGTCAGAAATAAGCTCCTTATAAAGCTGAAATCCTATCATGGCTTAAATAACTTCAGAATAGACTACAAGAGAATCAGTATCACAACGTGAGTCAATGCTGAGTAGAAAAAGAGTATTAATATGTCGGGATGTGGCATGAATTCTGGTGCGTGCTGTATTAGGCGTGCGTGCGGCTACCAGACATAGGCGGCTCTGTGAAAGATCGTTAGAATCATATTTTTATTCACCCACGCTTTTTACCTCATACGCCCGTTTTTTGTTAGCAATTAACGCGGTAACCAAAATTAGGTGCGATATGAGGTATTGCAATTGTACCGTGTCCAAAAACGCAGCATGGATAACATACTCATCAAATTCAGGTACTGATTAAATACCAGTAAGCAGTCGGACGTAGTGTGCTGCATGTTCTGCATAAACTGTCCTTGTAACTACACGGGTCAGGCTGAATGTCTCTTCGGATCACGCATACACAAACACAAGCAGTGACAGAATGACAGATTCTACGAAATGGGTCACGAGTTTAGCTTCGCAGTTAAAGCATATAATGTGGGCTACGCTTAGAAGCAAGAATTTATTTAAGTCTGGATCTTCGATTAAATCTTAGTCAATCGATTTATTAATCTGGCACCGGCATACCGAGCTCTGCGCGATCATCTATGAACCGACGTTCTTGATGTTTAGTAAATTGCCACGCAGTGCAACTGCTGCTTGGTTTGCCGTTGCCGATCTTATCTCTGACGACAGAGTCCAGTAAGTGTTCGTCAGTTAAAATAGTGGTTCCATTGATCGAACAGCCTTCTTCGTGTGGCCTGTGTGTTGGGCTATAATTGCTACTTAGCCTGTAAAGATGCTGTCAACCAAAAGGTGACAACAGTCATCAGACTAGATTGGCAACCGCCGTCCTCATGGGGGAGGAGGGCTTGAGCAATCGCTATCAGGGGCTAAGTAGAACGTTAACCTCGATGAGCCCTTTGAAGACGCCGCCTTCTATCGCAGAGTGACCTTAGGAAAGCCGTAAATGACCCTTGCCGGTACCGATTTTATACTTTGCGTTTGACCCATTAATCGCGGCAATTAGTGAACGCAAAGTGTCAAGCCAGTAGCGAATCAATTAAGTCCCAAGCGGTGGTTACAGAAGTGAATAAATTCGGTGAAACCTGTGCATATTTTAAACCTATCTGCGCATGACTATGAGTATGCTTCCACCTATGATTAACTATTCCCGACGGAATTCGAAAATTCAGGACAATAAAGCCCTTGTTTCAGTGATCGCATCTTCTTCTTCTGAACTGCTTACTGGAACTCGCATACTCTCCACTATTGGTAGGCAATTACCTTCGCAGCAGCGAAGTTCAACTCTTCACCATGTCAGAGGTGTGAGCCGCCATTTGCTCGAATATCCCTCTTCCTTATCCACACAAATTCTTGGAACGCGAATGTTCTCTTTCATTCGTGGGTATCTGTACTGCTGGCATGATAAATTATTGCATGGGTCATATTCTCACGTCTACTTACTTTTGCCCATCAATGAAGCAGATCGCTAGTATCGGCCTCAAAGTGACATTATGCAGTTCTTTTATACCCCAATCTCACCTTTTATGCTTCCTGACATATAGTCTATTCCGTCTCTCTGCGATTCTCTCCCCCCCTTTCCAGCGCAGTGTCAAGACTGTCCGTCAGCTCGCGGAGATGCCGGATGACCGACGTCGTGTTCTGTTGCGAAACTTCTCGGATGAGCAGTACCGCGATATTCTCAATGTCCTGGCGGGAATGCCAGATCTGGAGTTGTCAGCCCATTGTGAGGTAAGCGCCACACACCATCTGCTCGGTCACCAAACTTTATCCCTCCTCTGCCCTTTAATTTTTATTGGTGCTGCGTGTGTAGTGTGGCCGTCTGGTGGACTGATAGTCGGGCTGTAATGGCTCTATCATCTTATCTACTCCATTGGGTCCGCGGCAAACGTGCCAGTCGCTGCCATCGTCTCCCGCTTCCAGTCTTGGTCATGACACCGGCCCCAGGTGGGTGAGGCAGAGAGAGAGAGAGTGTGCGTGCTAGATGCAGCGCAAGTCGACGTTTACCATACGCTAATTCACATGCAAGTAACCTTCTCTGTGTCCATCGTGGTGTGGTTGACCGCGTTGGCTTAGGCCCTTGAACATTTATAACTCGCTTGCCCGACCTCTCTCTCTCTCTCTGTGTGTGCGTGTAAGCCGTCTTTCCTTTGCACTTAAACTGCCTACAAGTTCACATTTGACGTAAAGATTGGATCGAGTTTGAGAGGATCGACTTATCAGGCAACTGAACATGTTCGTCCTTTTGGCATCGTCCAGCCAGGCTTCATTCCGGTAGTCGCATGAGTCGTCAGCCAACTTTAGCTACTGTGCCCAATTCGCTGAGACTTACTGCTGGCATCAGCGAGGGTAGAGATGGTTTGAAGTTGCTCGAGCTTGTATCTTAATGTTACCTTTCCTATTACAGTAGTCGCCGGCTATTATGCCCACCTCGGGCCCAGACCAAATTGGGCTTAATAAGCGGTGGGCGCATTAAGCGGAGAGTCATAGTTCTTTTATGAGTAGACGCAGCATAGGCACTATACATTACATACGCAGTGTTTTGTGTGAAGAGCTTACTTATGTACAAGAAAATAATGCTGTTTGTCTGTATTTTATGTAATAACACAGGCAAACAAAAATTATTGGTGACACGCAACCAGTTGCGCACGCACAGAGATGAGAATTTCACTCTATCCTGTTGGCAAACTGGGCTTTGTAGCCGGCGGATTTTGCTATGTAAAATTCCGTCCCAAGCGGACTTGGGCTTAATACGCGGCTTGGCTATTAGCCGTGGGCTTAATAACCGGAGACTACTGTATACTGTTGTTCTGGAGAACAGAAATGGAGTGAAGTCAAGGTAAAAAGCAAACGTGCACAGCCACGCAGAATGCACGCTTTAAATCAGGCGACCAATCAGCGTGTGCTGAGTCATCGAGTGTGTGTGTGTGTGATGCCTTTTCTCATCCGTGTGCGGACCAATCAAAAAACGGGAAAACCTTGGAGCATTTCCCACACACATCAAGGTCATCGCGCAAGTCACGGCCAATCAACGACCAACACGCTAAAGTTTCTAGAACGCCCTACATGAATGACACGCCGCCGGAATGTTCTAGAACGCTCGGGGCTCCAAAAATAAAGCGAGTTTTGGAGAGCAAAGGAAAACTTCCGTATGTTTTCTGGCTGAGCGAATATTGAATGCTTGTTTTCCAAACTCACTTTCCTTCGCGTGCCGTCGATACGCACCTTTAGACTGGGTTGGTAGCCGGTTGGCTAACTCAGTCATATTCAGGCTGTGAGCCTTTTGGTTGAACGCCAATACGTGCCAAATTAGATACCTATGCCTCGGCCACCGCGCTCATAGCCATGTCCGGTCGTGTTTCCACTGTCTCCTCTGCTCCAAGAAGATGTTGGAGGGCGGATCGTGGCATGCATTTTGCGTCAATTCAAACTTAGTTGGGTACTGATGATACCCCTCGCTTGTGATTGGTGAAGTTCCGACTCCTACGGCTCAATTGTGGTGAATGAATCCCGCACACGTCAGATAGCGGCGTTGCATATTTCTCGTCCATCTACTCGTCAGGCTAAGCAGTCATAAACCTCGATGCCCGCCTTCGGGCCTCCACAGCACGGCAACTGTTGTGACACGGAAGGTTGCTAGCTGGCTGGCTGATTAAGTTAGTCCTACTGAGGCCGCAATGCCATCCTCTAAACGTGAACCTTTTTTTTGAAGACCAAGGCGTGCCCGTATGGCCGTAACCTAAGTTAATGGGCAAGACCCTTACCTCTCATCAGCTGCTACCTCTCATTGCATAACAGGAAGGACGTAAGAGAAATTAACAAAATGAAATTAATACAGAAAAATCGATGCAAACAGCAAGGTCATAGGAAATGGCCAAACGGCTAATCAATAACGTAAGGAAGTTAAAACACTGTGGGCAGCAAAAGGGTGGAGAAAACATTAGTAAAGGCGACTGTGTGTATCTGGAAGCCGGATTTTACCAGGGTTAATCACATGCTCCAACTGTTTACATAGGTCGGGTTTTGACTACCGTATATAGGCTGCCTCCGGGTAGCGCAAGGTACGACTTGTTCGTGCTCGAATAAGTACGCGGAAGAAAGTTTTAGGGTCCACAGAATGGCCCATATTTATTAAATGCCCTGTAATGGCGGAACGAGGCTTTCTATGTTTCTCTTTGGAAAGCCAACTAGGCAAGTGCTCTTGCTGTTCCTGCAATCTATAAATTTGCACCTGAAAAACTTTACTTTAAAAGACCCTTACCGTTGCCATCTTTCGGCCCTGTTCCGCGTGGGAAGCGAAGAAGTGGCACACCAGGTGAGAGGAAAAAATGTCTTCGATGCAGAGCTAATGGAGAATAGGCTGGAGGAAATTGGCAGCCGGAAGAATGTGCGTCCGTAGACGTGAGGGCCGGCTTCCGAGGGACGAGGACGTGGAAGTCGTCATAGACACCTCCAGCGAGGTCATGCGTGTTGTTATGTCCTGCCCAAAGGCCGTGTAAACCCTCAGGGCTGAAAACAACTAGAAGTAGAAGTCCTTTTTGCATGACTACTACCGATTCGTAGCGTTAACTTAGCGCGTTTTCCTTTAAATTTCAATGGCATTCTTCTTTTAAAAAACACAAATTTTGAGTCTAAAATCAATGTTGCAAACAAGAATAACAGCACTAACTGTATACCAAATAGCGCACTCAAATTATGGTCGCGTTATCGATTTTGCTCAAATCTCGGCTGTTCTGGTATTTGAGATAGCTTTTTGATGGCAAATCATGTTTCTGCCTGCTTAGCCTCCTTCTACCTTCGTCTTCGTGCTTCCTCTTCCCACCAATTTTACCACAATGGAACAGTGTAAACTATTTTATTCCGTTCCATTATCGAGCTTGTCATTTGAAAAGCCCGTCTTGCTAGGCATTACCAATTAAATTGCACCAGTTCATCGATTGGCTGCAGGTGACCGAGGATACGTGCCCCTGGAGGAAGCCGAATACGGCTACACACACACACACGCACTCATAACTCGTCAACTGAGCAGAAACTCAACAATCAAACAAATTTTAGCATGAGTGGGTCGCTCATGACCGGACATGCTCGCAGATAGAACTGCTCTTCACTCGAGGCCCTACTGTGCTTCACTGTACTAACCTGCTGATATACAGAGCATCTATCAGACCGGTGTTAGTATGTGACTGCAAAAATGGCCAGTCAGAAAGGCAGACATTCTCTTGCTCGAAGTCTTCGACGCCTCCTAAAATTCGCCTGGCAGGATGGAATTTGCAATGCTGAGCTTTATTGCAGGTTTTTTTTTAACCTACCAAGTCTAGCATCATACCTTCAGCATCGTCGATTGCAATGGTTTGGCCAATTTGTCTTGCCCCAGCCATCGATGGACCTAGGCAGATTGGTCGTGAACCCCTCATGTAGTGCAAACTGGAGATACCCACATGACGGTCAACTGAAGATCTGAATCGAAGCCGTCAAGTCGGACTTCGAACGCATAGGCGTCGTAACCGCTTACGGCCTCCGTCACTGAAACGAGCACTGGGTTGACATCTGCGAGGTGCTCGCTTCCTAACACCGCCAATGGACCGCCCCTATCCCTGAAGCCGATTCATCCAACAATGGGAGGTATTCGGATCAAGTACAAGTACACTCATGAACTACCAATTTTGGCATTTGTTTTTTTTTTAGCGTGCCTTCTGCTCTCCTCTCACCCCCTTTTCCTCACTTCGCCCTCCTGCAGGTGATTGACGATGATGACCCGAGTACTTTGCCGCTGAGTTTGTTGACCGTGACTGTGCACGTTGTGTGTCGTCCGCTCCTAGTACCTGGCCAGTCACACTTTCTCTAGCTTTCGACACTATCATGTTAGTCTCCTTTTCTGCTGATGCCTTAGTTTCGGCCTACAATACTAGTAGTGTTTATGTTAATAGTAGCAGTAGTAGTAATATTAGTAATGGTCGTATTGATGGTAGTAGTAGTCGTAGTGATAGTAGCATAAATAGTGTTGAGTAGTAGTAGCAGTAGTAATTATAGCAGTCCTAGAAGTACTGGTTATCGTATTGGTAGTAGCATCAGTAGTATTAATAATGTTATTAGTATTCCTAGTCGTAGTAATAGTTGCAGCAGCATAACTATTAGTTCCGTTAGCGGTCGATGAACGTTCATCAACGAGCGTCAATATGTCTCAATATAAAATGAAAAGACGACGAGCTCGTGACTCATGAATAGGGCGCTAGACTCTGGTCAAAGGGCCGTAAGTTCGAGGATAGGGTCATGCACCATTTGGGTCTGAGTGTGACTGGCTGACGACGGCTAATGAGCCGTGGCTCGCTCCTTATCTGAAATGCTCGTAAATGGCGCTGCTTATTACCCGAGGCTGCAGTGCGCTTTAAACTGCAAACTCCGATGATGATGTGTCGGTAGGTACACTTCTCAAGGCGCGAATTGCCGACCACGCGGCAGCAGTGGGGTGAAATAATGCCAAGTCTCAAGTCCGGGTTAGATGAACATGAAGCGGACCTAGACTTCTTGATCCTTGATGTCAACAGTAAAACTGATCCCGCGAGCGCCAGAATGAAGGGCCTACGTGCGAATGTGGAGATGCCTCAGTTAGATGCGAATTTATATGGGTCAGTTGACAGGGAACTGCTGCCTGTAGATAGTGGCGTGAATGCTGACCCGGATTTGGAGGGAGATGCCGGTTCCAAGATTGGCGGCATTAGCGAAGTCGGTGGATTCAAGAAAACTGGCCTGCTTTATCATGAGGGAATAAGCAAATCAGGGTCGCTGGAGTTTGTTGGCGATGTTCCCGAGGTTGTTGTTCATGTTCCCGTGTTTTCGTCGCCCTATCCTGCATCCGTTTCTATTGATCTCCCTAGTGTTTATTTACCTTCGGGTTATTTTGCACACGTGTTCATTTTTGACACTCAGTTGCGGTCGGGTTACGCTAACCCCGCCGGTTGGGAAGCTATCGATCACGGTTCTGATTCTGCCCTTCGTGTGGGCTTACCTCCACCGACTGTTACGTGTTCTCAACTTTCATTCCCTGTTTCCACAGTTGTATTGGCTGAGTCTGAATCTTGAAAAGGCTTTTCTAGTTGAAGACTCCACACTATGCATGACATCCTCCTGGTCAAACTTGAACGGGCTAAGCGAGGACGGGCTCACCGAATTGTAAGGTAGGCACACCCATGGGAACTGCTATCGGAAAGGCTCTTTAGGTAAAAAACCAACGCCTGAATAAAGCAGGGAGACCGTTTGCCGTAGCAACATTGCTTGAAGGTGCTTTTGGCAGAATATTGCAGCACGCTGTCGATCACCGTGTTGCCAACAGGGAGAGTGATGAGACGGAACACATTAAACCGTTGTACGACTCTGAGTTCTCGGACGCTTCGGCAACGACCGAGAGCCACTTGTTAGAGAGCGCACGTGTACTGGCTATTGCGCGTTCATCCTCTGTGCGCAAAAGGGAGGCCAAGAATGTCGCATCGATCATGTCAATTGGTAGACCCGAACAAGATATTGGTATCCAGTGGGACAGAAGCATGACCGTCCTAAGTCCAGCTCTAGGTTTTGGGAACACTCTCCAGTCTGCACAAATGCGGGACTGGTGTTGGTGTCGGGGTGACAGAGCACGACAATCGTTGAAGCAAGCCCAGGTTGAAGGGGCTCGAATGAAACCACTTTTATGGAAGAGTTTGGTACGGAAGCGAGAGAACTGGGGGCTGCCCAACACTGACGAGTTAAGTAAGCAATATCATGTGAACCAGAAGCAAGCACGTTATTTGGCAGGTGTTCTTTGGCGTCGCTGGACGAAATGCTACCATCCCACATTAAAACGCGGTACTAATGGGTTTCGAGCGTCTTGATAACCGAAAGTGCGTGATGCGGCCATAAGGGTCATTGGAAGACGCGAATATAGCGAGATGGAGAGATAGTGAAAGGGAGAGAGTGTGCATGAGAGTGAAAGAGAAATCGAGAGCGGAAGATAAGAGAGGGATAGAGATCCACTTGAGAAAGGCGGGCGGCGTTGTGAAAAAACATGCTCTTAAGGTTTGCTCATTAGAGAATAGGCAGTAAAAGGGAAGTAGTTGACATGGGGCCACTAGCTGAGTGTATTTGAATTAACAGAGCCGAAGTGGACGGTACGTGGAGAATTGGCGGGTGGTGTTATTTCCGGCTGAACAAGTTTGGAATTCTCCACATCTCTTCTCCAGCGAAACTCCTGTCCGACCTGCAAAATGATTGTTTACCTCTTTCAAAGGCTGCCCCCTTCTATCCTGGAATGCTGACCGCCCATGACTGACTCAAATGCACATGACTGAATACTGCACCCCCCTCCCCGGTGTCGGCCCTTTGGTCACACTTTCACAGTGCAAAACCTCATATTTACATTGCGACCACCCAGACAGGGTACGGCGGTGTTGACCCAGATGTCTGTTCCCTCCTTTTGACTCAGTGCCCGCGGCTAATCCGAGAACCACTCGTCAAGTCACCTTACCACCACCGCCTGTCAAACGCTTGCACCCCCTTCTTTGCCGGCACGACATTGTCTCTGTTCCCGTCCGTTCCCCACCCCCTTCTTTGCCGACACAACGTTGTCTCTGTTCCCGGCCGTCCCCCCTCCCCCTTTTTGGACTGGTGCATTCAGACCAATGGGAGCCCCCAGGAACTGCCTCCTGGACTCCTATAAAACCAGATCCATGCCCCTTTGACGGACTCCCTTTACTCTTGACTTGGAATATCCATTGTTAAGGTTTGTGTATTTATTGTGTACTATTTCTCTTAATAGTACCGTACAACCTTGATAGTTGTTATCACTGGTTTTGGCGTACGCGTAACTGCTGGATACAGTTGGAGAAGTAAAGGGTGGAAACACTCAAGTTGCGGCTCATTCGACTAGATCCGGCCACAAATTCAAATTTTATGAGGCCAAAATTCTCGCAAGAGGATGAGAATTACTTGAGTCATGGTTCACGGCCCCCGATCCATCAGCAAATACAACGATTTGCCCAATCCGTATTTGGTGCTGAGACTCACGTTGACCAAAGCAGGCCGCCACTTGGGGAACGGACAGGCAGCCACGTCAGCCTACACCAACACCTAAGGGCTAGGTGGCCGGGCAATCATCACGCCCGAGTCCATCACACGTGATGGAGGTTCAACAAGTCGGAGCCCGCATGCCGTCCAGCAAACTATCCACGAGCAAGAAGGCAATTAACCTTAATTGTCGCTATATTTTCGCAGTCATGTCTGTATCCTAAAAAATACTGCAAACGCCTCTGCATGAATTACCCGTTTCTGCTACCGTTTTATGTTAATGTTTCTGATGATGAATCCGCGACAGATGTCAAAACATCAGGCGAACAAAAGTATTGTCCCAGCGATCGAGTTGTCTTCTTCGCAATTACTTCCTGGGACTCGTATGTTCGCTTGTATTGACACTTGTTGTCTAGTGCGCCTTCTCCCTTCCCCCCTCACAAGCCTCCCCTTGCTTCTCTCTCCTCCAGGTGATTGACGACGAGGACTCGAGTATTTGGCCGCTCAGTCTGGTTACCGTGACTGTGCACCTTGTGCGTCGTCCGCTCCTCAATCTCGCCAGCCTGAGCGCCTCTGGTGGTGCCGACGGTCGGGCAGGTGCTGCTGGCACCAGTCCTCTCGCTGCCGCTGCCGCCGCCAGCACCGTGGTGGATGCCTCGACGGACCTCCGCTGCAGCAAAGATGCCTCCTGGTATGTTGGCGGTGGCGACTCAGAACCGCTCTATCGCTCCATCGGGGCTGGTGGACGTGGCGCCCTCATGGCCGACGGCTATCCTGTCCACTTTGAGGATAAGGTGAGTCCGCAGTGCTGCGCCCTATGTATACGCTTGTCGTTTAGCAAGCTCCTGCTTTCAACCATATCACGACACTTTACTTTACTACTAATGCCTTTCTTTCGGCCTTTAGTATTAATACGTCTAGTAGCAGTAGTAATGATGGTTATAGTAACAGTAGTATTGTTAGTAGTTGTATTAATGGTAGTAGTAGTAGTCGTCGTAGCGGTAACAGAATAAATATTGTTTATTCGTAGTAGTTGCAGCCGTAGCGATAATAGTGGTAGTTGTAATGATGGTAGTAGTGGTAGCAGTAGTATTATCATTCGTAGTGATAGAAGCATTAATAGCGCAGTGGTATTTGTAGCAATAGTGATGTTGGTTGTAATCTTGGGGATAGGAATCCCGGTAGTTGTAGTAATTGTGATAGTAACAGTAGTGGCGGTACTGGTAGTTGTAGTGATGGTAGTATTAGTAGTCGTAGAGATGGAAGCATTACTAGTGTTTATTATTGGTAGTAGTTGTAGTGTTTGTGACCGTAGCCATAGTAGCAGTAGCAGTGATAGCAGTAATAGTGATATTAGCATTAATAATTAATATGTGGAAACATTTGAGGCCGCAAGCAATTCAAACAGCCACGAAAATCGGTCGGTGCAATCGACTGACATCTGGGCGAATGGTCGTTCACATTTATCTGATGCGAACAGGGGATCAGACACCACGATGCAAGCGAGCGAGTTTTTGAAACGTCAGCCAGAATACACTTTGGTTCCAGAAATCGTCTCCACTCCTTCCTCTTCCGGGGATGATGTAAAGAGCAATAATAGTATTTATTAGTAATAGCAGCAGCAATCGTATTGATATTTGTAGTGGAATTAGTAGTCATCTTAGCAGTATTCGAAGCGAAAGTAGCCTTACTAATGTTTATTTGTAGTAACGCCAGCAAAAGTAGTAATAATACTGGTATTTTGGCTGTACCGATGATGTTAGTAAGCGTAGTGGTAGTATTAGTCGTAATAATGATACTAGTGAAAGTGTTAGTATTCCTTGTAACCGTAGTGAATCCTCGCGAGGCCCGGTTCATAAACATATTTCCAACCCACTCGGTGTTTGGTCTGATGTTCGAAAAGTTTTACCCTGTCGCTCATTCTATTCAATGGCGCTACTGACTGGATTCTTGGTAAAGCCCTATGCTTAAGTGAAAATGGTGAGTTCGCACCTAGCTGGCGGATAACTGATGTTGACTACGTCGCTGATATAGCTTTGCTAGGTATGATGTCACCGGTGAATTAGGCCGCTATATTGGTCTGTTTAGCCATGCACGTTGCAAAGCATATATATGGTTCCCGTGGTCGCCTTACCCTCTCAATTGTGTCCGGGAACACGCATTTTCGTTTCTAGTATGAACACATATATGTAGAATTAATGGAAACAGTTTTTTTTGAATTCGGTACCCGCAGCGTGTCACAGAATTTTAGGATTGGAGCAGTTATCTTGTTGTCACTCTACGCAGGGTAGTCCGATGGCAGTTGTCACCCAGTGGGGTGAAATAGACGAAGCTGGTGTTTATCTCTAAATTTATGTTAACGGCAGGCATAAGGTGTTGTTTGTAATGCTCCACGAATAAAGGTGAACAACACTGAACTAAAAGTTGTGGAACGCTTCGCCTACCTAGGCAGCACGCTCTGTCGTAACTGCAAAACCGAAGACGAGACTGCTCACCAAATCTGCAAAGCTAGTCAAACATTTGGTCGGCTTAAAGCCTCCATCTGGAATCGCCACGGGCTGCAACTATCTACAAAACTAAAGATGTACAGGGCTGTCGTCCCCACAACACTCCTATATGGAGCAGAGACCTGGACCGTCTACGCAAACCAAGCTCAAAAGTTGAACCATTTTCACCTGAGCTGTATCCGCAGAATACTAAAGTTGCGATGGCAGGACAGGATTCCGGACACAGAGGTGCTGGAGAAGGCAAACACTTTCAGCATCCACGCCATGCTGATGCAGATACAGCTGTGCTGGAGCGGCCATCTGGCGCGGATGGACGACAAAAGACTACCAAAGCGATTGTTATACGGTGATGTCGCTGAGGAGGCTCGCCTGCAGTGAGGACAAAATAAGCGCTACAAGGACACCCTGAAAAACTCTATGAAGTGCCTTCAACTCAACACGAACACCTGGGAACAACTCGTGCTGGACCGAACAGCTTGGTGACGTACAGTAAAACGTAGCACAGCTACCTATGAGACCAGTAGGATCGCTACCGCAAAGGCAAAAAGGGCGGCCCGACGGGGCACTACCCAACAGACAAACGGTGCCAACACACAAGCCCCTCCAACCAGCTCGCGTACAAGCAAAAATCTACCTACGCCCTCCGTCGCGTCACTCTTCTATCGCACATATCACGCAGCCAACCTCCTCCACCAGCTGGCCGCTGGATGGGTCGATCACCGCCTCGCCTTTCCCGATATGAGGAAATGGCTTCCACCACGAAGAAATGCCCAAAGGCAAGCTATTCCTCCCCCCTCAGGTCAAGATGAAAGAGTTTAGTCTCACCCTATATTCTTCCTAGCTGCAATACTTAAAGCTCTTTACACTGTCAGTCTATAATATCTATAGACAAGCTCGATGGGATACTTCAGTAAGCTACAGCAGTAGCAGCTGGCGGGCAATATAAAATGCACCAAGCCTTGTGCGGCAAATATTACTCAGATGACTTGTGGACTAGCAGCCAGATCATGGTAATGTACGTGACTTGCTCTCAGCATCTTAAATGCATCTTTACCACTAGAAATGGAAGCGCTCACAGGGCGGTGCTACTACTGGAGCATGCTATTATGTAACCAAATTGTGCCCCCTAAACGACTCGCGCGGGAACTTCGCGCGTGAGGAAAAAATGGGGCAGATCAAGATACGGCAAAAATTATTCGGGGTACGAGTCGACAAAATAAAGGTCACTTTTCCCCGTGCACAACACGAAAGTTACTTCACCAAATAACCTACCTATCTCGCTGTGCTCTCACTACTTACTGCTAGCCACAAGAGTAGGTTAAATGGTACAGTAGGCGTATCTTAACTCAGATCTTGAATGACTCTGTTCTAGTTCAGTCTGGTCCTCCTAGCTGATTTAAATTCCTGCGCTAGGTAAATTAAAACTAAACAAATAAGATTCCTTATCCAGCTCTGTTTCAAGCTGCTTGGCTAATAACTCATTACTTAGTTCAGACGCTAGTGCATATATTAGCATATGTAGATGATTATCTTATTTCATGATTGTTCAGCTATTTTAGTTTGGACTTGTCCCATTATCATAGTTTCTAATCTTTAGCTCACTGCAGACCTTGCAGGTACTTCTTAACAGCTAAACATAACAATTAGCCTAATTAAATCTCAATCTAGTTGACTTACTTCGATGGTGTTAAAGGGAACCCTAAACCATAAATGCCGAACATGATGATGATGACGATGTCGCTGGTGAAGATTTAAGGGGTATTATTTTAAGCGACTGTAACACCATAACGCAAAGTAGCTTGATGTTTGCGATCGAAATTAAGGCGCGTACGCGTTAAGTCGGACACATGCTCACCTGCAAAAGGGATAGCCATTGGCCTCTCGCAAGCCAATCATTGCGCTCGGTCGACAATAGCTGTCAAAGCGCGCTGACAGCTAGCCAACGGAGATCCCGCTCGGGATAGTTGCACAACTGCCATCACAATGCCAGATCTGCACGTATCTGCTGACCTACGTTCCTTCACACGCGGTGGACGTACCCGACAAAAGCGCCGAAAAGAAAACACGGGTTTCTTACCTAGTCATCTATGGCAAACAAACGGGTGATGGTAAGCACATATTCCCATCTGGTGTGGTTATAGTGTAATATTGGATGATTGCTTTCTCATCCAGGTAAAACAACAATATGGGAAACACTTTGTTAACCTACTGTGCTAACAGCTAGAGTAAGAGGGGCCTCCATTTAGAATTCTAGGGCCTACTCGGACACAGGCTCATCTGCAAATGGGATAGCCATTGGCAAATCACAGTGCCCCATCTGCGATAGCCGTCAAAAACGCGCTAACAGCTTCCAAACAGATAATTCGCTCGGAATAACCGCACAACTGCCATCAAATGGCAAATCTGTACACACCTGCTGATCTGTGCCTCCCACACGGTGGAGGAACGACGTACTAGACACAACCAGTGAAAGGAAAATACCCAGGTGTACTACACATGCATCTCGTGCGAAAAGGAGGACGATCGTAGGCTCAAAAACAAAAACATTGGATGCTTGTTTTCTCATCCAGCTTAGCAAATTTCTAGAGCAAGATGCGCCCCTACTGAACAGAAGTTACGCCGAGCTAGCTATCTGGGGGTAAACCACATTTAAACTAGACCATTGCTACAAGAGTGGTTCCATTGGCCTTACATATGGAAAATCAAACAAGCACGTTCAAGCATGTTCAAGGAGTCTAGGGGCCTTAAAGTGGGCGCACTCGCTAACCTACAAATTTGGCAGTCATTGGCCATTCAAAACCCAATCAGGGCGCTCGATCGACGTAAACGACTACATATCTTGTACGACGACCAAATCTGCTAGATGTCCGGCCAAATCACCCTGCCTAAATCTGCTGATCTGCAAACTCACACAGAGGAGGCATGCGCTCACGACAACATGGGTGTCTCACACAATCACCAAATTAAGACGCGGAAACATGTGTCCGCATGAAGCCTAGGATGCGCGTAAGCTTGCTATTCTTTAATTCTTTAAGTATAGTCTAGCTATCCTAAACACAGCAGTAATTACGCTTTATTAAATACACATAATTATAATCTAGCTGGTTGTAACTTCATTATACAGTTTATACACAAATGTACCTCTTAGCGTACGGAGTCAAGTCTCTCAGCTAGATTTCCTAAACTCTGATAGTACAGTCTAGTCTTCAAAGCCTATTCAAACCTTAAGCCTATTGCAATCTCAGCAACACTGTACTCCCATAGTACCGTACTTGTATCGCGGTAAGCTCATACCTCCACCTGTTATAATAAATTGATAAAATAGGATGCATGTCTTGCCACTGAACTTTGAATACCTTTATAGAAAAATTACCACTATCACTATTGCTACCAGCATCACTAATATTTCCTTATACCTGCTGCACTGACTTAGACTGTCATGTCAACTATCGATACAATTTTAAGAATATATTACTACCCAACTATGATTACTAGAATTAACACTGTTAGCAGTGGCATATTACCTCTAGCAGCAGTATCGTGGTCCAAACTTTTCAAAATGCGACAGCGGCAGTTAAATTGCCTTATTAGTTACACCAACTTCAAAACTAGCTCAGTTAAAGTCTAGCTGGCTATAACTTCATGCAGTCAAAATAGTACCAGAAATGCTACCAACCAGCTGCACCCCGACTTATTAGTATTAGAAATATCAGTAGCAGTACCAGCCTTGATTTCCAGCACTCTGGTTTGACAGTTACTGAAGTTGGGTTTCTACTCGGAGTACCCTAAACCCTCATTCTCACAAAGTGCTGAAATCAACGGGATATGAGCAGGAGTTCTGAAAAGTCCAAGCTATATATGGATACTGTGGTAGGTGTGTAGTTGGGCTATAGACGACAAACTGCATGACATAAGTGCATGGTAGGACTTGTAAATTACTTTAAAAACGCCCTATTATAAACCAATGCTAATCACTATTACCTCACACAGATTGAGAGTGCATATTGGGTGCGACTTCTTGAAAAGCACACAAGAAATACTGATAGTATACTATCTACTGGCCTTACTATACATGAGCAATAGAAAATAGCACTCGTAGTATAGGCACGTACCTATAGCAGCAGTATCTGAGTATCTAAGAAGACACAGCCTGATGGATAGACTTGAGCGGGTGGAAACTAAGGCAAACGCTTTTCTGCTCAGGGTCAACGCATGTGCTTACACGAAATAGCTCTAACTCAGAGTCACACTACTTGTTGAGACAAAGGGGCATGCGCCTCAAACCAGCGTCACTTCTGACAAATTTTAGCGTCAGAGATAGTACTGATTTTGAGACTCGGCTACGTCGTTAGCCAGTAGAAGTAGATACAGTAGTAGCCGTATCAGTCTCGACCTCCTTGGACCTGTGTTCACACCTACTATGGTTGAGTGAGGATAGATATTACAGTAGTACCAGCGCAACAGGCTACTGTCACTTAAGACTAGGTTATGTGGTGTATTGGCTTGCATTTGATACATCAGCCCACGCCTGACCCGTCATGTCTCTTCGAGACTCATGGGAGCAGGTGAAGAGTGCGGAGCCGCTTACTACGTCCTCTATCACTTAAAACTAACCCCTGAGGCCGTCAACTACTGTACCAACCGGTTGTTTCACGTTTTGGACTTCATAGAAACCGATGGTCGAACACAAACAGTGGGTAAAATGTGCAATGGTTAGAACAGTGTTCAGAAAGAGCCTGGCGGAAACGGAGACACGAGAAATGGCGTGAAAACTGCATTACCGATTCTACCGCACCCATACTACTGAAATCCTCGGAAGTAGTACCGCTAATTCCAGCAAGGATCAAACGCATTTAGCTGCCACCTTGTAGGGGTAAGACCAAAATTAACTACTTCACGCGCAAACCGCCACGTTTTCCTTAAAAGGGGCCTTATAAAGGGACGCCGCAGAGAGGAATGTTGGCGGTCGACAACTTGCAAAAAGCATCTACCAAAAAGTCCTGTTGTGTGCAAACGAGTTCTGATTTGTAACGTTGTGCAGTAGGAGGAAGTCAGTAAGAACGGCTTAACATTATTGCATTCCGAACAACCTATTAGTGACCACTGGCTTGCCCTTACCACATTTGAACAATTTTCCACTCACGAGTAAATCTTTCGCGTCAGGAGGATTTTGTAGCGGTAACATAGTCTCAGTTTACAGCAGTTTATTCGCTAAAGAGCAAGCAGTGAGTTGGAAAAAATGAATGTTGGAATAAATGGGTTCTATACAATTATGTAAAACTGCGCTTTTATTCGTGAGTCGCCAGAAAAAAGATATTACCACCGGGAAATTTGGTGGGTTTCATTCGACAAAGCAAATGACGAGCTAAACTTCACGCCACGCCAGCCACCTGCGCCTACTCCCAGAATTAGATGGTTGGCCGACTACGACAGTGGACTGGTGATGGAGGAGGATGAGGTAGCGCATTTATCGCTATAATCAGCCTGGCACGTGAACGTGTCGTGAATTTACGTGGCAAATCCCCCCCCCTCGGGACTAGGAGATGTCCAGAGCCGGCTCTAAGTTAACTTTAATTTCTCGTAAAAAGCCGGCCGACTTAGGCTTCCTGCCGTGCCAGCCACGGCACGCATTCCCAGCACAAGTCTCGGAGGATGATCCCGGGTAATCTGGCCGCACGACACATTAACGCGTTTCTCCATATGGCACTTCGACCATCGGTATCGATGATGTCCAGCGTATGCCCTACAACATGTTGGTGCAGGAACGGTGACTTCCACGTCAATTGGTTTACCATGATAGTAGATTAGCCCTGGATCTACCGCACTCGCTTTTCTCTCACCCCCATGAGCCCGGTGTCAGGACGTAGTCAAGACAACCAGAGGCGGGATCGAACGCCGGGGGCCGACGCGCCCGAAGCTGACCTCAGGCGTACTACCGCATCTGGCTAGGATGCCCGTGGCATGGGATCGTCATAAAGGTCTTATTAAGAAGGGGTGATAACAGCTTTACTCTCAGCCCGCCGATCAGCCATTCCATACAACGAAACACATACTAGACTGGCCGCGCGGTCCGAGTTGCCCGTCATTTGGCAATGCTCCAAGTTACGGCTTTAAGTGCACCATGGTAGCTTGAAGCGCGTCACTTTGTTTATAACGAGGAAAAAAATGCGCTGATGCGCCGTCAATGTCAACCTCTTCTCCCCTGCCGCGATCATCAGGCCACCGTCCACGTTGGTCGGTTTTCTAATGTGCAATGAGCGCAGTCGCTGAATGGAGCGACGAACCCATCTTCGCCTGCCACAGCACGACCTGGCCCCTTTGACACACACACATCAGGGTTTACACAGTCGGAGGCTTAGAAGGAAACGTCGCCACCTGACTCCCAGTCCACCCATCAACTGCTAAACGCAGACCACGCACTGGGCTGACAGTGTGCCTGGCATGCACGATTCTATCGTGAAACGCTAAATGACTTCGAAGGCTGCTAACTGAGGTGACACATTTTGTGTGGCTCTCTTTGGGTTATCCAGCTGCGCCTGCCCGTTTTCCGGTGTCAGGACGTAGTCAAGACAAGCAGAGGCGGGATCGAACGCCGGGGGCCGACGCGCCCGAAGCTGACCTCAGGCGTACTACCGCATCTGGCTAGGATGCCCGTGGCATGGGATCGTCATAAAGGTCTTATTAAGAAGGGGTGATAACAGCTTTACTCTCAGCCCGCCGATCAGCCATTCCATACAACGAATCACATACTAGACTGGCCGCGCGGTCCGAGTTGCCCGTCATTTGGCAATGCTCCAAGTTACGGCTTTAAGTGCACCATGGTAGCTTGAAGCGCGTCAGCTTGTTTATAACTAGGAAAAAAATGCGCTGATGCGCCGTCAATGTCAACCTCTTCTCCCCTGCCGCGATCATCAGGCCACCGTCCACGTTGGTCGGTTTTCTAATGTGCAATGAGCGCAGTCGCTGAATGGAGCGACGAACCCATCTTCGCCTGCCACAGCACGACCTGGCCCCTTTGACTTACACACATCAGGGTTTACACAGTCGGAGGCTTAGAAGGAAACGTCGCCACCTGACTCCCAGTCCACCCATCAACTGCTAAACGCAGACCACGCACTGGGCTGACAGTGTGCCTGGCATGCACGATTTTATCGTGAAACGCTAAATGACTTCGAAGGCTGCTAACTGAGGTGACACATTTTGTGTGGCTCTCTTTGGGTTATCCAGCTGCGCCTGCCCGTTTTCTGCTCTCACTTGAACCCCTTACCCGTCCGCCTCCTCTCTCTCTACCCCCATCCTTTTTTTAATTTCTGGTGGCCACACGCAGTTATGCTCACTTCCCCCATCTTCGGGGTAACCATTTATCTCGACCTGTAATCGTCTCTTCTGCTTTTTTTGTTTGCAGGCCATGGATGGTCTTGCGGAGGCGCCCACCGGTCGTAAGCCGGCCGTACCCGTGTGGGACAAATCGAAGAAGCGCAAGGGCGGTGCTAAGAAGGGCAAAACACGCAAACTGACTCGCGGTCAGCAGCAGCAACAACAGACCCAGAAGGAGAAGATGACAGCTGCCGGAAAATCTACAACCACCACAAACAGCTCTGAAGGTTTGTCTACTGCTCCTCATCTCCCTTTTTCTGCCTGCAGTGGTTTCCATGCCGCTATTAGCCCCCACCGTTTTGTTTGTGGCTGGACCTGATGGCGTCCCCGGCCAGTTGAGCCTCTCCTTTTCTGGTCACTTCACTCTGGATCTGCTTGATTCCGTATTCTTAATGATATCCTCACGAAAGTGAACTCCTAGCCACCGCTTTCTGTCATAATCTGGTGTATTGTGTGGTGATCAAGTCGGATGTATGGCACGCGTAGACGAGTTTTTACACTTTGCCAAGCGCTACGCCTCCGTTCATTCTGAGGTGTCCGGTCTTGTTGCCGGGCGCAAATGAAAGAGTGCGGTAGATGCAGCACAAGTCACCTCCACACACCCGGGCTCGGCGGACCGCGTTGCGGGGCTAGTAGCTCGACGTGTTGTCGGTGGATGGATAGGATTGTGCCCCGGTCAGTTGGACTTCTTCCTGTCTGGTTACTTCAGTTTGGATCTGCTTACTTTGAGGATTTGCTCTATGTCCTCCATCACACTCTCACGAAAGTGATATCCTAGTCACAAGGTGGAGCATTTTATAGAGGTCAGGCCGTGTGCGGCCAAATGGGCTGAATTGGCTCTTTCGGCTTTGTCGAACGCTACCCCTCCGGTTGTTCTGATCCATTCAGTTATAATAATAATAATAAAACTCTCAAGCACTCGCCGTTCTTTGCCGGTGGCGCATTCGACTATCGATCCGCAAGCAAGTTGCCCCTTCAAAGGTCAAATCTGCTAGCTTGTCTTATTCACCCCTATCGTAAGTACTGTTAGGCATTGCCTTACACCCTTACCTGCTAGCCGAGTCAGCCTAAAGTAAACAGACACCAATAGACGCGAGGTTAGTGAAACTACGTTCCCGTTAGTCCAACTTCGAGGTTTTAAAACACCAGTGGTTTGCGGTCTGCAGACTGCATAGAAATCCGGTAAACTGAACCTACAAAAAAGCCTGCTTAATCTATCTAGATGGTGGGAGTTTTGATTAGCGTGAGTTTTGATAGGGGGCTTTTCGAAGTGCTTGGAACTGAAAAAAAAAATATATCGCATTTAATTTTGTGCGGTTGATGTTACCTTATTCGTTTTGATTGGATAACACACATGCGTATGACCTCCCATCCCACTACCTTGGGCTTGTGTTTAATTTCGGTGGGAGTTCGCATTCCCTTTGGGGAAAAAAGCGAAAAGAGAGGCGAACCGTATCTCGCCTTTGATTTCTCTCGAGCGAAAAAAATCATCTTATCGTCATTGAGCCGACCGCGGTGCTACTTCCATCAGGACAATCCTTTTGTACGGCGGCCTTCAGTTAGCCCCATTGCAACTAGCTTATTTGACTAGCGACTCTCAGATAATGAAATGGCGTTTCATAGAAAGCATCACAGCAAGAAACATGCTCTTTTTAATACCTCCCACCGCCAAACATCCTCGGTGACTGAAATAGACGATGCGATCGCAAGAACAGGAAGTTTATTTGCCTGTTGGATTCTGTCGAGGACCATAGGTGAATGTAGAATAGTGTGATACGTGCAGAGTTTGGTGTGATATGTGCACATATTGCGCGGTATTTATATCTCGTAGCGGCCATTCGCGTGCGTATTATACTTATCAGCTCCCGTTACCACCGCTGTGGTCGTAGTTGATAACTTAGCAGTCTGCTTTTGCGTCGTTAATTGCCGTGGGCTGGATAATTGCGCGACAATTATGTTAGCTCTCGGCGTAGTTGTTGCTGTGCCCGGTCCTTCCTACCTGACTGATTCTCTTGCTCAGTCAATGTCTCAATAAGGCGTATGAGAACGGCAATTCGTTGCGCTTGTTGATTGATTGTAGGCCTGAGAACCATGACTCGAGCAACTCGCGGCTCACGCTGTTGTTACCTCTTGAAAGAAGTTTGAAAATATGGCCAGGCACCGGCGAGTGAGCTGCAACCTGGGAGTAAGCGTCTTTCCTGTCCACTGTGGTAATGCCACCTAGGAAATAACCCAACGTAAAAGACTCTACGACTGTCACAAAACGTCCTTTACACGTTTTGTCACACAGAATCACCAAGGATTGCCAATAGAAGCGAATATGCGGCTTTCCGGAAGCAGTTCGAACGTAGAAGATGCGATCGCTAGAACAAAAAAGTTCATGTTCCTGACGTTGTGTCGGGCTGGAACTGTGTGCTTCATCCTGACAACGGGTCTGCCCACTGAACCTTAAAAATCAACCAGTGTTTTTTTGAGCAAAACGGCATAACGACGATTTCTCATTTCGCTTTCTAACCTGAACTAGCCGTCTACAGTTTCTACTTTTTGTCAAAGGTAAAGAAAATTCCAAATTAATGGCGTTTTCAGAACGTAGAATCGGTTAAGAAAAAAAACAGACGCACTTAATAGGTTAAGCTTGGAAGAATTAAAAAAAGATGGAAAAGACAAGCATGCGTATCTGTAATGTGAACAAGGTTAAGATCACGTAATTAGCAGGATTTATTGACATCATACATTTTTGTTGTTGTGACAACTACCCTCCCCCTCCTCTAATTCCTCACCATGCGTCCACATCTAGGACTAATTGTTTCTACTGACTTTACCTATAAAAATTCGCCCTTCGAGGCTGACACTTAATTGGACGGTTAATTCTCTTATTAATAGACAACGACCGTCTGCAGTTGAATGAGAGGTCATGAAATTGTATAGGTAAAATAATCCTGCTTATCTCATGATCTTGGCCTTGTTAAAATTTCTTTCAACGTGACCTCCCTGTGGCGAATAATGGCAGTTGAAGATGTATCACAAAAAATAATCGTCATGATTAAGGCATGTTATCGTTTCACCACTGCGCGTGTTCTTGTCCACAATAACTTCTCAGAACCCTTCCCTATTCGGTCTGGCGTTCGACAAGGCTGCGTAATGCCACCCATTCTCTTTTTCTAAGCTATTGATTGGGTTCTCGGGAAGGCCCCACAAGAAAATGACAGTATTGAGCTTGCACCTGGGCGCCGGTTGACTAATCTCGACTATGCCGAGGATATCGCATTTCTAGCTTCGAGATTTGGCGATCGTGAAGCTGTGGTGTAAAAAGTGAACGAGGTTTCGAAGTCAGTCGGTTTGTCAATAAACGCTGGGAAGACCAAAGTGCTTTAATGCTGCATCCCTGCCTAAGAGAAGGCACCTCTCGACATTAGTGTTTGTCAACTTTAAGGAGTAGATAGTTTAAAATGCCTCGGAGTGACGTGGCTGCCGAATGGATAGAATAAAGATGAAATTTTCTCCCGAATTGGCACGGCACGATGAGTTTTTTCCAGCCTTTGAAGTTCCTATAGACCTGACGCGATATTCATATCCCCACAAAGATCCGTACGCAACATGTATCTGTGCAGTCCTTTCTTCGTTGCCGATGCGAATGTTAGGCTTCGCGCTTGGACGATGAACGGAAGCTAGAAGTCTTTGACCAATACTGACTTAAACACACCCTTCGAGTGAAGTACACCGACTTTCGCTCAAATGAGACAGTCCACACTCACTGCGACAAAATAACTACCGTATTCCAGACCACTCAAGAAAGATGACTGAGGTGGTTTGGACAGTTTCTTCCTCGCCAACCTCAAGAGCTCAGTGCTACTGCTCTCAACTGGAAACCGTTGTCTGATTGGAGACGTCGAAGAGAAGGTCAGCTAAAAACCTGGCTCGACTCAGTCCTGCATCAGGACATGGAAGTGGTTCTGGACCTGCGATATTCAGTCTCCGACGCTGGCGAAGATGCTTTCTGGAGCTCTCCAGATCTGCTGCCACCCGTTGTCATGCTTGGAAACGTACCCACCTCGTGACCTCACTGAGGCTGGCTAGACCAGACATGCTTACAGCCGTGACAAGTACAAGTTGTCCACAAAATACTTTGCAACGATGAAGACTGCAATTAAATTGGAGAAAAAGGCCTCAAATTGCAGACCTGCCTACACGATCAAAAACTAGCGGCTTGGAAACTAGACTCAAACTCTTAACTCGCAGCACATGTCGCAGAGACTGGCCATGATCTCGATTTCCAAGGAGCGAACTTCGTAGGCCGAGGAACCTCAAAAGCCGAAAGGCTGACGCTTGAGGCATGGTACTCAGATGCCAACTCTGTCTGCAGACCTCTAGACCTGCTCGCGGCCTACAAATTCTTGCGCCATTATGTGGAAAAAAAGAGAACAAAGCCAAACCAAAACTTAGAATCGCAAGCGAAGAGGACCCCACAACGAACCGACCGGAAGAAAAGGCAGGGTTGCCAGGACCGTCTGCCGGGTGATAAGGCGCCACACTAATTGCTGTTCATGACCCCCTGCTATACCGACGCCTAATTAGTGTACATCACTATAAGTGCCCCCAACTCCATTGACAGCTAATTGCCCTCCTCTTCCATCTATTTTGATTGCTGTTTTTAACACCTTCACAACCTGATGATTTCTGACCTTTGATTGGCCTATGACCTCTTTTTGATTGCTACTTATCATCTCTGAAGATGGAGTCCTGTAAAATTGCAATGGGTCAGAATACTAAATTAATTGATCTGGTGCTCGATACGTCTTTTTCCTGGCTCGCGAACCTTCTCATTCGTTCAAGAATCCTTACCCTCAAATGCAGGCCGTTCTAATTCCCTCCTCTCTCTTTTTCCTCTTCCCTCCCATTCCTGTCTTCCGAGTAGATGCCAATGGTGCTGTTCTCACGACGACGATTTCAGACGACACCGCCGCCATTGGCTCAGTGCTGCCCGAGGACGTGGCGGTGCCCGATCGTGTGGAGGAAAAGGGGGAAGAGGAGGAATCTGAGATGTTGGCAGGCAGCGGTGGAGAGAAGTCCACGGCTGTCGCCGCTGGCGACGCCGCCGAGCCGCATAACCTCCCAGATGCTGTCAAACGTTTCGAGAGCGACGCCAAAAAACGCGAGGCCAGCCGTCGCCTGGACGCGCGGGAACGCTGTACCCACCAGGTCCACTGTCCTTTCTTCCCCACGGTGCGTCTTCCTCCCCTTCCCCGCTTCATTTTTACTCACCCCACCTCCCCTACCAGGCACTTGGAGTATCAGAAAGAGGAGAAGCATCCAATTGGATAGATTTACTATAAGTTTGACGTTTCCAGTAGTTTTCTCGTCTACCCATCGTCACAGAATGGACACTGGCTCATGGTCCTCGTCTGTATGCCGCTATTTCTTCCGTGTGCGTGTTCTACCAATCATGACTGAGTCACAGTCTGTGTCTCGCGCCTCGCCGTCAGCCTCCTCGTTCACCCTGTCTGTCGCCGTGTCGCATATGTTGGTATCGCCCTCATTTGCGTTCCTTCTGTCTTCGCGCGTCATGTCTCGAGTTTTTTTTAGGCATAAACATATAAGTGGAAATTCTGGTTGAGGGTCCGGTTGTTGCATGCTGTGTCTGTCCGCGGATAAAAAGGTTCTTAAAACAACATAGGTGTTCGGTAAATGTATGTGATTGTTTATTAAACCGTCGGTTGACGCCCAGGCTTTTTTAATTGGCCTTGATGTGTGATCATCACCTCGGTCCACAATTTCGAGCGCGCCAAGGTTTAAGTTGTGCCACATCTGTGCAGCATAGATTGCTACCTCCGACACCAATCTCCCCACGGTGGATCTATCTCCTTACCTCTCCATCTGCGCTTCAGATGGCGGAGCAGCCCCTCCAAACCATGCTGCTACGACTCTTCCTCCTCGCCGCCGGGATTGAGGCCCAGCCGGCAGGGCTCCGGATCCAACAAGGGCTACAAGCCAGTCAACCTCAGACTTTGTGTCCAACTTTTAGCAACCAGCTTGTGCTCATGCATCCGCGTAGGCAGTTGTCGGCCTGTTTCTCCAACATAATTGCGCATCCCACACCTGCACTGAAGTCGGTAGACAACGTCTGACTCATCCTGTTTATGTGTAGGGTCTATCGACCGCATTACTTGTGGTCGGATTGTGCAAGTACATTTATGGGTAACTCCTATTCCGAGAGGCGCGGGCCATCTAGCCAAAATTTCGGAGGCCCTTTTCATGTACGGGATGCTCCGCCACGACTTTAATGGGCAAGGAGGAACTTTGTCTTGTCCCCTTTGGCAGTTTGGAGTATTCATCGGCTTTTCTAGCTCCTGCTGCTCCCCTCTCTGTTCATACCTAGATGCGCGTATCTGTGTGGGCTTGGAGGGGTGCTGGGCGTTGGCCTAGGGCCCAACAACATCAGGCAGCGCCGTTTCCACACTGGCATTGGTTGTGTTAAAGTTCTCTGTCATTTCCTGTAAGTAGTGCACTCTCCGCTTCCATTATTTGAAGCAGACCACGAAGTTGCGATCGCGGGGAAGTCCGAAATCTCGGACCAAAAAAATCTGATTCCAATGATCACCGCTTCTTCTTTTGAACACAAACTTGTTCCGTTTGTAGTGATTTGGTTTCACCTAGTCGAGCCACGGCCCTCTAAACATCTGGTTAAGTCCAACGTCACTGGCAGCGATGGGTATGTGACGGACGCTCGCGAATATGGGCGATTTCAGTAGTCAGATGCTCCGAAAACAACCGACTGTTGTCCTAGAATTCAGCTCACCGACGACGATTGAGGCCTGTTTTTTACACAGTCACCATACCATGTGTGCTTACGGGGGTTATGCCTCATGTTCAAGTCACACCTTAAGACGTGTGACGTTTGCCATATCTGCAATTGCCTATGGCCTTCCTATTTCAACCCTAGTTAAGGCCGCCACCAGCGGATGCCTCTAGGCTGACAAGGAAACTTTTGCGCCAGTTTCATTGGCTGATTTTCCTTTTAAAAACAGATGGCGTTTGAACCGATCTGTTATGTCCTCTCCAGGCACGACGTAGGGTTTGCGTTTACCAACTATCTAAAATTTCCGCTGTTGTCCACAACTTCTTCTCGTTCGTTTTGCAGCCACGGAAGTTGTCGTTGGTGGACTGATGCCGGCTATCGCAGAAGAGCTGAAACAAATAAAAGGAACCCTAATCTCCCTACAGTCATCAGACTCCTGTCCTGTTACTCCAGGGAATAATTGCTACTTCATTGGATAATGAGTAGCAACCGATTGGCACATACTGGGAACACCATGAGACGTGGTCTCCTGGACGGGTTTTATCTATCCCATGCTTGCTTGTTCACCTTATTTTTTCAGTCCTTATGTAGGCATTCCTCTTGTGTTCTAATTACAGGAGAAATTTGAGGGCTGGTGGGTCTACCTGATTGATCGCAAAACACGGCAACTAATTACTAAGCCGGTGTTTTTGAACTCTCTGCAAACGGAGGAGGAGGTGAGTTTGCTTCTTTCACTGCTCTTATGCCATTCTTTGTTTAACCACCCTCCCCATACAATAGTCTTTAACCTATCGATTACATCCTATAGTTATTGTCTTCTTTCCTCTTGCTTGTTACTTCTGAGCTGTCACTGCATGTGGCCAACGACAGGTTATTTCGCCTCAGTTCAATGGTTAATTGTAATTAAAGTTGTTGGTCGGCACCTCGAAAGCCCAAACCAGATGAAACTGACCTAATGGATGGCGCTGACAGAGAGGTTAGCTTTGGTATCCATTTTGTATGTCTTTCCTCATTTTAATCGGAATGTTCATTCCTGCGGACAAGAATAAGATATTTAATCAGAACTATCTCCTTATTATACTTTAGTAGGCGTGTCAACTAAGGTTTAATGTGCTTTAGCACGTTAACGGGGTTTATGCCACCGCACCGGACGGAGATGTTATCCGACACCTCCAATGAGGCTGTTCATATGCATGGTTGCTCCTTGCCGAAAGTTGACCCATTTTTTTCATTTTCTCTAATCCCACCACTCATATGCTTTTCCCTCTCTTTGCCTAATAGTTGGAACTAAAGTTTGTTGCTCCACCTCTGCCCGGCCAATTTGTCTACACGCTATGTGTTCGCTCGGACAGCTATGTGGATTTCGACTTTGTGCACAATGTTCCTGTACGCGAGTTGGTTACCTCTTTGAACTGTGCTGTTGTCTCTTGATTCTTGTTTCCATGCCACCCGATGATTGCACATTAGCACCTTCTCTATTTATTTTGAACACCACTACACAGCCACGTCACTCTATAACTACTTTTGCCAATAGAATTGACTATGCGAGTTCCAGAAAGCAGTTCAGAGGGAGAGGAACTCTGGCACCAGGAGTTTTATCTGCCTGAAGTTTTGGATTATGTCGAAAATCTTTAATCATAAGGAATGTTAACATAGTCTTAGCAATGCACATACTCGAGCTGCTCGTGTCGTAATTCGCAGTCCCCCAGTCCATAACAAGTGCATCGATTTAGCCTTCGCATTCTGCGTACAGAGATATTGCCTGATCAAGAGAATCAGTCACGTGGGATGGGCCGGGCCAAGCAACAACAACTCTGTCGTGCAAAAATCAAGCCCGCATCAGACGTAGACAACGAAATTGCGGAAGTTAATGAGTTAAATGCAAACTGCAAAGCCATCACCACACCAATTAAGACTCCAAGCGGTAGCTACATGAGTTGATGAGCATAGTACACATGCGCATGACCACTATGAACCTTAAATACCGTGAAATCTGTGCACGCATCACCCCTATCTGCGCATGGTTCAGACTATTTTAGCATAACCTATGATTAAGGATTCTCGACAGAATCCGAAACATCATGAAAATAAAACCATTGTTCCAGTAGTCGCATCTTCTTCATAAGTACTTTAAGGCAAAAGGAGTTAATGAGGTGCATCTCATATACCCCTAGTCCCAGCATTTCGTCTTCGATAAAAGGTGGTTAAAGAGTCTTCGGAATCTTGAAATAGGATAGGCAAGGAAATAAATTCGTAGAAGTAAGTGCAAAGTGAAAAAAATGTAGTCCAGTTTGTTTCCCATGGCTGCTAAAAGTAAGTCGTTTCGCATGTAAATTGAGGCATGTGCGGCGCTTCGTTCCACGAACTATACTAATCTAACTGTAGCACGATAAGTTGGACCTCAGGTAAGTTGAAGAAGAAGACATCCTACCTGTCCTTGCTAATTCTAGCGTATTTCCGCAGTACGTTAAACGATAATAAAGATTCGGAAAATCTACAGATATGCATCAAAAACATTTATAAAAACAATAAAATAAAAGTGCATACAGCAGTTACTAAAGTATATTCCACTGTGTACCCTTATTACTCAGCCATTAAACCATATCACCATTGTTTTGTAGGACAAAGTGCTGAGACAAGGGATTACTGAGATAACTACAGAAAATACTGTTGCATACTTTTATTTTGCCAATTTTTGCCATGTGTTAAAGTAAACAGCTCTAGCCTGTTTGGATCGTCAGTCAACATGGCCGTTCTAGCGTCACGATTCCAGCAGTGCCCACGATGTGGTTGATGTTGCACAGCGTAGAGCACTGCGCTTTAGCCTGCTATCAGTGTCGAAGATGCACTGGACGAATAAGGAGATCAAATCAGCGCACGACAGACGTTATCCGTTTTCCGATTTTACAACGCACGCCTAGGTGCAAACTCATGCAGCCCTCACAAGTGGTCTTTTTGTACTCCTACTCCGCGTGGAATCAGGATCAGACAAAGCGGTCCTGACCGTCTGCCTCCGATCCAGCCGCGAGCCTACTTTACTCTATTTTGACCTCGGACTCGAGTGGGTGAGGTAATTTCGGAGTGCGTTAGGCGCTACGCAAGTCCACTATCACTGAATGAAACTCCAGCGCAAGTTACCGTCCCTGCAAAATCGCGTGGTAGAGCATACGGTAGAAGCAATCGAAATCGGCGTCGAACTATTTTAACACCTTCTGGGTAGTATTGATAAATTGACGGGTACGATGTATTGTGGGTTAGCATTGTACCCTCTTCAAATACTAATGGTTATACCAAAGAGTACTTTTTCTTCGAACATAACATTTCAAAAAGGTACTCAAGTACAGTAAGAACCATTATATGAATTTTTGTATTTGCCAATGCTTTCGATGGTTGTCCGCACAAAACTCGTTCAAAAGCCTGCATGCATCCGTGATTAATTTATTTTTGAGATAGGATGGCATCGTTTTCAATATTGTAAACCTACTTAAGTAAACTATGGGAATTAGATCAGTAAATTTGGCGTAAACGGCAGAAACTCTTAAAATATCCGTTAAAACGACAGGGTTATGCATAATGAGTTATGAAGCTGAACAATTTGTTGCAGGTTGTTTTGGTACGCATACAAATATAAATGGTTAAAAAGATGAGGCCTTAATGAAGAAGCGTAAAATACCCCGCATTTAGACGTGCGCCAAATTTATTGCAACTGAACGGTCTACTGAAATTCAGTTAGTAGTGCGTTTTAGTCAAGTGCGTTTGCTTTGCCGGGTTCAATTTGGCTTTTGAAACCTCTCTCCCTTCTCCCCGCCCCTCTCGCAGTTTGTGGTGGTGCCGCTGCCAGAAGATATCCTGCAGAGCCTGCAAGAAGCTAAGACCCGTGAAGCAGAGAGTAGCAGCAGTTCTGAAGACGAGTACGAAGAGGACGACGATGGCTACGAAGAAGATGATCTGGACGAGGAGCTAGATGAAGATGATGAGGAGGACGATGCTGAAGAGGGGGAGCATGCTACCGCCGGCGGCGAAACGAAGTCACACATTGACATTGACAAACTCTCCGAGTACCTGGCCAGAGCCTAGTGTGTGTGTTGCGGTCCGGAGGCGACCGTCTTCCAATCGCGTAGTTGCGAGGAAAGCGCTACCCCGCGTGGCGACTGTTGTTTGTCTGCGTACTGCGCACAAGCAGGATGGCGCTCTAATCGGTGGAGGTATACTCTGTCACCCACCCAACGCCCGCCCTCCCTCCTTTTTTGTTTGCAACCACACCCTTACCCCTCTTCCTTCTTCTCCTCCGCCATACCTCCCGCTTTTCCTGCTCTCTCTTGCTCCGATATTCTTGTGGCTAGTACTTTTATATGTGTGTGTATAAAAAGTGTTGGCATTTCTGTTGGTTCTTGCGCTCACCTTCGTTGAAAATGACGATCACCACATGAACTGGGGTGGGGAGGCGTGGAGGGGAGGGCGGTGGCCTTCCTTTCTTCCTGCCTTGGGCTTGAAATCTCGTTCCACGCTTGCAACATCACGTTTGATCACCATGTGCTGTAGCTAGGCCAGTATTCACTAACATTTGCAGACGATGTCTGTCAGGTGGAGTGGGAAAACGCAGGGATGCGAGTGACCTTGCGCTGAATTCCAGGAAGACGAGTATATTTTCCTGTGTCCCAACGCTTACCCTTAGTGCAAAGCCATTTACTGTCAGAGTAATAGTAGCCTGTGCATGTCTGTGCAGTTTTCCTTGTCTCTCTTTCACTGCTCGGCAGATTCCGGTTGAACCCGAGCATTGTGGTAGTCTTGACACGGTCGATATGTCTTCCTGCCTTGTACCCAAACCAGTATGCACACAGATTCGCAGACTTTGTTCAGACATGCTAGACAATTTTGCTTGTTTGTAACATCTGATCAACGCACCTGTAGTCAGCACAGTTTACTGGGTCGGGTGCGGTGGTGGTGGTCTGAATCCCAGACGCGCGGAAAGTCGCGGGCCCTGTGCGCGTGCGTCCGTCTGTTAGTTTGCTGTGGGCGTGAGCGAATATACTTCATGCGGGAGTGAGTCACTAGACCATCGATCAACTACTTGGCTAATAGTCGTCTACGGCACCTGTGATTGGCTGGCCCAGAAGGAGGTAGGGTAGCGACGTCTTGTGCGCTTTGCGGTCTTGGCGCCAGCGCTACAGCACCCAACCCCACCGTCTAAGGTTCGAACCCACCATATGTTGGTTAGATTTATAACCCATGGATCCAACAGGTTGTTCCTGCCGATTCCGATGGGGCATTGTCAACATTGGTGAATGGACGCTTGTCAATCGCCTGTGGCACTAACTCGTCCCCTCCTGTCTCGCAACTCACTGTCCAGTCCCATTGACAGTCAACCAGCGGTCTGTATATTACTGGAACAGAACACGATGGGTGCTAATGGTTACAATCTCCCGGGAGCCCTCATCAACTCTATTTGGAGGCAAGCAACTTAGTGCAACAAGTTCCCCCATTCAGTTTGGTATAAAGATCCTCCAGCGCGGGCAAGGGGTATGGATGTGTGTCCAGGGCAGCATTGAGACTAGTGGAAGCATTCGCACAAATTCAGACTAACTGTGGCTTTCTTTACAGCCACGATTTGGGCAGCTTATGCACAGTAAGTTCCAGATTTCAGCGAAACACAGAAAGTGCAGCATAAGGAACTGGTCTTTTGGGTTTGAAGACAGGTTTTACATTTGGTTGAAGTTAGAGAGTGACCTTCTTGTTGTTGCAGCAGCCAAGACCGTCTTGAAAAACTGGAGCAAAGTTCACGTCCGATTTATTGTAAATGTGGCCAAAACTGAGATATCGCCGTCTAATTACGCCTAACATGAATCCCCAAGGAAAAACACAACAAGAAGAAACGCAATAAAATGGTGGTCTCAAGTAAGATGTGACTCCATTGACCTTGTGACTTATGCAGCTGGCACGTCAGAATTCTGCACCATTCGCACTGTGCGAGTCTTCACCTGCACTCTGTGTGGGCGGACCGGTTGTCTGGCGTGCGAACGAATCCTCGGGTCGGCGTGTACTCTGTGTAATCGGACCAGTTGTTTGGTGGGAGAATGACTCGACAGAGCGGCGTGCACACACACCTAAGCGGGGTCCTCATAAATGCTACCAACAAAGCCAAGGGAGACTGAAATCGGCATTACAAGCTATCATCAGACTGCGGCACCCAATACCATGTGGTGCACCAACTTAGGCTTAAATCCGCCACCTGTGAATGATAAGTACAACGCTCAAATCCACGTGGTCCGCGTGCTCGTTGTTTTGTTGTTATTTAAATTGCTAATCCATAAGAAATTATGGTCGATGTGATGGCAAGCATATCGAGGCGTGTTAAGGCTAGTGACGTTTAACCCTAACGGCTGCGATCTTTCAGGTCCGGTTCATTGGGTGGGGAGAAAAGACGGTGGGAAGGCCAGAGTCGTAGGAACAGTGTGTTGTGTACACGAGAATTAGGGGAGAGTTGCCACTCGATCTGGCATAACGTTCGGTCGTGGGGTTGTCACAGCGGCCGATGACGCTGCCTGCGTCTGCCGGAATTTCAAGCGCATGGCAGGCCGCAGCCACTGCCTTGATGTATTGAGTGAGTCGGCCTGTGATTGGTTGGACAGCGCGAGATTAAGCCATGGTGTGGGTGCAGCTCAGACTGGGTTTGCCAGTAGATCGTTCTAGACGCTGAGCGTGAGATGGACCCTGGTGACTGCAGCATTGGCGTTACGACTCAGCGATCCCGAGGTTACAACAGTGGCGCTAACGCCGCACTACCAGCCTAGGCATGATCTCACGCTGCCCCGGTCACCTGCATCCAATCTCAACATCAGATGTTTAAACGGCTCTGAGAGTGAACTGGTAGAGGGTGAGAGTTGACCTGATGCTGAGGGCTGCGTCGCCACAGGACCCAATACTTCTTCTTTGGACTGCGTTCCTACATACACGAACGCCCAGCACAGGCGATCGATGGGGCTGGGGAATTGGAATACAGAATGACGACGA
>JAYGXS010000006.1:24452593-24465648 GCA_036362985.1 Ligula intestinalis | reverse complement strand
CAGAAAATTAGATACATTTGTTGTAAAAAAACATGAAAAACTAAATAGAAATCACTGCTTCCCCAGTTTACTCACAGATCTGCAGAAACGCTACCGCGACTGGCAGCAAAGTGCGATTTCCTTATTCAGCTGAGGTCATCACTTATGGGGATCACACACAGAAACTGGAGTTAAGCATGTTTACGGACTGAAGTATGAATTTCAAAATATATGTCTTCAATATCTCATATAATGGTTACTGAAAACCTGCAGAATATTTATAACTATAAATTTTTGTCCAAATGTAGTTTTTATACGTATTATACTACAACATCTCAATTCATTTGGCATCAGTTGAGTATTTATACGCAAAGAAAGTACATATTGTCGTTTAAAAAAATGCTCTTCATGAATTTTTTTTCAGAAAAATGAAATAAATTTAATCCAGCGTCATAGAGTTCCTTTTATAATTGCTACATTAGCCTTTAACCAACGAAAGCCTCACACTTTTTCTTAGAAGATGTCTTATTGTCAGAATGGTTCTTCAAATTACTACTTGATGGTAAACAGTTATACAGATCTGATGGTATCTTACTACGTAATGGAATGTACGATTAGTTTATTATATATATTTAGTATGATGATTTGTGTAAAGCTTTCTTCGAATGACACGAATACATGCCGCATGATTTCTGCCGAGCTGGACAGACCTCAGATATCGAAGAAGAAGACAAAGAATGCATGGAGATCACCTGAATCGTCACCTTATTCTTCTGAGCTTTCGAGCTCATGTGGGAATCTATATTTTGAGATTAAGGCTCAACTAAAAGCGAAAATTAGTTAAAGGAGGCGGGAAACAATCAACTGTTATAGGGACGGGGGACGATGCAGGAGGGAGGAACTCATTAGTCCCCAATTTCGGCCCTGCGTATAGGCCTGCGGAGAGTGCTCTCCTCCCACCTACTTTCCCCCAATTCCCCCATAACAGTTGATTGTTTCCTGTTTCCTTTAACTGTTGCTCACTTTATGTTGATGCTTTATCGCTGACGATGGACTCCCGCAAGCGCCCGATAGCTCAGAAGAATAAAATGACGATTACGGTAATCGATACGACGGCTTTTTTCTATCCAAATACCTGGGATGCGAAATCCTGCCTCTAGTTGTGTAACCTCAGATATTTAATTAACGTATTTAGCACTGTTAAGTCACAGGCGGTCTGCCTGTGAAGTAAATCTCAACCATTCATCAACGAACAATATTATTTCGGAATTGAGTTTCCCTTCCTCATGTGAGGCAGATGAAACGATGTACGCACATATAAGATTAAATTTAATATCTGGTCCCCGAATCTACATCGACAGCCATCAGGTAAGAGAAGTCCAGGGATGACTTACGTCAAACCAAGTTTCGAAAACTATGGTGTATTGGATCACTATCTAAACCATACGACGGTGGGATCCTGGGACCCCTGATATCAGCTACTGGTGGAACTGTACATTATCTATAACATAAATTGCACGTTCAGCACTTGTACACGAATTTCACAATACCCAAAATCACTAAAAGGCACACATGAAAGGCAACTTCAAACCGCATCTGCAATCGCTGTGTTATTTTCGTGTGTACGCATAGTCTACAGTCTACGCCATAAAAAGAATCTTCGTTTTTTGCCATAGACTTGTATGAGTTAGACAGTCGGTGGTAATTTCAACTCCAAAAGAACAGTATGATTATTTTACCACCCGTTGATAGAGCACTAGGTCAAAAACGTAGTGTCAAAATTGAGTTTGTTGATCGCCTCATGTCGTGAAGGACTGACAGCATGACCTTTTTTGTGACTTCGTCGAGATACAGACGGTCAGGCAAATAGCCCAAATTCATGCCTTTGTGTGCACAATGCGTGGTCACCTTAATCTTTTGCCCAGCATGGTCAAGAAATTTCCCGATTTAAGTTCGCGCTCCGCTGATTCTGCATAGAAATTGGAGTAAACCGTCATGTGAGAGTGCACGAAGAAACCAAGCGAACCGAGTACATTTTCCTCTCCTCATTTACAGCCAAATTAGTGGCGTAATTCTCACCGTCAGCCATTGGTCTTAACAGTGTGTAACCCAGCTTTCCATATCTGCTTTCTGGTTGATCGGTCATTCTTGAAAGTTCAGCTTTTTAATCTGCAAAGAAAGGAATATCTTAACACGGTTTATTTCAGTTTACTTAAGTTCTATAGGTGAAGACCGAAATTAAAAGTGTATATTCGTTGTGGAACCCGCCAGCCCCTGTAAAATGTACACATGCCTCCATTATAAAATCGTCAGTATTGTTAAGTGAAGTTGTAACTTACCAAAATAACACCCTAGGAACTTAGAACAGGGCACAGATACGTATTTCGCCAGTATTCCGTCGCTGTTTGACACAGCTGTCAGCGCCCCGACTCATCAGTGTGTCGCCCAGCTTTCCTTATCTGCTTTCTGGTTGATATACCGAATTTTTCATTTCAGCTTTTAAATCTACAGATAAATTAATTTCTAGTCGGGGTATATATCAGTACATTTAAGCTCTATAAGCGTAGACCGAAAATGTTAGTGCACATTTGTGTTGGAACAAGTCATTCCCTGTAAAATATACACATGCTCCCGTCATATAGTCGTCAGTAGAATACAGTCAATTTATAACTTACCTTACTTATATCCTGCGTAATTGTTAAAGCCCAGATACGTGTTTCGCCAGCATTCTGCCGCTGCTTGACAGGTCTGCGAGGGCCCCGGCTCATCAGTGTGTCGCTCAAGTTTCCCTGTCTGTTTTCTGGTTGATGGACCAGTTTTGAAAGTTCATTTTTTTAATCTCCAGGGAAATTAATTTCTGATCGGGGCTTACATCAGTTTATTTAAGATGCATAGGCGTAGACCGCAATCGTAAGTGCATATTCGTGTTGGAACACGTCATTCCCTGTAAAATATACACATTCTCCCGCCATAGAGTCGACAGTAGCATAAAGTGAAGTTGCTCCTTACCTAACTAACATCCTGCGGACTTGCTTAAGAGCCCAGATACCTGTTTCGCTGCTTTTCTGCCACTGCTCTAAACAGCTGTGAGGACCCTGGCTCATCAGTGTGTTGCCCAGCTTTCCCTTTTTGATTTCTGGTAATGGACCATTTTTGAAAGTGCAGCTTTTAAATCATCAGCGGAATTAATTTTTAATCGCGGTTTTAATAGTTTATTTCAAAGTCTATTGATTTAGACGCAATTTGAAGTGCATATTCGTGTTGAAATCCGTCAACCCCTGTGAAATATATACATGCTGCCGTCATGCAGTCGTCAGTAGCACAAATTGAATTTGTAACTTACCTTACTAACATCCTGCGTACTTCCTAATAGCTCAGATGCGTGCTTCGCCAGTATTCTGCCACTGTCTGAAACAGCTGTGAGGCCCCCGGCTCATCACTGTGTCGCCCAGCTTTCCCTATCTGCTTTCTGGTTGATATACCGGATTTTTCATTTCAGCTTTTAAATCTCCAGATAAATTAATTTATAGTCGAGGTATATATCAGTATAGTTAAGCTCTATACGCGTAGACCGAAATTGTTAGTGCACATTCGTGTTGGAACACGTCATTCCCTGCAAAATATAAACATGCTCCCCTCATAGAGTCGACAGTAGCATGAATTTATTTTGTAATTTACCACACTTATATCCTGCGTAATTGTTAAAGTCCAGATACGTGTTTCGCCAGTATTCTGCCGCTGCTTGACAGGTCTGCGGCGGCCCCGGCTCATCAGTGTGTCGGCCAATTTTCCATAACTGTTTTCTGGTTGATTGACCAGTTTTGAAAGTTCATTTTTTTAAATCTCCAGTGAAATTTATTTCTGATCGTGGGCTTCATCAGTTTATTTAAGGTTTATAGGCGTAGACCGAAATCATAAGTGTATATTCGTGTTGAAACCCGTCAACCTCTGTGAAATATACACATGCTGCCATCAGGCAGTCGTGAGTAATATAAATTGAATTTATCACTTACCATAATTACAGCCAAGGTACTAGCTAAAGGATTCAGATATTTTTTGAGCATCTAATTCTGCATTTGCTTGAAACAGCTGCGAGGGCCCTGGCTCATAAGTGAGAAGCCTTGCATCCCCTTCTGCTTTCTAGTTGACATACCAATTTTTAAAAATCAGCTTTTAATCCCCACAGAAATTAAATACTGATCGCTATATATATTTGTTATTAAAGGCCTTCAGGCGTTGTTTGAAATTGTAAGTGTTTATTCGTGTTGGAACTCATCAACTTCTGTGAAATATGCATATGCTGCCGTCATACAGTCGACAATAATATAAATTGAAGCTGTAACTTACCACACTAACAGCCGTCGTTCTTGGTAAAGGGCCCAGATACGTGTTTCGCCGCTATTCTGCAGCTGCTTGACAGAGCTGAGAGGTCGCCGGCTCATCAGTGTTTCACCCAGCTTTTCCTTTCTGCTTTCTGGTTTATCGACCAGTTTTGAAAGTTCAGCTTTTTTTATCTCCTGAGAAATGAATTGGTCCATAAGTGAAGACATAAATCGTAAGTTTTTGTTCTTGTTAAAACACTTCAACCCCTGTGAAATGTACACATACTGCCATCAGACAGTCCTTAATGGTATAACTTGACGTTTTTACTTACTATAAGTACTGCCTGTGTGTTTGCTACAATGCCCAGACACGTGTTTTGCCGGTATTCTGCTGCTGCTTGACACAGCTGCGAAGGCCCGGCTCATCAGTTGGTCGGCCCGCTTTCCCTATCTGCTTTCTGTTTGATATACCTTTTTTTGAAAGTTCAGCTTTTTAATTTGCAGAGCAATTTATTTCTGAATGCGGTATATATCAGTAGATTAAAGGTCTACAGGCGTAGACCGAAAATGTTAATGTACATTCGCGTTGAAATCCGCCAACCCTTGTGAACTATACACATGCTGCCATCAGACAGTCAAAAGAACTATAACCGGACGTTGTAACGTACCATACAAACAGCCCTCAATCTTGCTTTAGGGTCCAGACACGTGTTTCGCCGTTATTCTGCCGCTGCTAAAAGCATCTGCGAGGGCTCCAGCTCATCAGTGGGTCGCGCAGCTTTCCCTTTCTGCTTTCTGCTTGATATACCGATTTTTATAATTAGGCTTTTAAATCTCCAAAGAAATTATTTTTTGATCGCGGTATATACCTGTATTTTAAAGATCTACAAGCAAAGACCGGGATTCTCCCATCAGACATTCGTAAGTAATAAAAATGACTTTGTTACTTACCACACTTACAGCCTAGGTACTTGCTTAAAGGCCCAGATACGTGTTTCACCGGTATTCAATCGCTGCTTGACATACTTCCGAGGACTCCGGCTCACCAGTGTGTCGCCGAGCATTCCTGTTCTGCTTTCTGATTTATATGCACGTTTAGAATGTTCAGCTTTTTGATATGCAGATAAATTTATTCCTCATCGTGGTATACATCAGATTATTGAAAGCCTATATTTTGAGACCGAAATTGTCTGTGTATATTCGTGTTTAAACCCGCCAAACCCTGTGAAATATACACATTCTCCCATCAGACATTCGTAAGTAATACAAAATTGACTTTGTAACTTACCAAACTTACAGCCTAGGTTCTTGCTTAAAGGCCCAGGTACGTGGTTCGCCGGTATTCAATCGCTGCTTGACACACCTCAGAGGACTCCGGATCATCAGTGGGTCGCTAAGCTTTACCTATGTGCTTTTTGGTAGATACACCGGTGTTGAAAGTTCAGCTTTTAAATCTCCAGTGAAATAAAATTCTGAGCTCAGTATATACCTGTATTTTAAAGGTCTACTAGCAAAGACCGGGATTTAAAGCGTTTATTCTTGTTGAAACACGTCAACCTCTGTGAAATATACACATGCTGCAATAAGACAGTCGTTAATAGTATAACTTAACGTTTTAACTTACCAAACTTACAGCCTTGGTACTTGCTTAAAGGCCCAGGTACGTGTTTCGCCGGTATTCAATCGCTGCTTGACACACTTCCGAGGACTCCGGCTCATCAGTGTGTCGCCCAGCATACCCTGTCTGCTTTCTGATTTATATACATGTTTTGAATGTTCAGCTTTTTAATCTGCAGATAAATTCACTTCTGATCGTTTTATATATCAGTATATTGAAGGTCTATATACATAAACGAAATTGTCAGTATAAATTCGTGTTTAAACCTGTCAAACCCTGTGAAATATTCACATGATATATATAACGATCGGAAATTAATTTATCCGGAGATGAGAAAGCAGAATATTCAAACCCAGTATATAAACCAGAAGCAGTTAGGGTTAGTTGGGCGACCCGCTGTGTCAAGCCTTTGCAGAATGCAAGCAAAACACGGTCTGGGCCTTTTAGCAAGTACCTACGCCGCTGGTTTGGTGAGTTTTAACGTCAATTAATGCTACTAAAGACTGTCTGATGGCAGCATGAGTATATTTCACATGTTTTGACGTTTATTAACACGAATATACACTAACGCTTTCGGCCTACGCCTATATATCCTAAATATACTGATTGACACAACGTTCAGCAATAAATTTCGCTGAATATGAAAAAGCTGAACTTTAAAAACCTGTTTATCAACCGGAAAGCAGATAGGGAAATCTGGGCGACCCACTGATGGACCGGGGCACTCATACCTGTGTCAAGCAGCGGCAGAATACCGGCAGAAAACGTGTCTAGGCCTCTTAACAAGAATCTAGCCGCTTATTATGGTACGGAACAACGTCAATTTATACTACTGAAGATTGTCTGAAAGAAGCCTGCGTATATTTTACAGGGGTGACGGGTTTGAACAATAATGAACACTAACAATTTTTGGTTAGGCCTAAATACCTTGAATCAACTCAAATATACCGCGATCAGCAATAAATTTGTCTGGAGATTAAAAAGGTGAACTTTCAAAACCGGCATATTAACCCGGAGAAAGACAGGGAAAGCTATGCGACACACTGATGAGCCGGAACCCTCAAATTTTTGTCAAGCAGTGGCAGAATACCGGCGAAGCACGTGTCTGGGCCTTTAAGCAAGTCTCTTAGTATGGTAATTTACAACGTCAAGTAATACTACTTACGACTGTCTGCTGTGAGCATGTGTATAAATTCAGAGGGTTGACGGGTTCCAACACGAATATTTACTTAACATTTCGGGAAATTAAGAAGCTGAACTTTGAAAACTGCTTTATCAACCAGAGAGCTGATAGGGAAAGCCCGGCGACCAATTGATGAGCCGGAGCCCTCGCAGCTGTGTCAAGCAGCGGCAAATTACAGTTAAAAACGCTTGTCAGTGCCTTTTAGCAAGTACCTAGGCTGTTAAAATGGTAAGTTACAACGTTAGTTTATACTACTGAAGACTGTCTGAATGTAGCCTATGTATATTTCACAGGGGGGACAGGTTTCAACATAAATATACAATACACATTTCGGTCTACGCCTAAAACTAAAATATACTAATATACACGACGATCATAAATTGATTTCGCTGGAGAATAAAAAGCTGAAATTTCAAAACCTATCTATCTACCAGAAAGCAGATATGAAAAGCTAGACGACCCATTGATAAGCCGTAGCCTTCGCTGGGGAGACGAGCAGCTGCAAAATGCCGGCGAAACACGTGTCTTAGCCTTTTAGCAAGCACCTGGCTGTTAGTATGGTAAGTTACAACGTCGATTTATACTACTAACGACTGTCCGATGGCAGCATGTGTATATTTTGCAGGGCTTGACGGGTTTCAACATGAATTGACACTTAAAATTTCGGTCTACGCCAATAGAACTTAAGTATACTGATAGATACCGTGATCAGTAATTCATATCTCTGGAGATTAAAAATATGTACTTGCAAAACCGTTATATCAACCAGAAAGCAGATATGAAAAGCTGGGTGACCCACTTATTAGGCAAGGCCCTCACAGCAGTGACAAGCCGCTGCAAAATGGCGGCGAAACGCGTGTCAGGGCCCTTTTAGCAAGTTCCTAGTCTGTTAGTATGGTAAGCTGCAACATCGATTGATACTACTAACGACTGTCTGATGGCAGCATGTGTATAGTTCAGAGGGGTAAAAGGTTTCAATACCAAAATACACTTACACTTTCGTTCTACGCCAATAGACCTTAAATATACTGATATATATAACGACCAGAACTAAAATTATCTGGAGAGTGAAAAGCTGAATTTTCCAAAAAAGATTGATAAACCAGAAAGCAGATGGGGAAAGCTGCGCCACTCACTGATGATTCTGGGCCCTTGCATTTGTGTCAAACAGTGACAGAATACTGGCGAAACACGCGTCTGTGCCTTTAAGCATGTACCTGGCTGTTTTTATTGCAATTTACAACGTCATTATACGCTACTTATAAATGTCTGATGGCAGCATGTGTATATTTTACAGGTATTTCCGGTTTTAAATTGGAAGATACTTTTAAAATTTCGGTCAACGCCTAAAAGCCTTATATATATATACTGATATAGATCAAGATCAGAAATTAACTTATCTCGATATTAAATAGCTGAACTTGCAAAACCGGTCTATCCACCAGAAAGCAAGTATAAAAATATGGGCGACAAATTGGTAAGCTGTAGCCTTCGCAGCAGTGACAAGCAGCTGCAGAATACTGGCAAAACACGTATCTGTGACTTTTAGCAAATTCCTAGTCTGTTAGTTTAGTAAGCTGCAACGTCGATTTATACTACTTACGGTTTTTCGATGGCAGCTTGTGTATATTTTGCAGGGGTTGACGGGTTTCAACCCGAATATACACTGACAATTTCGGTCTACACCAAAAGACCTTATATGTATTGATATATATAGCGCCCAGAAATAAAATTATCTGGGAAAAGCAGACTGGGAATGCTGCGTGACCCACTGATGCATCGGGGCCCTCGCAGCTGTGTCAAACATCGACAGAATACTGGCGAAACACGCGTCTGTGCATTTAGGCAAGTACCTGGCTGTCATTATTGTAAGTGACAACGTCAATTTATGCTACTAACAACTGTCTGATGGCAGCTTGTGAATATTTCACAGATATTGAAGGGTTTTAACGTGAATATACAGTTTACATTTCGGTCAAAACCTAAACGCCTTACATATGCTGATACAGATCACGATCAGAAATTAATTTATCTCGATATTAAATAGCTGAACTTGCAAAACCGGTCTTTTCACCAGAAAGCAGGTATGAAAAGCTGGACGACCCATTGATGACCCGTACCCTTCACAGCAGTGACGAGCAGCTGCAAATTGCCGGCGAAGAACGAGTTTTAGCCTTTTAGCAAGCACCTGGATGTTAGTATGGTAAGTTACAACGTCAATTTACATTACTAACGACTGTCCGATGGCAGCATGTGTATATTTTGCAGGGGTTTAAGGGTTTTTAACATGAATATACACTAAACATGGCGGTCTACGCCAATAGACTTTAAATATTCTGATGGATACCGTGTTCAGTAATTAATGGCTCTGGAGATTCAAAAGCTGAAATTTCAAAACCGGTATATCGCCCAGAAAGCAGATAGGGCAAGCTGAGCGACCCACCGCTGAGCCAAGGCCCTCGCAGCAGTGACAAGCAGCTGCAGAATACCGGTGAAGCGCGTATCTGGGCGTTTTAGCAAATAGCTGGCTATTATTATTGTAATTTACACCGTCAATTTATACAACTAATGACTGTTTGATGGCAGCGTGCGTATTTTTCACAGGTATGTACGTGTTTTAACGTGAGTATACACCTACAATTTCGGTCAACGCCCAAAGGCCTTACATATGCTGATACAGATCACGATCAGAAATAAATTTATCTCGAGATTAAATAGCTGAACTTGCAAAACCGGTATATCGACCAGAAAGCAGATATTAAAAGCTGGGCGACCCATTGATAAGCCGTAGCCTTCGCAGCAGTGACGAGCAACAGCAGAATACCAGCAAAACACGTGTCCGGGCCTTTAAGCAAGTACCTGGCTGTTATTATGTTAAGCTGCAACGTCGATTTATACTGCTATCGACTTTCGGATGGCAGCATGTGTAGGTTTTGCAGGGGTTGACGTGTTTCAACGTGAAGATAGACTTAAAATTTCGGTCCAAACCAGTAGACCTTAAATATACTAATAGATAACGTGATCAGTAATTCAAAAGTAATTCAAACTAATTCAACACTGGTTTATTAGCCATAAAGCAGAAAGGGCAAGCTGGGTGACTCACTGATGAGTCGGGGCCATCACAGCAGTGACGAGCAGCAGCAGAATGCCGGCAAAACGCGTGTCTGGGCGTTTTATCACGTATCTTGCTGTTGTTATTGTAATTTACAACGCCAATATATGCTACTAACGACTGTCTGATGGCAGCATGTGTATAGTTCAGAGGTTTCAACACGAATATACACGAACAATTTCGGTCTTCTCCTAAAGACCTAAAATATACTGCTAGATACCGCGATCAAAAATGCATGTCTCTAGAGATTTAAAAGCTGGAATTTCAAAACCAGTATATCAAACAGAAAGCAGAGAAGAAAAGCTGGGCGACCCACTGATGAGCCGTAGCGCAGTGACAAGCAGCTGCAGAATTCTGGCACAACACGTGTCTAAGGCTTTCAGCAAGTACGTGGCTGTTAGTATAGTAAGCTGAAACGTCGATTTATACTACTTACGGCTGTTCGATGGCAGCATGTGTATATATTGAAGGGGTTGACGGGTTTCAGCATGAATATACACATAAAATTTTGGTCTACGCCAATAGATCTTAAATATGCTGATATATAGCGGCCAGAAATAAAATTATCTCGTGATTGAAAAGGTGAATTTTCAAAAAAGTTTGATAAACCAGAAACCAGACAGCAGGTAGTTAAAAATTACAAAAAAAAACGCACTCACAATGGCGCACTTGGTCCACCACACGTGTCATAATAGCTGTATGCTGGGTATGACAGCGTTTGGGGGTAACTTGATACAAAACTGTTTCGGGCGTATTAGCCTTCCATCAGCTATGCATAAACCTGATCAGCTGCTGGTCGGACAACACAAAAAACGCACTTACAGACGGCGCAGTTGGTCCACCACTGGTGTCTTTCAAATGGGTCATAGGTAATTCATCGAACCACAGTTCATCAGCGCCTTGCCTCCTGCCATTTGCTGTCACTGCTGATCGGGTATATATTCACTCATTAATGTGCGAACACCGATCGAAAAGGCTTCCGAACGAAACAAAGTTCATATGTTGGTCACAGGTCCCCAACGGGTGACCGCCTGCCAGGCCGATTCCGGTAAGTCATAATATCAGTAAGGGTGCATGACACCATTTAAGGGTAACTTGATACAGAACTGTTTCTGGCTTATTAGCCTTCATTAGCTATGCATAAACCTGATCAGCAGCTGCTCGGACAACACAAACAAACGCACTTACAGACGGTGCAGTTGGTCCACCACTGGTGTCTAGCAGATGGGTCAGATGCAGTTCATCGAACCTCAGTTGATCAGCGCCTCGCCACCTGCTGTTTGCTGTCACTGCTGATCGGGTATATATTCACTCATAAATGTGCGAACACAGATCGAATAGGTTTGGGAACTAAACCAGTTTCATTTTGTGGTCAGAGGTTTCCAACGGGTGACCACCTACAGGCGTATTCCAGCCAAGTCATAATAGCACGAAGGGGGATATGGCAGCAGTTCGGGGTAAATGGATACAGAACTGTTTCCGGCTTGTTAGCCTTCATCAGCCAAGCACAATCCTAAACACCAGCTGGTCGGACAATACAAAAAACGCACTTGCAAAGGGCGTAGTTGGTCCACTACAGGTGTCTATCGATGGGTTATAAGCACTTCATGGAACCGCAGTTCATCAGCGCCTCGTCACCTGCAATTTGCTGTCGCTGCTGAACGGCTATTTATTCACTCATAAATGTGCGAACACAGATCGAATAGGTTTGCGAACTAAACCAGGTTCATGTATTGGTCAGAGGTCCCCAACGGGTTACCGCCTGCCAGGCCGATGCCGGCCAAGTCAGTGTACCAGTAAGGGTAGTATGACGGCATTTGGCGGTACCTTGATACAGAACTGTTTAGGGCTTATTAGCCTTTCATCATCTATGCATAAACCTGATCAGCAGCTGTTTGGAAAACACAAACAAACGCACTCACAGACGGCGCAGATGGTCCACCACTGGTGTATTTCAAATGGGTCATAGGTAATTCATCGAACCACAGTTCATCAGCGACTTGCCTCCTGCCATTTGCTGTCACTGCTGATCGGGTATATATTAATTCATTAATGTGCGAACACCGATCGAATAGGTTTCCGAACGAAACAAAGTTCATATGTTGGTCAGAGGTCTCCAACGGGTGACTGCCTGCCAGGCCGATTCCGGCCAAGTCATAATAGCAGTAAGGGTGTATGACAGCATTTAAGGGTAACTTGATCCAGAACTGTTTCTGGCTTATTAACCTTTCATCAGCTATGCATAAGCTTGATCAGCAGCTGCTCGGACAACACAAACAAACGCAATTACAGACGGTGCAGTTGGTCCACCATTGGTGTCTATCACATGGGTCATAAGCACTTCGTCGAACAGCAGTTATTTAGCGCCTCACCCCCTGTCATTTGCTGTCACTGCTGATCGGGTATATACTAATTCATTAATGAGCGAACACTGATCGAAAGGTTTACGAACTACACAAAGTTCACGTGGTGGTCAGATGTTCCCAATGGGTGACCACCTGCAGGCACATTCCAGCCAATTCATAATGGCAGTAAGGGGGGTATGACAGCATACAGGGGTATATACATACAGAATTTTTCCGGGCTTATTAGCCTTCATCAGCCAAGCACAAGCCTGAACACCAGCTGGTCGGACAACACAAAAAGAACGCACTCACAAACGGCACAGATAGAAAACCACAGGTGTCCATCAGATGGGTCATAAGCGCTTCATTGAACCACATTTCATCAGCGCCTCACCACCTATCATTTGCAGTCCCTGCTGATCGGGTATATATTATTTCATGAGTGTGCAAACACAGATCGAATAGGTTTGCGAACTAAAGCAGGTTTATGTGGTGG
>JAYGXS010000006.1:24413705-24435253 GCA_036362985.1 Ligula intestinalis | reverse complement strand
TTTTCGATTGCATTAAGTTGCCTCACTATCGGGTTAGGCATAACGTCTGAAGTTACTTTTAATAGTATAACACTATCGGCATAGGTCTCTCGCGCTGCTAAAATAAGCTTATCAGTGCATAACATTTTATCCGCTTCGAATATTCTATGAACACCCCCCCTCTCCCGGGCGACAGTTTTTCTCCTTAAATCTCTCAAATGGCATTCAAACCCCTAGACTTCTGAACAATGCCTGAGGAGTTTTTTCACTGTCGGCCCTCAAATTTTTGGCAACGCCACTGATCTGAAATGTTCTACAGATCAAATGCATTGAAAAAACTGTACCAATAGGGAGTTCAAAGGTATTTACCTATATTTCCCTCAATAAAACCTGACCTGATCTATCAACTTCCTCTTTGCTATTGCCAACGCCTATGCTGACACCATATAGTAATTATCCCATCGGGAATGGCAACTCATTACAATGTAGAGTCCCAGTGTACCGTTGCGTTTTGTCGGAACAGGCCAATTTTCTTCTCATTCATGATGTTTCACTAAGTTATGAAATGACACATATGCAACGGGTTTTAACAAGTCTACTGAGCACTTGACATATAAGCTTGTTTCCTTCAAACTAAATGCCATACATTGATGCCAATATTTGACTATGACATGTCAATGCAGAAGCTAGGTAAGTTTAATTTCTTGACTGACCCTTGCACATCCTCATCTTCAAATCAATGTTTGTTTCTGCATATCTACAAATTGATAGATATTGCTGTTGTGGGCAAGTAGGCATAATTAAAAAGAGAAAGGGTTGTGAATAGTCATTTTCCTAGCGATTCTGAGCATCCATCTGCTGCATTGTACATACTTACCTGAAACGGGAAAGGCAGCAGTTTCTTTAAAAATGGTCAGCATTCTGGACTTGCGACTCAAATAGTCGCGGGTTCGATCCAACGGGGCAGTAGCTTTTGGGTTTGAAAGAGCCAGTTGATAGCAGCTAACATGTCCGAAATAGCATATTTCAGTTGTTATATCGGTGACATCTGACGAGTGCAATCTGCGTCGCCAGTGTTGTAACCAGTGGCGTCACCAATGTTTTGACGGTGACACCTGACGCATGTCACCATCGAATAGAGCTCTTTGGAATCCCTAAGGAAGAATACGCCAAGTAGAGCGTACCTGTGGAATCCACCCATATGAGAGTATATTGTGCGCAAAACCTGTATTTTCTGTCTTGGGTGGCTGTTGCCGCTGGTTGATCTCCAGCGCGCTCCTTTTCCGACCTCGTTGGGAGCTGAATGACGGTGCCCTCACAGTCCGATTAGTCACTGCACTGCCTTTTGAGGTTAACTAGAATGCACTATCAAAATACACTTCGTCGCTTATTAATCTTAAGACATTTTGTATATTGGAGATCTAGAGAGCGAACGGATAGCAGCAACATCAGTCTCATATCCAAAAGATATTGCTCCCTTTTGAACAGCAGTTATCGGTCTTTGCAATGTAACTGGTAACTTAAAAGAAGCGGTAAAAGAAACTGGAGAAACCATATTCCGTGCCAGCACGCGCAGAAGTAATGCAGGAGGTCAGAATATGCCTGAATTATCTAGTCACGAGAACGTCCCCATGAACCGGAGATGCGACCATGATACGCCCTTGCTGTGACAAGAGCAGAGTATCGTGCCATGTTGTCACAATCTGTTTTTAGACCGATACGAGGAAGAGTGTGCGAAGGCCGCGTAGCTTAGGCCCATAGTAGCGGTAGATGTGACTGCAGACGTTATCAGTGAAGTTCGCATGGTAAGAAGAGGAAGCGCAGGTATGGGCTATGCACGGTGGAAACATATTTTGATAAAATAGTAATGCTGGTAAATAACTGCTATCTGTTTACTTAATAAAAGTGATGACTGTCTCTGTGTGCATTTTCGTCATCATTGGTCGCAGACGCCGCAGACTAATAGCTGTTCACACGTGCCGGCCTGATTGAGGACAGGCCTGTCCATTCATCGGTCACCTTTTCATTGGTGGCAGGCGCCGCACACGAATCGCTGTTTACGCGGGCCGGCCTGTCCGTTCATCGATCAGCTCGCTGTTGCCCCGACCGTCATTCACCCGCCAGTGCCATTCCCGGCCGTTTACGGATGTTGTGGGGGCTGCGACGACGACGGGACACCGGACATTCACACTGCTGCACCTGCGAGTAACACCCGATGTGACAGGCGGATGTGGGTTGGCCTGCGGGGTTTGGGAAAGGAGAAGGTGGACTAGAGCGACAGCCATGCGCCAAAAGGACGAGGCCGCTAAGATCTCGAGAACTGCAAGACGCCGTCTGCCTAGGCGTCGACCCGTTAGCATTGTTGATAGGCAGCTATTTCAGGCTCGCTGATAGTTAATAAGTTCACCCCCTTCCCCTTGCACCCACGCATAAAGGTCCTTGCTGCTTGAAACGCCACCCTCCCCCCTTCCCTTGCCGTCAATGCAACAAGGGCTAAAACGGCTGCCTGTACATCTGTGTCACAGTCACTGACCGAAAATCACTTGGCCTGCTACCACTTGCCCCCCATACTTACGTTTAGGCATTCAAGGCTCCTTGAAACATCACTCACTCTCCACAGTAATGCCGCTGTCTGCCACGCCGTCATGCCCTGAGGTGACCTGACGACGGTACCGCAACATGTCACATAAGCAAAAGAAGTGGCGCATCTGAATTGTTGGAATGGTGCTCAGCTATAATTTGGGATGAGTGTATCATGGCCAATCGAATTGCACTGGAAGCGCTAGATCGAACGTTGCTTGATGTCAAAGAATAGAACATACCGTTAGGTGGCATCACAATGATTTTATCTGGCTATTTTCGCTGGACACTACCCGTGATTCAAAGGAGTACCAGAGGTGACCAGGTAAATTCTCTCTGAAATATTTACCGCTATGGATAATGGTAAAGACATTAAAACTCACGCCCAATACGAGGGTTCACCTCCACAATGCCCGAAAATCCGACGAATTTTCAACAAACATCCTGAAGATTTGAACCGATGCAAACGGAAATATCCCCATTAATTTGGTGGCGAATTTGTTGAGCAGTAGCGAAGGTCTTAGAGACAAAGTTTTCCCTAATCTGCATACCAACATTTTTCGACGCAGATTGGATATGCTAGGGAGGAATTCTCGCTCCTACAAACAAATTTGTCATTGCAATTAACGACAGAATCAGCCGTCTTCTTCCAGTTGAGATAAAAACTGTATAAATCATTCTCTACAAAAGTTGACCCTTCCGACTATGTTGATTATCCAGTGAAATTCCTTAACAGCTTGAAAATACCTGGCGTTCCAGCACACAAACTGGTTCTGAAGGTTGGTGCACCAAGTATGCTGATGAGAAACCTCGATGAACCATGGCTATGCAATGGCACTAGGCTAGCTGTCAAGTGGCTGATATCATACCTGATAGAGGCCACAATCATGACTGTTTGTGGAAAAGGGGGAACTGTTTATATCCCACGCATTCCTATCGTGCCATCTGATACTCCGTTCAATTTCCGAGGACTTCAATTTCCAGTGAAGGTTTGCTTTGCAAGGTCCATCAACAAGTCCCAAGGTAAAACCTTCAAAGTTGCCGGGATTCACCTGGAAGAATCGTGCTTTTCCCACGGTCAACTCTCCGTGACACTTTTAGTTTTTCACTTATACTTGTGGTTTTTTTGCTTTACATTCCCCATCTTCTGTCCCTCTGAACAACACTCTAGTCCTTTTAATGAGATAAAACATGACTTAGTCACTGTAAATATCGTAATTATAATGAGCAAAAAATATTTGCGCAGCCAATGGATTTCGATATATACATAATATTTTCAGTTATTTTGAGATTTTCCGTCACTTCTTTCTGCACAATTGCTCCTTCTGAGCATCCACATATTAATCACCGAGTCAAATTGACCTCTTAAATTCCGACTTTCTCATCTTCTACTTCATAATCTTTATAAGGGGTTCCCATAATTGGTTTGCCTATACAAGGGACACTAACATGTAAGGTAGCCCAAGGCGAAGCCAGGCTTCCGCGCTAGTAAGTATATATTTGTAGCACTTAACTAACTTTTCAATATTTGCTTTCAGAGAAATCAGTTGCCGTGGTAGCACGAAAGGTAGTGCTGGTCAAGCTTTGTCTTAATGGTGTCCACGAATGGGGGCATGACAATGTCCACAGGAAGGGCATTCCATATCTGAACTACTCTCGTAGAGAAAAATAATTTCTGAGATAACTGCTGTCCCAAGTCACACGTAATTTGAGATGGCGTCCTCGCAGCCTAATGGCGGTGGCCTGTTTAAGAAATTCATTTGATTCTAGGCAATAATGCTGACCGCGAAGCGTGCAAAATGCCTGCATTAGGTCACCACGCCGCCGTCTGTAATTGAGAGAAAAAATTCAAAATTTACCAAGAGGAGGACATAAGACAGGTTCCGTTGGCTTCGTACTAATTTTGTTGCCACGTCTGCATACACTTTAAAGGGTCTTTCGGTCTTTGGCTGTCCAAAGTCTGCAGGCCTGGCAACTGGTTGATGCCAGTTGGGGTCGCATGAACGTGCCAAAGACCATGACATAGACCAATGTATTGAACTGAAAAAAAGCACGCTAGATTATGTACAAGACGTACATTGCGGATTTGGCCACCTTCTGTAAGCAGAATGACTCAATGAGGCTGTCCGTAAAACTGATTGTTAAAAATAGATTTTTTTGTCCTATGTAGCCAACCACTGTATGCCAAATGCCACATTATCTCAGATCGTGGGGCGTTTGCTGGAAGACTTCAGGCTGCATACCGTTACCAGAACCTATACGATCCACGTCCGTCCCCGGGTGCAATTTGCAGTTCGCGCAAAGCCCTCGGCTTTTGTATGTAAGAGGTCCAGAAACAGCTACCGACAAGCAGTGCCATTTGAATGCAATGTAAACGGCCCTGCCATAATAATAACTATTAGTATTCTGCTTAGTTTACAATGTCTACATAAACGTGCCCTTTGTTAAACTGATATATTATTAAGAACTTGATTTTTGTGCATTTATCCATTTTATATTTTCTCAAACTGTAGGAAATATAATCCTGTCTATTTACATTCACTTTCACCGGGTCATATTCCTCAAAGGCTGGAGACCATTTCTCTTTTCAATGTCTCGTTAGGGCCTTGCCGTCAAATGGAACCTTCGTTACCACGAGGGCAAATTTGAAGCTATGGTGCAGCTGTCTGCTGTACGTTTTGACAATCCACTCACAATGCCGCCACATCCTTCGTTTTTAGATGCAACATCGTATCCCTCAAAATGGAGATTGCAAATTCTGCGAGGTGCCAAAATATATCTGAACTATTGGTTAAGATTGAACGAGTATTTTTCTTTCTTTCTTCCATTGGTGGCGTGAATGACCTTGATAAATAACAATTGCTGATAAAGGAATCGCAATGGGAAATAAACGTCGCGTGAAGGATTTTTTAAGCTTTTTATTACCAAAGAAATCAATTTCTAATTGCAATATAGATAAGTATTTTTAAGGTTTATAGGCGTAGACAAAAATTGCTACTGTATATTCGTGTTGAAGCCCGTAAACCCCTGTAACATATACACATGCTGTCAACTGATAGTCCTTAGAAGTATACATTGACGTTTTAACTTACCATAATAACAGACTAGGTACTTGCTAAACGGCCCAGACAAATGTTTCACCAGTATTCTGCCGCTGCTTGACATAACTGCGAGGGCTCCGCCACATCCGTGAGTCGCCCAGCTTTCCCTATCTGCTTTCTGGTTGATATAATTGTTTTAAAAGTTCAGTTTTTTTCAATCTCCAGATAAATTAATTTCTGATCGCGGTGTAGATCAGTTAATTAAAGGCCTTTAGGCGTAGACCGTAATTGTTAGTGTATATCTGTGTTGAAACCCGTCAACCCTATGAAATATACACATGTTGCAATCCGAAAGACGTCAGTCGTAAAAAATTGACTTTGGTACTTACCATACGTAAAGCCTAGGGTCTCGCGTAAAGGCTCCTTCACGTGTTTCACCGGTATTCTGCCGCTGCTTGATATAGCTGCGACTGCTTTGGCTCATCAATGGGTCAGCGAGCTTTACCTTTCTACCTTCTGGTTGACATACCGGTTTTGAATGTTCAGGTTTTAACTCTCCAGAGAAATGCATTTCCCATCGCAAGTTATATCAGTATGTTGAAAGTGTTTAGGCGTAGACACACATGGCTAGTGCAGATTCATGTTGAAACCCGTCAACACCTGTGAAATGTACACGTGCTGCACTCAGACAGTCATAAGTAGTATTAATTGATACTGTAACTTACCATAATAACAGCCTAAGTACTTCCAATACTCCCAAAGGTATGTGTATCCACTATTCTTCCTTTTATTGACAGACCTGCGAGGGCGCTGGGTCATCAGTGGGTCCACCAGCTTTCCCTATCAGATTTCTGGTGGACATAGCGGTTTTGAAAGTTCAGCTTCTTAATCTCAAGAAAACTTAATTTCTGATCACCCTATATATCAGTATATTATAGGTCTATAGGCGCAAACCAAAATTGTTTGCACACAGTCGTATTGAAACCCGTCAACCCCTGTGAAATTAACACATGCTGCCATCAGACAGTCATGAGCAGTATAAATTTATGTTTTAATTTACCGAAGTAAGAGCCTAGGTACATGCTAAAGGGCCCATATATGCCGTTCGCCGCTATTCTGCGGCTGCTTGACACAGCCGTGAGGGCTCCGGCTCATCAGTTGGTCGCGTAGCTTTCCTTATCGGCTTTCTGGTAAATAGACCAGTTTTGAAAATACAGGTTTTTAATCTCCAGAAAAATTAATTTCTGATCCCGGTATACATCAGTATATTTAAGGTCTATTTGTGTAGACCGAAATTGTTAGTGCATATTCGTATTTAAACCCGTCAACCCCTTTGAAATGAACACATGCTGCCATCAGACAGTCATATGTATTTTAAATTTATGTTGTAACTTACCAAACGTGGAGCGTAGGTACTGGCTCAAAGGCCCTTACACGTGTTTCGCCGGTATTCTAGCGCTGCTAGGCACAGCTGCGAGGTCTCCGGCTCATCAGTGTGTCGGCGAGCTTTCCCTTTCTACCTTCTGGTTGATATACCGGTTTCGAAAGTTCAGCTTTTTAATCTCCAGAAAAAAAATGTTCTGATCCCGGTATACATCAGTATATTTAAGGTCTATTTGCAAAGACCAAAATTGTTAGTGCATATTCGTGTTGAAAGCCGTCAACCTCGGTTAAATGTGCACATGCTGCCATCAGACAGTCATAAGAAATATAAATTTATGTGTTAACTTACCATAGTAACAGCCTAGGTACTTGCAAGTACTCCCAGAGGCATGTTTGCCACTATTCTTCCTCTGATTGACAGAGCTGCGAGATCGCTGGCTCAACAGTGCATCGCATAGCTTTAACTGTCGGCTTTCTGGTGGATAGACCAGTTTTGAATGTTCAGCTTTTAAATCTGCAGAGAAATTAACTTCTGATCGTTGGGTATATCAGCATATTTAAGGTTTATAGGCGTAGATTGAAATTGGTAGTGCATATTCGTGTTGAAACCCGCAACCCTTGTGAAATATACACATACTGCCATCAGAAAGTCATTAGTAGCATACATTTATGTTGTAACTTACCATCCTAACACCCTAGGTACTTCCTCAAAGACCATTACACGTGGTTCAACAGAATTTTTTCGCTGCTTGACAGAGCTGCCAGGGCCTTGGCTCATCCATGGGTCGGCGAGCTTTCCCTATCTACCTTCTGGTTGAAATGAGAGTTTTCAAAGTTCAGCTTTTTAATCTCCAGATAAATTCATTTCAGATAGCGGTGTGTATCCGTAGGTTTAAGGTCTATAGGCGCAGACCGATATTGTTAGTGCACATTCGTTTTGAAACCTGACAACCCCCCAGAGAAATATACACATGCTGCAATCAGGCAGTCATTAGTAGTATACATTTATGTTGAACCTTACCATACGAACAGCGTAGGTACTTGCTCAGAGGCCCTGGCACGTGTTTCGCAGGTATTCTGCCATGGCTGCTTGACACAGCTGCGAGGGCCTTTGGTCATCAATGGGTCGGCGAGCTGTCCCTATCTTATATCTGGTTGATAGACCGGTTTTGAATGTTCAGCTTTTGAATCTCCAGAGAAATGCATTTCCCATCGCGGGGCATATCAGTATATTTAAGGTCTATAGGCAAAGATTGAAATTGTTAGTGAATATTCGTGTTGAAACCCGTCTTCCTTCCAGTGTGCAGACTTCGTACACAGCTGCGCTTGTGAGACAATGGGTGGTATCTTTGGTAGTTCAGTATCTGACGCGTGTTGGTGGCTTTCCTGTAAACCGTAGTCTTTAGGTTCCCGTCACACTTGCGATGAACCAACACGTTCTGCTGTCATGTCTCTGATGACGAATCCACAACGGATAGCGAAACGTCAGGCGAATAAACATATTGTCCCAGCGATCGAGGCTTCTTCTTCTTCTCACGTCCAGGAACGCCATCTGCCCATCATTCTCCGCCTCCATTGTGAATTGAATATCAGCAAAAATTGAGTTGAGGAGGGCATGGAAGTCCATGACTCTTTCCCGTTTTTGGATGACGAAAGTGTCGTCTAAATAACGCGCCCAAGACTTTGGCTTGTGGGTGGCGAACTTTAGTGCTTCTAACCTCCGGAAGACCGCTTCGGCGATGAAAACGGATAGTGGTGATCCCATCGGTGTACCTTCGGTGTACCTTTGGTACACCGTCCCTTCGAAGGTAAAGTAGGTCTTAAGGCAGTACTTTACCAACTGCATGAGATTTACGCCTTGAGGTGTTTTGGCTGCCTCTATAATGCGTGTGCCAAGTAGGTTGCTTACAGTTTCAATGGCCAGGCTCTGTGGGATCGTGGTGAACAGTGAGATGAGGTCGAAAGATATCATGATCTCATCTGCCTCGAGGTGCAACCCTGTGAGTCTCTCCAAGAAATCCGTTACTGATCGGAATGTCGTATCACAGCCCGAGGTAAGGGGGTTCAAGCGTCGAAACATCCATTTTGCCAAGTTAAATGTGGGTTTGCCGCGCAATGACACGATCGGACAAAGTGGACTTCCCTCTTTGTGAACTTTGGGTAGCCCTTAGCGTCTTGCCATCGCTGCATCGTTTGGTTTGATGGCCAATCGTTCAAATCTGGTCATCGCACCATTTTTCTGTAGCACATTAAGTGTTGAGTTGATTTGCGTTACCAACGTTTTCATTGGGTCACCCTCACACTTTTGGTATGGGTTGCGGTCCTCAAGCAGTGTGTTGGCCTTCTGCAGGCATTCATCCTTGTCCAGTACAACCATAGAACGCCCTTTATCTGCTGGTAGTATGATTATTGTCTTATCAGCCTTCAGCGTCTTAAGGGCATCCTGATCCGTTCTTGGGATAACCGGGTGTCGTTTGTGCGTCATAAGAAGGGAGGTGGTCAGTTGCCGAATCAGTTTTTGTGTCTCTGAGGGCTCATCATTCTGAAGTACTGCGACCGGATTCAAGGTTCTGTGAATTCGCATTTGTGCTCTTTAACCAGACGGACTCATACTCCAGGGCTACAGTGTTCTCTTTCTATAACAGAGATTTCAGTTCTGACATACACGACAACCCCACCTCCTTGTCGGTTTTGGCGGTCTTTGCGGAAAAGCTGGTATGCTGAAATCGAAATATCCGAATCTGCGATTTCTGTTTTCAGCCATGTTTCCGTTATGGCAAATACATCAGGTTTCCGCTCTGAAAGTTCTGCCTTGAGTTCATCAATTTTGAGGGAAGACTTTAGGCATTAGTGTAAAGAAAGCTCAATTAAGACTTATTCACCACTTTATGCAGGCAGTTGCCTCTTGCGTGAGATTGCATGTAGGGAGCTGTCGGTGCTGATGGAGACGGACTGTTAGGCTGTTACTGTTTTCGGCTTTCTCCAGAGGAGTGACCTCGGTACATGGACGATCTCCCCGTTCAGAATTTGAAGATTGCTTTCGCCGAGTTCGCATCTCCTGTGGAGTTCTACTTTTAGCAATCTCCATTTCTCCCGCTCCACGGGGGAAAAATCCCGCTGAAAATAAACCGTCGGGTGTGAGTTCCTAAGTATTGGCTTCCTGCTTTACAAAAGCTGGACCTCAGCCTCACTCTTCAGAACAACCTTCAACGGTCTTGGTTGGTTTTGTTCATCTATTGAGCCCATTCGGAATGCCTTTAGAACTTTGACTTTCTTCTCACCCTTTAGGAGGAATTTCAGATATTCTTCAAATAACTTCCTGTCCTCTTCTTATCTTTATTTAGGGGTGTCGGAAGTACCTTCTGGCATGCCTTTTATAGCTATGCAGTTTATACGAGTGGTAGTCACCTTCCGACTGTCGTCCCCTTCAGCTTTTCTAGGGTTTTTAGGACACATTCGCTTCGAGGTTCAGCGCTACTGTTCATTTGGGCCTGCGAAGGTGCCCTTTTTGTTTGGCTCGTGCTCAATCTCGGCCAACTTATATTAGCACTTGGGCTTGGTTGGCATTTTTTGGGACCCCGAGAGCGCTTCTTCGTTCTCTGGGAAGCCAGTGGGTTGACCGTTTCCCCTGTCCATGGCAGACTACCAACTCCATCAAGCACCCTGGCTGCCGGATCATTTTTGTGCGTAGACACTTCGGCGAGGGATTTTGCTTCTCCGTATGTTAGGTCTCCTCGCTCAAGTTCACACATCGCCGGTTTCTCCTCACGAGGGAGAAAAAGAGAAAAAAATTTACAGCTCCTCCATCTCCACTCTAAGACTATTAACTACCTTCTCAAGGTTTGTAAATTTGTTCAAAAGGGTAAAACATGATATAGAGGCTTCATCTTCATGAGTTTCATCTCTTAAACTTTGACTACTTTTAGTTCGCTTGGCAAGAGGAGATTTCAAAGTACTTCTAGATCGAGTTTCCGTAGTTAGTAACGGAATTGGAAAACCATCGCAGTATCCCGTGATGGTGAAGAGAAGTAGGGGCGCGAATTCTATGCGGGGGTCCAGGGTTCTAATCCGGGCGGTGGCGTAACTTTTTTTCCTTGTTGCGATGATGTCGGGATTTCGAATGCAGGCACTGGCGAACATTCCTTCCCGTCTTCCAAAGCTGTATCGCACATAGTTTCAATTTTTCTGTCACCATCTTTTCACACCAGACCGTTAAAGAATCAAATAGTAAAGTGGATTGCTTTTTGACTGTTAATAACCAATTTTGATTACTGTCATCCTGTGTCTTCGTGGTGGAGTTGATAAGACGCTCAACTCGGTGTTCGTAAATTGAGTCTACTGAACTCGAGAGACTTTTAGCCCTTTTAGCGGGGGGGGGGGATTTCGTCTCATCAATCTTGCGACTTCTGCTCTCGAAATTACGACAAGGGCTTTTAATTGAAATTAAATTATAGTCCACAGTCGACACCGATGGTGTGGTGGTAACGACTGATACCGACGAACTACAGATTTTGGGTTCGAGTCCCTCTTGCGCCGCAACTTTTACAAGCTGATCTACATGTTGATTTTTGTCTCCCATAATAGACCAGACTGACGATAAACGATATTGAAGCTCTATGCAAGATGTGTAAAGCGTTCAACTGTATGAAAAAGGTTATTGAAACGACTCAGCCGTTTGTAGAGAGCTGGAATCCGGGAGAATTGTTGACAGAAGGCAGTGACGGAGATGATGCTCGTTTTGACTAATGTCCTTTCGTGTCTTCTGAGGCTGGAGTTATTGTGAAAGTGAATCCAATAGCTAACAACGAAAGTCCGCCACAGGGCTAGGTGAACCGAAATCCCGAAAATAATATTTCCCACGAAGGACGAGAAATTTAAACCGCAATTTGAAGCGCGCGCCTGTAATAACTCATAGCTGTACGTCAAATACTTCTCGGTCTTGGGGTTTCTGTTTATGCTCGTGGCGTGTTCTTCTATGGTGTCCAGCTTGTCGGTCAACTCAGCAGTCCACAATGTCCCATCTTCGGCCTTTCGGTGATGATGTTATTAGCTCTACTGCCCCTCTTTCCTTTGCTGTCCGCGATAAGATCCTCCTGCCTCACCCCCCTGATGGCTAATTATGTAGCAAGTTAGATGGTTCTATGGCGGTGAATAGTAGTAAGTGCTGCTATATGCTTTCTTTAATGACAAGACGCGTTTCGGACCCTCATGCGATCTCATCAAAAACCACCGTCCTATCTTACTGTATCTCAACAATCCTATCAAAAATATATTAATATTTAGAGAAACAGTTACTTTTAAAAACTGGGTCAGACTGAACTCTCCTGCCGGTGTCGTGGAAGGAGTTGTTTTACTGCTTACGATACTGCACATTTCAACTGAGCAATAATTATCCACTTTGCATTTATTTTTACCACAACACTAAGTTTATAATGAGGGGGCCCTCTGGGCCTTAAATACAAAATTCCTTTATTAAGTACGCAGTTAATTTTTCCACGCCGACAAGAAGCAACCATTTGCGGATTTACCCCTAGTTGGTGCAGATTCTCAGTTCCTTGAACAGGAAGGTAAACCGTGAACACGATACAATTGTGTTTAGCACTGCCTATTTAAATCTTCTATCATTCCATGGACTGCAGTTGTTTTCTTCTGAAGAACCCCAGTTAGTGGCAAACATCCCTGCCAGCACCAGCCACGTCTGACCACGCCTAGCCACGCGTGGAAAGATGGCGTGATTGCGTGGGAATCCGGCGTGGCTATGACGTAATATTGTGACGAATCAGCCCTTTGGCCACGCCATGTTTAAAATTTCGAACGAGCTTTGCCATATGTAGTTTTTGTAGCCACGAGTAGTTCTTGCTGCGTTATCCCAGAAATCATTATGTAGGATTCTTTTACGAACAGCATTGGTCTAACAGTTTCTTAACTACCATATGAATGCAAATACCTCAGTATTGAAAAGGATTTTTGAAGTTAATCTAAATCTATCGTAAAATTCCAAATAGTGACTGATTCTCATGAGGTGCCATAGCTTCCTTTTTGGCTTCTTGACTTTCATATGCAGCAGTTTTAAATTGCAGATCATCAAAAATTTGCTTTTTCTCGGGTTCAGGGACAGTATGAGCATAAGCGACAGAGTCAAAACTGAAACATCTAATCAGTCCGTAAGCGCGGTCTATCTTGACCTCAGGGACATGCCATCTTTCAGTATTACTGACGAAATATTACAGTGCTTGTTGTTATTCATCACGGTGCGCGGTCTTTATTGCCGGCTGAAGCGACATATAGATCTGTAGCATAACCGAGGGTCGAACTACAATGACCCTGACCTGCGCCCGCTTCAACTTTTTCCGCTGGTTGATCTCCAGCGCGCTCCTTGTCCGACCTCGTTAAGAGCTGAATGACGGTGCCCTCACAGTCCGATTAGTCACTGCACTGCCTTTTGAGGTTAAGTAGAATGCACTTTCAAAATACACTTCGTCGCTTATTAATCTTAAGACATTTTGTATATTGGAGATCTAGAGAGCGAATGGATATGCAGCAATATAAGTCTCATATCCAAAAGATATTGCTCCCTTTTGAACAGCAGTTATCGGTCTTTGCAATGTAACTGGTAACTTAAAAGAAGCGGTAAAAGAAACTGGAGAAACCATATTCCGTGCCAGCACGCGCAGAAGGAAGCGGACAATAACGAAGTTAAATGTCATATCATTTATTTTTGAAATCGTTAATTGAGACCAAAACCTAAATTGGATTGAAATATTTATCCCGATGAAGGCATATTTAGAGGGATAAACGAGAAGTGTTTTACGTACAGGTATGAGTTATTACAGGCGCGCGCTGCAAATTGCGGTTTAAATTTCTCGTCCTTCGTGGGAAATATTATTTTCGGGATTTCGGTTCACCTAGCCCTGTGGCGGACTTTCGTTGTTAGCTATTGGATTCACTTTCACAATAACTCCAGCCTCAGAAGACACGAAAGGACATTAGTCAAAACGAGCATCATCTCCGTCACTGCCTTCTGTCAACAATTCTCCCGGATTCCAGCTCTTTACAAACGGCTGAATCGTTTCAATAACCTTTTTCATACAGTTGAACGCTTTACACATCTTGCATAGAGCTTTAATATCGTTTATCGTCAGTCTGGTCTATTATGGGAGACAAAAATCAACATGTAGATCAGCTTGTAAAAGTTGCGGCGCAAGAGGGACTCGAACCCAAAATCTGTAGTTCTTCGGTATCAGTCGTTACCACCACACCATCGGTGTCGACTGTGGACTATAATTTAATTTCAATTAAAAGCCCTTGTCGTAATTTCGAGAGCAGAAGTCGCAAGATTGATGAGACGAAATCCCCCCCCCCCGCTAAAAGGGCTAAAAGTCTCTCGAGTTCAGTAGACTCAATTTACGAACACCGAGTTGAGCGTCTTATCAACTCCACCACGAAGACACAGGATGACAGTAATCAAAATTGGTTATTAACAGTCAAAAAGCAATCCACTTTACTATTTGATTCTTTAACGGTCTGGTGTGAAAAGATGGTGACAGAAAAATTGAAACTATGTGCGATACAGCTTTGGAAGACGGGAAGGAATGTTCGCCAGTGCCTGCATTCGAAATCCCGACATCATCGCAACAAGGAAAAAAAGTTACGCCACCGCCCGGATTAGAACCCTGGACCCCCGCATAGAATTCGCGCCCCTACTTCTCTTCACCATCACGGGATACTGCGATGGTTTTCCAATTCCGTTACTAACTACGGAAACTCGATCTAGAAGTACTTTGAAATCTCCTCTTGCCAAGCGAACTAAAAGTAGTCAAAGTTTAAGAGATGAAACTCATGAAGATGAAGCCTCTATATCATGTTTTACCCTTTTGAACAAATTTACAAACCTTGAGAAGGTAGTTAATAGTCTTAGAGTGGAGATGGAGGAGCTGTAAATTTTTTTCTCTTTTTCTCCCTCGTGAGGAGAAACCGGCGATGTGTGAACTTGAGCGAGGAGACCTAACATACGGAGAAGCAAAATCCCTCGCCGAAGTGTCTACGCACAAAAATGATCCGGCAGCCAGGGTGCTTGATGGAGTTGGTAGTCTGCCATGGACAGGGGAAACGGTCAACCCACTGGCTTCCCAGAGAACGAAGAAGCGCTCTCGGGGTCCCAAAAAATGCCAACCAAGCCCAAGTGCTAATATAAGTTGGCCGAGATTGAGCACGAGCCAAACAAAAAGGGCACCTTCGCAGGCCCAAATGAACAGTAGCGCTGAACCTCGAAGCGAATGTGTCCTAAAAACCCTAGAAAAGCTGAAGGGGACGACAGTCGGAAGGTGACTACCACTCGTATAAACTGCATAGCTATAAAAGGCATGCCAGAAGGTACTTCCGACACCCCTAAATAAAGATAAGAAGAGGACAGGAAGTTATTTGAAGAATATCTGAAATTCCTCCTAAAGGGTGAGAAGAAAGTCAAAGTTCTAAAGGCATTCCGAATGGGCTCAATAGATGAACAAAACCAACCAAGACCGTTGAAGGTTGTTCTGAAGAGTGAGGCTGAGGTCCAGCTTTTGTAAAGCAGGAAGCCAATACTTAGGAACTCACACCCGACGGTTTATTTTCAGCGGGATTTTTCCCCCGTGGAGCGGGAGAAATGGAGATTGCTAAAAGTAGAACTCCACAGGAGATGCGAACTCGGCGAAAGCAATCTTCAAATTCTGAACGGGGAGATCGTCCATGTACCGAGGTCACTCCTCTGGAGAAAGCCGAAAACAGTAACAGCCTAACAGTCCGTCTCCATCAGCACCGACAGCTCCCTACATGCAATCTCACGCAAGAGGCAACTGCCTGCATAAAGTGGTGAATAAGTCTTAATTGAGCTTTCTTTACACTAATGCCTAAAGTCTTCCCTCAAAATTGATGAACTCAAGGCAGAACTTTCAGAGCGGAAACCTGATGTATTTGCCATAACGGAAACATGGCTGAAAACAGAAATCGCAGATTCGGATATTTCGATTTCAGCATACCAGCTTTTCCGCAAAGACCGCCAAAACCGACAAGGAGGTGGGGTTGTCGTGTATGTCAGAACTGAAATCTCTGTTATAGAAAGAGAACACACTGTAGCCCTGGAGTATGAGTCCGTCTAGTTAAAGAGCACAAATGCGAATTCACAGAACCTTGAATCCGGTCGCAGTACTTCAGAATGATGAGCCCTCAGACACACAAAAACTGATTCGGCAACTGACCACCTCCCTTCTTATGACGCACAAACGACACCCGGTTATCCCAAGAACGGATCAGGATGCCCTTAAGACGCTGAAGGCTGATAAGACAATAATCATACTACCAGCAGATAAAGGGCGTTCTATGGTTGTACTGGACAAGGATGAATGCCTGCAGAAGGCCAACACACTGCTTGAGGACCGCAACCCATACCAAAAGTGTGAGGGTGACCCAATGAAAACGTTGGTAACGCAAATCAACTCAACACTTAATGTGCTACAGAAAAATGGTGCGATGACCAGATTTGAACGATTGGCCATCAAACCAAACGATGCAGCGATGGCAAGACTCTAAGGGCTACCCAAAGTTCACAAAGAGGGAAGTCCACTTTGTCCGATCGTGTCATTGCGCGGCACACCCACATTTAACTTGGCAAAATGGATGTTTCGACGCTTGAACCCCCTTACCTCGGGCTGTGATACGACAGTCCGATCAGTAACGGATTTCTTGGAGAGACTCACAGGGTTGCACCTCGAGGCAGATGAGATCATGATATCTTTCGACCTCATCTCACTGTTCACCACGATCCCACAGAGCCTGGCCATTGAAACTGTAAGCAACCTACTTGGCACACGCATTATAGAGGCAGCCAAAACACCTCAAGGCGTAAATCTCATGCAGTTGGTAAAGTACTGCCTTAAGACCTACTTTACCTTCGAAGGAACGGTGTTCCAAAGGTTCACCGAAGGTACACCGATGGGATCACCACTATCCGTTTTCATCGCCGAAGCGGTCTTCCGGAGGTTAGAAGCACTAAAGTTCGCCACCCACAAGCCAAAGTCTTGGGCGCGTTATATAGACGACACTTTTGTCATCCAAAAACGGGAAAGAGTCATGGACTTCCATGCCCTCCTCAACTCAATTTTTGCTGATATTCAATTCACAATGGAGGCGGAGAATGATGGGCAGATGGCGTTCCTGGACGTGTTGGTTCATCGCAAGTCTGACGGGAACCTAAAGACTTCGGTTTACAGGAAAGCCACCAACACGCGTCAGATACTGAACTACCAAAGCTACCACCCATTGTCTCACAAACGCAGCTGTGTACGAAGTCTGTACAAAAGAGCTGAAACTCACTGCAGCGAAAGAGCCGACAAAGTGGCCGAACTCCGCTATTTACAGCAGATGCTCACTACCAACGGATACCCCCAGAACTTCACAGAGCGCAATAGACGGGTCAACCCAATAAGAAAGCCAACGAACAACCAAACCAAAAGTCTGGCGGGCGCTACCGTATATTGTAAACATGTCCAAAGCAGCCGCTCGATTCCTGCAACCATTAGGTATCGCCATCGCCCATAGACCCAAAGCAACGATCCGTCGATTGATAATGAAACCAAAGGCTCCCCTTTCCCAAGCTGAAACGGCCGACGTCGTGTATCGGATCAAATGTAGTCCCTGTGAAGTGAAATATGTCGGGAAATGGGCAAGCGATTGCATACCCGCATGCACGAACACGAAGGAGCGGTGCGCAGACAGGAAGAACGCTCTCTAGTGGCAGAACATTGTGCAGCTACAGATCATACGTTTGTTTTTCAAGACACTGATGTCCTGGGACGATCATGCGACCAAACAGCTAGGGAGACACTCGAAGCCTGACATACCTCATCCAATTCTATCAACCGCTGTGTGACGCTGCCGGCAGCCTACCAAGATTTACGGCCTAAGTATAAGCAAAACGACCAGGGAAGGGAACGTCGGCTAGACCCGCCAACCACACACGAGCGTAAACGACCACCAGATGCAGTCGAAAACGGAAGGCAAGCCAAGTCGTCTACAGGCCCGCGGGATCAGCAACATGATGTAAACGCAGACGAACGCGAGCACGCGCTGAGACTAGACCACAGCGAGAATGATCGCCAGCCCGGATACAACCGAGATGGGAGCATAGACCTGGCAACAAGCATTCCCACTTTTGCGGGAGGCAGTCAACACAGCAGGACGACGGGTGAACCCAACCGACGGGCCATGGTAGCCCGATCAATGACCATTATCACCCCGCCGCCACCACCGCCTCCCACGGAGACGAGCCCACGGCCGCATGACAAGAAGAGCAATGCAGACAAACACAAACACACGCTGGGACCAGACAGCGATGATCACCAGCCCAGCAGCAGCCAACACGTGAACACGGACATGGCAACCACCGTTCACACGCTGGCGGAAATTTGTCAACACAGCAGGAGGACGGGTGAACCCTACCAACGGACCATGACAACCCGATCAATGACCGTTATCACCCCAACCCCCCCCCCCCCCCCCCCCCCCCTCCTACTGAGACGAACCCAGTGAAGCATGACAACAACAGTCATTGGCCTGCCTAGCTGATGTTACCCTTAAATACTGTGACAATTCGTGTGACTATTACCTTTGACAATGGAAGCTTGTATGATTCCGAAACGTCAGGACGATAAACCTTTGGTTTCCCTGATCGCCTTACCTTCTCAATTATGTCCGGGAACACGCATTTGGCATGGTATGCTGTAGACCACTGCAGATTGTTCCGTTGCCGGAAGCGGGTCCTTAGGTCTCATTATCTGCTGCCGGATGGTTGAATCGGGTTTGTGGGCCACCCCAATTCCGAAAGGGTTCAGGAGTCGAGCTGTCGCCTCCGAAACATTTTTTTTTCACGTAGGGGATCGCTAGCCAGAACTTTGGTTTTTCGTCGTCTGGTCGACTTCGGATGGGCCTTCGTCGGCATTCACGTATGAAGGATCACGGATAACCGTTAGATATGAACAGGATAATTGAGGTATTTCACCTCCGCCTTTTTCCCGTCCTCATCGCTGCAGTGCGTTTGAACGCGTTGGAATAGAGATCTAACGCAACTGCGTTTGTGACCAATTGGGTGGTTACTTTGGAATTGCAGGATGCGTTTGGTGTTCGTTGCCTTCCGATAGACCGTAGTTTTTATCCTCCCCTCGGAAGTCCTCTGGACATGCACATCCAGGAAAGGCAACCGGTCGTTATCTTCCTCTTCCATCGTAAATTGGATGTCAGGGAATATAGAATTCAGTAAGGTCTTAAAGCTCTGAACGTCGTTCCTTTTGATTACGACAAAGGTGTCGTCAACGTATCTAGTCCAGAATTTCGGACAGTAAGTCCGGAAGACTAGTCGTTCTAGCCTCTGCAGGACTGCCTCGGCAATAAGTCCCGACCGGGGGGAGCCCATCGGTGTTCCCTTCGTTTGTTCATAAACCTGGTTGTTGAAGCTGGAGAAAGTTCTGAGGCACAATTCCAACAGCTCAGTGACGTGTTGTCGTTTAAGTTGCTGGTTCTTGTCCTCATACTTTTCGGTGAGTAGTTCATCAATAGTGCTTACAGCGAGGTCAGTTGGAATAGAGGTAAATAGAGACACCACGTCAAACGATACCATCATCTCGTCTGAATCTATTTCTAGATGCCTTATGTTCAGCAGAAACTGTTCAGCCGACTTAACTGTAGATTTAGAATCCTCGGTGAGAAAGCGGAACCGCTTGTAGAGCCACTTCGATAGTCCAAACGTCGGAGTACCACGCAAGGAGACGATGGGGCGAGGGGGCACTCCAGGCTTATGCACTTTTGGCAGACCGTAGAAACGCGCCATCGCGGCGTCTGTGGCTTTTGCGGTCAGTGCTTCTCCTCTTTTGAGGGCCCCGGACTTCTTCAGCTTGTCAATCGCCCTGTTAACGCTGTTCACATGTTTCTTGAATTCTCCTGCTCCCGAAAGCTGGTAGGCGTTTTTGTCCTCCAACAGACCTTGTAGCTTCGCCGTGTACTCAGTCTTATCCATGACAACCGTCGAGCGTCCCTTGTCGGCTGGCAAGGTGACGATATCCCTCATCTTTCGGATTCGCATAAGTTCTCGGACTTCTGCCTCGGAGATCGTCGTCAAAGGTTTGTGCTGGAGGAGGAGAGTTGACACTTGCTGTCGCATGACGTTCTTACTCTCTTCGTTTGCTTCACACTTCTGGAGCGCCGATTCGAACGATGCGACAAAGTCTACGGGGCGAGCATCTCTCGTGTTGAACTTAGTGTCGTAGGATAAGACTGCCAACTGTTGTTGAGTGAGAGGACGTGATGAAAGGTTATGGACCAGGGCACCATCAGCAGGGGACTGATTTGTTGGACCTATTCTGGCGAACTTCTGAAGCAGTTGGCTGTCGCGTAGCCGTCGGTGACTCTGTGCGGTATTGAGTATTGTGGCTTCTAGAGTTTTTAGCTCGTGCGCGCTAAACATCAACCGGCAAGTGGAGGAAAGCTGTTGCACTTCTCGTTCGTATTTATGGATCCGAGAATGGCAGTCTCGTATCAAGACCCTGATCATCTTCTTTTTGAATTCTGCCATTGTCCGTTGGCAGAGTTCGGTCTTAACTGGCAGGCTGTAGCGGAGGCATTTCGGCAGGACATCCTCATCAAGGCAACGGTGCAGGAACTTCAGCTGGGCTTAGGTGGATGACTCCCGTTTGGCAAAAGTCTCCAACTTGCAGTCGATCGCGACGATAAACTGTCACTGGTATACGGCCACATGGACCGGGAGAAGCATGAGTTCGCTTTCGAAAACGCCAAGGTCATCGGCCGATCCAACGACAAGATGACCAGATTGGTGCTTGAAAGATGGGCATCCGTGGGCACAATCAACAGAAATATTGATTTAAATCCAGCCTATCAGGCCCTCCATCAATGTAAGGCAGCGCGCGCCATACTGTTGGTTGATCGGCTGTTGGAATTCCGTTCGGTCGAGACTGCCTGCCGCGTTCGATAAAGTTTCGGGGGTAACCGTTGGCTATGAAAAGGCGTTGGAGGTATTGCATTTCAGATTTCCGGTCATGTGGCTCGCTGCAGTGTGTTTCTGCCCGATTGTACAGCGTTCGCACACAACAGCGTTTTCGGCATGCTGGGTGCTTGCTGTGGTAACTCAGGATTTGGCGCGTATTGGTGGCTTTCCTATACACCGTCGTTCTGAGATTCCCATTCGTTTTTCGATGCACGAGTACGTCTAGAAACGGCAGTTGATTGTCGTTCTCGGTCTCCATCGTGAACTGGATGTCAGGAAACACAGAGTTCAGGAGATCGTGGAATTCCCGGACCCTGTTCCGCTCAATGATGACGAAGGTATCGTCAACATACCGAGTCCAAAATTTTGGCCTACAGTTTGCGAACACGAGAGTTTCTTATTTTTGAAGCACTGCCTCTGCGATGAAACCTGAGAGCGGCGATCCCATTGGCGTCCCCTTGATCTGTTCGTACTTCACCCCTCGAAGGTTAAGAACGTCTTCAGGCAGATTTCGAGGAATTGAAGGAAATTTCTCC
>JAYGXS010000006.1:24389665-24413695 GCA_036362985.1 Ligula intestinalis | reverse complement strand
TTCTGAATGTAGTCGGCCTTATCCAACACGACTGTTGAACGCCCTTTATCTGCTGGGAGCACAACCATGGTGGTGTCACCCCTCAGGGTCTTGAGCACCTTCTCCTCTGCTCTGCCAACGATTGCGCGTGGTTTGTGCGCCATCACCAAGGTGGTAAGCTGTTGCTGAATGAGTTGTTTGGTCTCCGTAGGTTGTCCGGAATGTTTCAGGATCGATTCGACCGTGGCCACGAGATTACGCAAAAAACGTTTTAATATAAATAATTATACAAATTTACTACTCAAATATGCAACCATAATAGATTATGATTTTACATCGATTAAAATCCATGCAATATGAACTACAACACAATATGTCATAATTAATAACAGTAGACCTCAGGTTGCACGATAAAATTAACAACTTTAACAGTAATTATCTGTGCGTTTAAATCACTATTTCATATTTGTGTTTGTACATGTGACTGTATAGCACCGTCTACTTAATTAAACACGCTAAATGAATTAACTTGTTCCACCACTAAGCTGTAAGAACACTTCAAAACGTCCTTTTTAATGGGCTGAAGTCCTTGTTTGCTTTTGTGCTTAGAAGTTTAAAGTTGAAAAGCCCATACAATTTTATTTCGGCTCAAAACTTGACCATTTCAGCCCTTTTGTCCCATGGAATACAGCAATATTGTTATTTTTTGCCAATATTTACGATACTGAAGTTCATTTGTAGATTATGCAGACTTTGGGTGATAAACGTGTTAATAGACTAACCAAACCGACCTGTCAGTTAGTAAAAAATTAATTTGTAAAAACAATTACTTGCAGAAATCAAATACGGACATTAATGCCATTAGTTTATGCAGTCCGTTGTGTGCTTACACAAAAAATACAGGGTGTCCCAGAAGTAACTGACCCTTTTGATTTGCCAATAAAACGAAAACAATTAACGCCAGGACATCGAAACTTCTTTTATTCAAAAGAAAATCCCTTTTATTTTTTATTAGAACAAGGTTTTGAATATAATGTCTTTTAAATGATGGCCATTGTGGTTTTGACAACTTAGAGTTCGTTTCTTTGTCGTTTCCATAACGCTTCGTTTTGGATTAGGCGATAAGTTTCTTATTTCAGAACAAATTTTGTTGTTCAGTTCTTGCAGATTTGTTGGATTTGTTATATAAACCCTTGACTTCAGGTAGCCCCATAAGAAGAAAACGCATTGGGTCAAATCTGGAGATCGAGGGGGCCAAGGAATGTTACCAAATCGTGAAATCAAATGATTTGTAAAGCACTCATTCAACAATGTCATCATTTTTCTTGCTGTATGGGCCATGGCTCCATCTTGTTGAAACCAAGTATTGCGTAAACCATGTCTCGTTATTTCACGAATAAGGAATTTGCTAATCATAGTTTGATATCTGTCACCATTGATACGTTGATGTTCCGGTCGCAGTACTACTGCGTAAGCATGACATTTCTTTAAATTTTCGATTAATACGTAGAACACGGAAATTGAAGGCCTCAAATTAACTAAATAAGACTAAAATATGCTCCATATTTCAGCTATGAGCGCAGGAAACTATTTGAAATTTTGGGTTTAAAAATCAACTTAATGGTGCACCCTAACAAGTAATCGTATTTCCAATATATCAAGAAAAGTTAGCAATCTGACTTACAATACGCAGCCGCGTGCGTAAAAAAATAAAGCCAAATGCAGCAGCAGCAGCAGCAGCAGTAGTGGTCTAAGCATTCTGGTCTACGTTCACAGTCAGCCTGGCTCACAGACTGTGATGTTCGGGTGTAGTTTTCACTCAAACACCGCAGAGATTAAAATCACGCCCTTTTTCCTGCCAGCCAGGGGGCGCTGTGGAAAGCCAATTGACTTTCGAGCACACTTACCGACAGCAGTTCGCTAAGCGTGCGTTGCTGACTCATTGACGCTGTGGCAGGTTTGCACGCATTCGCTGACCTATTAATAATTGTCGTGCAAAATAAAGAGTTGCATCTACGTACGCAGGGAGGACAGTCAATACTGTTACCCTATTACTTATTTTTCAAACCAATTAATGTGCCCTTTAAGTTTACTTCCTTTGAAACAGAACGTGTTTTAGCCTCCGTCCGAAGGTATATATGCGAAGTCGCCTTATACTTTACCTATCTCATGTCAGGTCAGGTCTGTTTTATTAAGGGGAATACAGGTAAATACCTTTGAACTCCCTCTTCATACAGAGCAGCTATGAAGAACAAAACATGTGGCGCTGCCAGTAATGGTGTAGTGGCCTTTTGCAGACACTTGGAATCGAAGACCAGTCGCTGATGCATGAACCATATGGCTGCCTGCGCGCCCAGGGCCTCCTGGTGCTAGGCACTAACTGTCCTTGACCGATGCGCACATACACCTCAGCCTAACCGCGCGCTCACGCTGGCCGGCCATCTCAAGGTCGCGCGCCCACGCTAGTCTAGACATCAGCTCTGTCATTGGCCACTTTAACAAAGCATGCACCGACACTGCGGCGATTTCTGATGCCCACGTCATTCCGGAATTGACGCCCTAGCAGCCGGACTGTGGTCATCCGAGAGTCAAAACTATTTCCATTCTATTCTCCTATCCTTCTGCAAAACACACTATTCCTAACAATTTGGCCTTCCCAAGACTTCTCTCATCTTCTAAGGAACCGGGCCTGGAAGATTGTAGGTTTTAGGGTAGACCGTCTTAGCCTTAACTCCTATAATGGAACTGCGTAAAAAGGGCAAACGGTAAAAACTTCGTATGGATTGTTCAGAAATCTGAAGGTTTCAATGCCATTTGAGGTGATTTCGCGCTTGAGAATGGCGAAGATATCGTCCTCATACCAGGCCAGAAATATTGGTGTGTTTCGTAAAAGGCATTTTCTTTTATTTTCGAAGAGGGTCCTCAGCAAAGGGCAGAACGGACGCAGTCAACTCAGGCATAATCAATTAGTGTTGGCATTCCGATACCCCAACCCGATGAGTTGAGGAGCAAATTATTAGTATCCTTCACTAATCAGTGCACTCTTTACGGATAGAGGTCGAGCCAGCAGAAAGCAATCATTTTCAACATCCATGAATACTGTGAGTTGCCTCATAGAGTCAACCTCAGACTACAGAAGCTTGCTTGATCTTGTAACGTCAGGATATTAAACATTTTCTTCCTATGATCTCTTTTTTGTACTCATTTATACACAGAGACGGGCATTTTGACTTCAGTCAGACCTGAGTGTAAAGTTCTGACCAATTAACCCTCATCAAATCATGTTGCGATGACGCAGAGTCGTTAAGGTAGGCCAACAATGTGAGTGTCCGAGTCATCCTGGTGTGTGATAATACCCTCACGAAAGTGCCAATGCTATGACAACGAACCTTAATTTCATCCAAATTAAATCTGTGATGGCCCTTGATTGCTTGAGCGAATCGAAAAGACATCTTACTTATGTTTTTAGTACGGGTGCCCATGAGTCAACCTGCATATACGCAAGAGCAATATGTGCACTGTTTGTGTACGATTAAATTCGATTGTTGCGCCTTTGGGGCGTGATCCTTTATACGAGAGAGCCCTGCGCGTAAAGGGGATGTGGGTTTTTATTCGCTGAGGATACCCAAGGGAATCATCTTTCTGGTATTACTTCGGAAGTTCCTTGCCCATGTAGCAGGGAGTAGAACTTCCGTGCCGTATGTCCATCGCTGGGGTCGGACGCTTACAGCTGTGCATACCACCTGAACCAGTTCTTTAAAAAACTGCTTAGATATTGGCTAAGTATACGAGTACTGCCTTGTGGAGATCGGTGCCGTTGCAAAAGCCGAAAGGCAATAGGAATTCAGTTGCGGCTGCTAAGCACCTCGTCCCCTAAACTATCTTCGTAAGATCTAACGATAAATTCACGCGTGACACAGGTTTTGAAAATACCAACGATATTTGTTTGGTCGCACTTTTAATACCAAGCGTCTAATTTTAAATAAAGATTATTTGCAGTTGTAACAAATACGGGTCAAGACTTCGACAATTATCAAAAGTCATTTCATCTGCTACACGAATCCCGTCTGAGAGAAGTCGATTTTTTCGTCATAGTTCTTGGGACTTATACAGTGTCCTTATTCAAAGTTATCGGATTGAAGTGGCTGAAATGGACGATTTTCGGGTTTATCCTTTTAAATAGCAGAGCGGGTTGACACACCCGGATGTCTGAAGAATGTTTTCTCACAGAGCGAAGCTGGAATATGGATTGTAACCCTTGATGCCTAGCTCCTCCCAGAAACTGTTGAAATTATGAAATAAAAATCGTGTACTCTTTTGTAAGTAGTTGCTATACCTGCGACAAAGTTTGTGCAAGAAGCGGCAAGTTGCGCCGACGCATAAATTTTCTCGCTAAGTTTTCCAGCTTCACCGCTGTAGGAATTGATATTTTTGCTTTTTGTGAGTATGCACATGCAACTCAATGACAAAAGTAATATTCTCTTTATGAATGACGTAAAGTAGCCTTATGCCCACGGCACATTATTTTCTGTTTGTTAACGTACTGGTGTGTGTTAACGGGCTGTGGAAATTTACTTTGCTGATTTCTGGCTTTCAGTTTTAATAGAGTTAGGTTGGGAGAAATCAAATTATTCGGAGAATTTAGTAATGGTAACACTAGAAAATTTTACTCAACGCTTCTATTAATCCAGCGCACCTGTCTCCAATAGGAAGAAAACAAAATATTTATACCTTAGAGGTTGTTATTCGTTAAAATACGTCACAATTTTGTATTTATCTGAGATATAATTTCCGTAGTTATCCCTGGCATGAGGGGGGCGTCGGTGCACTTGAACTCGAAAAATTTTTTGATTTTTCAGATTTAGCTGGAATTTTTAGCTGGCATTTTAGTTAATCAACTTCAGCTTGCAGCCATCCAATATCCTTGAATGCTTCAAGTCGACCACGTACGTTTAGTGCCTTAGTGACAGTAAAGCGCGGGAATTTAATGACTGGGTCGTTTGGACAAGTAGGTGATTTGCATGATTTGTTCAGCTCAACTGAAGCCTAAAAATGGAACAGATAATTATTATCATTCGGGTCAATAACCACGGATATCCCTTTTAGGCCACCCTACTGAAATTACGCCGAATTGAATGTAGATGCCCATATATGATTTACAAATTATATATGGGCATCTATATTCGACAATGTATGCATTGTACTGAGCCTATATACTGTAAAAATTATACCAAATTGGACGTTTTCTGACTCTACATTTAGTAAAAGCCAGTGGGTGCCTATTTGCTGTAGCTTATACCCGTAAAGTGTTCGAGGAACGTTAGTAATACGATATTACCTTGTCTTTTTATTGCCGTCGTCGAATTTTGCCCCCACAGTTTTAAAGAGCTTCGCTGCACATTTGCCAGAACACTTATCTTTTTCTGATTTCCAATTTATTTGTTCGATTAATATCTGTATAAAATTGGGGCCTTGCCAAAGTCTGGTACTTACGACAGAATTCGTTATTTGGAGCTACCATTGAGACGAAAAAATAAGTTTGTGTGACGTGGAGCATTCTAATCCATTAACGTAAATTATTCTAGTGGATAAGTCGCTCAAGTGTTTCATTCACTCCTGTGCATGAAATCGATAGTGATGAATCTCGTGATTTTTCGGCCTGTATTCCTTTCCGCAACCAAAGGTCCAGCATATATGCTGGGCCAACTTATTATACTTTTAGGTAGACTGAAACGAAGCTTCTGTGGAGAAAATCCAGTATTATTTTGGTGGTCTAGGCCTGGTATTGTCTTGCAAAAGCTTGATCGATTATTTGAGCACCATACATATTAGCCCTAGGAAGTGCGGGTTTGGACAATAGCATATGGGGTGGAAAATACAGCTTTAGACGATTTACACGCCCCTTTATAGTGACTTTACTACACACGTGCTTTGATTTAAAAAAGGAAAGATTATACTTATGTAAAGCCCCTCAATGCTATGGATCACTAGTTAGAAAAATATTTCAAATCGCAATACCTTCCATTTTTGCAGTGCATAACATTTGCAGAATTTTGTGAGAACTTAGTTGGCGGGCTGCCGGAGATGAATAGTAAGGTAATCTTGATTATAAGCAGACAATTAGAGACTTTCAATTTTTGTCTTTCTACATCTCTGGGGTTTATTATGGTATTTTTCATAGAACCAATGGATGCAATTATTGGATTGAAGTTTATTAGGACAGTAATTACTTCAGAATAAATCTGGCAATAGCTATTAACAGATTTATTCTGAAGTAATTAATGTTCTTTTTAACTTAAATCCAATAATCTTATCCAGTAGTTGTATGAAAAATACCATAATAAACACCAGAAATGTACAAAGACAAAATTTGAAAGTCTGAAATCGTCTGCTCATAATTTTCTGCGTAATAAACTTCACCGCGTTGCCTTAGTTCCGCATTACTGCCCTTCATCAAGTCAATTTGTTTTTGCAATTGTCAAAATTCCTTGTTTTAGCATATAGGTTGTGTGCAAACGTAGCACGGGTAGCTACCGACCTCCTACATTTTGTTTGTTTTCCGTAATAACGTTGTTAACTACGTCCGTAAGCTCACGGCCGACAATATCATCAGAATACGAAATACTGCCACGAAATTTTGTTCATGCTGCCGTGGAGTGAAGGCTTGATTGCATACGTATTTATATTTCAGTCAAGATATTTTTTTATGAAAAGCATCCGTGTGAATATGCCTTTAGTAGTATATTGTGTCATCGTCAAAAGTACCCTTCAAGTCAGGGTACTGTTTCTTTTTAAAAGTGTATCGGATTCCGAATAATTTTCTACGAATCGCACATTCATTTATACTATCAAGAAGATGCCTCCTTGCGTTCATTTATTTTTGTACAAAATAATGGTCAGGTTTAGGCTTGTGGTGGTGATAGTAAGAAAAATTATCCTAACTTAAAGGTTTAAAAAAATGTGTTTCTTTTTCAAAGCAGGACTTGGGTAAGCTGTGGTCACTGATCAAATGTGTGTAAGTCTTAGCGTTCTTATACAGAATTTCCCTGTTTCCATTGATTATCCGAAATAAATAAATGTCATCTGGTAATGGACTACGGACCTGATAACCATGACTCAGGCCGTTCGCGCCTTACGTATTTTGCATCTCTTACGAAAATTTCGACTTTTTTAAACTTCAAACCAGGACAAAGTGACCCCCCCTCCACCCACCATATTCTATGCAGACACTTTGCATTCAATCACGTTAGGAGGCCGCGCGCGACCAGCAGTTCTCATGACAGTAACACTACTTGCCGAGTAATGCTTGCGCCAAAATGCAAAATAGATGATCAAATCGTGCTGACTACAAGTCGGATGCGGACAAACAAGCCCTCCTTACCTCAAGTACGATTCGCGATGGCAATCGCAAGACCTGCTGTTTATCGTACGCATGTGATAGCAGAACATCAACTACAAATCTTTATCTGTTATTATGTTCCAATTTGAAGCCAAAGCGTCAGGCAAACATCAGGCTTCCTGTTCCGGTACTGACATCTCCTTCTTCGGAAGTGTTCCATGGAACTCGTCTCTTCATTGCTACCACTTATGTGTCCATGTCATTGAACTCATCCGCCTGCTGTAGTGTCTTTGCTACCATTGTTTTCTGCCCTCTTCTTCTCGGTTTTCTTTAGCATACAGCTGTCCGCCAATGGGTTTTTGGCATGTGTACTGCATTTAGTGATTTGAGCAGTCCAGAAGGATGGAATAAACCTTTTCTCGCCATTTACGTTACGACAGTCCATCTTGGACCTGATTTCTGTTGACATTAACCTCCCATTGTTGACTGCCACTGATGTCACAACAACTACTCTTATTATTTATATCCCCAGCACTTCTTATGTTACTACTTCGACGACTGCCGCTGAGACAACCTCAAGACGACAATTCTTCTTAAACATTTGGCCGTCGTTTTAGAATAGGCCCAGGAACGGTGACTTGCGCGGCATTTAAGTGCGAGTAGACTTGTGCTCTATCCATTTAACCCACTGTTCGGTGTCACGACAGAGTCAAAACGACTGGAGCTGGGAGAGGCCACAGGTTCACGCACTGTGGGTCACCACGACCAAAAAGCCGCAGCCAAATTGGGGTGTGGCTCGGATTCCAGCTGAGTGGGAGTGCCATAAAGGCCAAACAAAGTAAGAAGAAACTATTGCAGCTTGACTTTCAGTTCTTTCACTCAGCCACTTTACACAACGCAACACGCACTAAGCTAACCGTGTGGCCCAAGTGTTATAACGGTGGCACCTGACGTGTGTCACCGTCTAATAATGCCAGTTGGAATGCTCAAGGAAGAGCACAATAAGAAAGGCGTAACTTTGGAATCCACCCGGAGGAGGGTTTATTGTGTACAAAACCCGGAGTTGCTCTCGGGTGGTAGTTGCCGCTGGTTGATCTCCAGCGCGCTCTTTGTCCCGCCTCGAGGGCAAGCCCCGGCATTGAGAGTAGACTGGCCGGTGTTTTTGCAGTCCGCGTGTGCAACTTCACTGTCTGAGAGGTGAAAGTGGCTTATAAGAGATTGTCATGCACGTGCGCCTCTGGTATCATTGGGCGCTTGGTATAAGGTCACATGACCAGTAGGCCCTCGGGGAGCTAGGAGCACTTTAGCACGCGCTGCCACGCGCTTGCGTCCGTATCTCCGATGCAGTCTTTAAGGTCATCGCATGTATGTGGTCAGAGCGAACGCACAAAAAAAACATTTGGCTAGGCTCTACTCCTCAGGTAAGCCTCCAAATTTAGCTAGCATTTTGTCAAGCTAAACTCCTAACAACAACTGTCCGTCATTTAGCAATTTTCCAAGCCACCGCCACCACTACTACTACATACGATAATACCTCAACGTGACAACTACTCTTACTAATACTGCCACTAACACCATTTCTGCTGTCGTTTTAGTGCCAAAAGTACTACTGCGAGTGTCAAGACTACGATCGATAACTCAAAAACAAATATTGATCTGGATCGGTTTGCTGCAAACTCGACCAATGTGTTGTTTTTTCTTCTTCTTTCATTACCGATAGGCCTGAAAAATGGAAAAAGTGAGGGGGCCTGCTCAATACAACCAATTTGCCCAAAAACCACCAACGACGAATGCCCAGTACGGTTTCCTGGTTCAGCAGGAAATTGAGCAGAAGAAGTTGATGAAAAAGGCTGTAGATCTGGGCTGCGCTGAGGAAGCCAAGAAGTCCAAGGAGGTAGTCTACTGCAAGCCCGTGCATCGATCCGCCGAAGTGGTAACCACGGGTCGACGCGTGGACTACTTTATCGCACCCAAACTGAAGAGCGGCTACAACAAACCCTACGTGCCGCAATGCAATCAGAAAAAACCCTAACGGTGTCAGTTAGAGCTCATTTTTGGGTTTCAAGGCTTAACTTGAATCATTAAATGTATTTGAGTTCAACTTCCTTATGCTCTTGTGTGGTAAATTGTTTTTCAATCGGAAGCGACCGATGCTTCATTCCTCTGCCAACGTCAGTGCTCGTCGGAAGGACAGCTGCGGTGAATGTAATGGGTGTAAGGATTGTGTGCGTATGCAATGCCACGCTTTAGCAAATCGTGATCCCTGCAGTCTGGTCTGCAAATGGTTCTGATTCTTTCTCGCTCTATGCGCTTGCGTTCCCACTGGGTTTACAGGTCGCGTACGTGGTTGTCCGGCCAATTATATCTTCCCCCTCACTCTGATTCAATGGAGTGAATACCGGCTGGTCGGGCCTAGCGAAGTTGCGGGCAGCGTGGTAGTGACGGTGACTATCACGCTCTCGTCTGTGTAGTCGCAAAGGCTGTTCGGCTAATCGCTCCGTCTTATCTTACGAAACTGACTGTTCTGAGCGTGGTGACACGCTTAGGGGCGGCCGCGCCATCCACCTGCGCCCTTTCACATCTCCGGTCTTCACTATAATCAAGCCTGAGTCACCGCGTTTGCCTTCAGTCTGCTTACGCTTGTGATGGACATAATCGAAAATGACGCTCGAGCTGTCGGACTTATATAGATGCTTGAGAAGTAGTAGAAGACGACTAGATCGCTGGGGTAATATGTTTATTCGCCTGATGTTTGAAAGTCCGTCGCTGATTCACCATCAGAGACAGTCTCACAGAGCAGTAGCAGAAACAGCTTTGTATGTGCACAGGGTTCTACCGTAAAATTTAACCGTACAGAAAAATCGGCAAATGTCTTGTGTGTGCACTGATTCGTTGCGTCAGCAGTGACCATCTAGCCCTGCAATGTTGGCATAGGATTCTGTGGTGGCGAATAAACATATTGGCCCAGTAATCGAGTCATCTTCTGCTTTTCAATAACTTCGTAGGACTCACATGTTTGCTTGTATTAGCAAGTACATAAATGCTGCTGATCTGATACGCCCATCGCTGTACAGTAAATTCACATATGACTGACCAGGCCCATGCGTGATTTTCATATGTGGTGACAATGTTGACAATAGAGATTGGGAGTTTTTAAATCAGTTGCGGTTTCACCAAGATGGCTTAGGGGGTGTTAGGTACTGTAGTAGTCGTTGGGTGCGTAGGATATGCATGCAATGTCGATATGACGGTGAATTTCGCTGGCATGGATATGCACGTAGCTGAGTGAGTCCATGCCGATAATGACAGAGGGTGTAATAGAAAGTGTGATAGTCGTCTTTAACTTACTTGCCGTCATCACTTATTCATACCAACACAAGATCTTACCGTTCGGGAAATTGAATGCGGACCCTTAGATAACAGAACATAAAGAAGAACAGCGCTCTGCCATTACGTGATGTGCTCGGCCTGTCAGTTGTGGTCGTGGATGGGGGGGGGCATCTGCCGATCGATTTACGGGATCTGGTCGTTCTGTTTTGCCTTAGGTCTCAGTCTAGAAACCTCGTAGACAGCCGTAAATTTGCCAGTAGCACATGCTGAAGGGGAATATTGCCAAAGACCAGGGAGACCGGCATAGTCAATTCTGGCTTATTAGCTATCATCAGTCAGCCATACCCAATTTGATGCCTGGCTGCTAGGAGAATCGAACCCGAATTCTTGGATAATTTAGCATTAGGAAATCTGGCCTTTTACATGCGGCGTGTGTGTAAGATGTCCGGACTCGTCATCCCCTTTGTTCCGATCGAATATATTAGCCATAGTAACGAGAAAATTACCGATCGCTTTAAACGGACATGGTGGTCCTGTTGTGCCGTGAGACTCACTCGCGACCCTCTCTAGCAGCCACATTGCAACTAGTAATATGTGCCGAAACGCATTATCACAAGGACTGGTGTGGCCATTTCTGGAGTATTACTCGTCTTCGGTCTGCCATGCATTACTCTAATTCTGTAATTATAACCCAGATTATTTTGGCACTGAGCATTAACTATATCGGTGCTCTATCATAAGGCCAGTTGTTCTGTAAACTGTGATCAGAACTACCGATCGGCTACAGGACGCACTCATCCTGTGGTGCATTTATGCTCACACTTGAGGGCGACTGGGATGAACATATCTGGCTTAGTGGCTAGGTGGGGTCGGGTATGGCTGGCTGGTTACAGATAATAAGCTATAAATGCCACTTCCAGTGTCCCTTGTCTTTTTCAGTATAATCTTGTGGCCTTTAATATGCTAGCAGCTGACCGGCTGCCAGTGGAGCTCGAGGATGAGCCCGAAGACCCAACGGGACGCATGAGTTTTGAAACCGACAGGTGTGTGCATATCTACCATTATGTATGTTCCTGATCGAGATCGACGACACAACTAACTTTTGGTGCAGTTGGGCAGAGCGTTTTAATTCTGACTGACGGGTCGTGGACTTGATTTTCGTGCTACACTACCTGAGGTTGAGTATGGCTGGCTGACGACGGGAAATAAGCCACAATTATCCATCCGGGTCTCCTTTGACTTTGTCCGTTATAGCACTCTGCATATATATCCGACTAATTTACCTTATTTACTCTAGTCTACAGCCGCAAAATAATGACTGCTGACTTGAGGAAACTGGTGAGCGTTAAGATCCGCAGTTTCAATTGTCAGATTAGCTGACAGTTTATAATCGCCGTTAACTCATCCCACGTTCCTGCAACCCAGAACTTAATTATCCCATACTGTTACCACTCAGAAACCACTGTTAAATCAACGCCCTTGCCGGGAGACATTGCGCTCTGCAGACTTCTGCTTCGAGGTCTGCCAAAATCTTGATTTATGATTTAAGGCTTTGGGATCCCCTGGCGTCTGGTAAACAATACTACTAAATTTTCTTAATTTCCTCAGACTTTAATGTACGATCTCCATAGGTACGTTTTGAAAATGGACATGCAAGTCTCGGCTGAAATCCATAGTTTTCAATCGAAATAACAGACTGATATTCACTTGCTACTAAATATTAGTCAATAATGCAAAAAAATTGGGCTATTTAGCATCCGCACCGCAATTGCCTGGTAGGGTAAACCAATTAGTACCGAGTGTTACCTTATTCACCAAGTCCGAGCTACAAATGCGCATTCCAGTCATGATGAAATATACCGAATAGCATCATTATCTTGCTCGGGAAACACTGGGATTTATTGTTCTTCTATCCTTCTTGCTACTAAAAGACTCAAAATACCGTGCAATCTGCGCCTGTATCGCACTTATCTGCGATTACCTATGATTAAGGATTCCCGATGGAATCCGAAACATCAGGACAATAAAACCTTGTTCCAGTGATCGCTTATTCTTCTTTTCTTGAGATTCAAAATGTTTCAGGGTGGTATTTGGCAAGTTATTATCTGAGAAAGTTCAGAGAGCACCCATCGATTATTAAGCATGTAAAATGTTGCAGAAGGCGCTGCAAATGAGTAATGACGTTCAGTTTTTTAAAACGAGTCGAAAAATCGACCAGTATTGTGCAACCAACCTTTTTTTGAAAAATGGCATAAACTCACGGTAGTCCGGAAAGAAAATGTTGCCAACACTGCGTTTTCGTGACCCTGGGCTGTTTATTATTAAGTTGGCCGATACGATCTTGGGATGATTCGCTTTAGTGCATCTTAATCGCTGACTAAACGAACATGCTCCTTGAAATATCTTTAGAGTCTCCGCGATCGCAAAGTAGTTATAAGTAAAAATGTCTTTACTATATATCTGACAAAATCCTATAGGACAAATTGAGGTTGTGGCTAAGTTTACGACGAAAGCTAGGGTTATGTTTGCGATTTTTAGGGGGAGTAGCCGCTGAGAAAACCGGGTAGGTAAGTTAGTGTAATACAGGAGGGCAATTTTACGGTTGGGGTATAGCGTGAAAGAATAAAAAAGCAAACGTGTAATGCAGACTTTAGCAGCATGTTTTGTTTGAATGAGTAACTAATGAAGTGACATGGCCCCACCTCGTTCAAAAAATGGTAATTGGAAGCCAATAACGAAAGTCAAAGGGGAGGTGGCATTTTACTTGCGCAAAAAAAGTCAGTCTGATCCGAACAAACAACATATCGCTACATCTAAAGCCACGCACTCGTAACCTAAATCGAACCCTCTCTCCAGCATCCTTCTTTATTACAGCTTAGTCTTTCGCCATTTACCAAAGTTTTTCGAGTAGAAGTGCAAAAGATTGACTCGGAGCAAGATGTTTTAGTGCATGCCGTTGACACAGAAATCGACCAGCCTGTTAAGGAGAATTGCCTGCAATCCTGTCGTCAATGGATAGACTATTCATTTTTATTATCATCAGAACACCTACTAGAAAAAATTCAGTAGCGATGTCAAAAACAGTTGAGCCAGTGTCGGTGCCTACTGTGCTCCCACTCGATTTTTACTGTCGAATATTTTTTTGAAATATGGGGGAGGGCAGTTAACCTCTAAACAACCGGTTAGGCATTGCACTGAGGCATATATTCTGGTTGTACCTAGCTTCCTACCTAACCCTGGCGACAATCCTACTTCTAGCAAACTAGCCAAAATACTTTGACTATGCATACCTAACAGTTAACCATTAACACGTTTCGATGGAGGGGCTACACTGCACCTTCAAATAAGTACTACAATGCTTTCAATAAAACCACCAACCACGTAACACCGGAATATCACAAAAGATGCAGGCTGACCTAAGGCTTAACAATCATCCTCGAATAAGTCACAAAATATATGCCGAATTGGGCTTTCTTCAGACTGACTGTACTGTCCTGCGCAGATAATTTAATTATTGTAACATGAATAGACAAAGAGGAGTAAGAATCAATGGGTTGTTGTAAGCATAGGCTACCGGATATGTATATAATAAAATGGGAGAGCAGATAATTGTGGTTCATTTTCAAACATCCGCCAGTTTAATTCCGTTTTATACCAAGGAGTCAGCCGAAAGGTCAAGAAATCGAAGAAAATCGAAAGCATTTAACCGTGCTTCTTTAACAATCCGTGTGTCCGTAATTTCTTTCCGCTTTATTATTCGGCAGGAAAATTTTTCAGCAAAAGTAGGTAAGAAGTGAAAATTAGGACCCCCAAGGTTCCAGATAATACGTCTGGTTATAAGTAGAACTCTAGGAGTGACAACTTTTCCCTCCTCATAACCTAAGCCGTTACTCCAAATCTAAACGTTATTTCGTCTTACTTTCGCGCAAGTTCACAGCTGTTTCGAAAGATGCTACCTAACATTTTGTAAAATCCACTTTTCTCGGAATCGTTTACGAGTAAGCATAAACTAAAAAGAAAAATCGTTCAAAATAAAGCATGCTTCACCCGAATTCAAATTTTTATCATGCCTCGAATTTCTGATTCGTGCTTTCTCATCTACGGTCGTCAGCATGGCCTTAGCTGGGTGCGCAGATAAATCTAAAAACGCCCTATCTGCGGATATATTACTGAGCTCTGGCTTTAGCTTTCTCCTAGTTTGCGTTCTTGTAGGTGTGGGTAGGCGCTTATCTGCGCACAGGGGGTGTGCGGTGTGGTTAATAGAGACAGCTTTTCTTCTAAATGCTTTCGCTTCCACTGCCGCAACCCCACCCCGTCCCCTGCCCAACGTACATAGAGGAACAATTCACGCAAGTCTTTTCCTCCCCTACCAGCAGGTCCTACTCCCACCCTCATCGCGCGGCCGATGCGGGATTGCTGCTGCATGCGCGTGATTGTCGTCAGCCCAGCCAGTGTCGCAAGGCCACCCGCTTTTCTCTCCCCAGGGAGCATTTCAGGGTACGGCTTCCCACGACGCCGGCATTGAGTTGTGTCTATTAAATATTCATTTTCACATCAGGGCGATGCCCCACCAGGTCGGTTACCGTACGCACACATTAAAAGCGAGGACTTAATTACTGACTCAGTTGCTGCTGCTGCTACTGCTATTTAAAAAAACGCCAGTTGAAAGGAGGCTGTCGGGGCGAAGGAGGCTTGTCTGCCTGCCTGCCTACCTGCCGTTATGTGAGTGTGGAAGGGGGACATGAATATGGTGCATCCATTATCAGACTGCCTATATTGGTCAGCCTGACAGATGACAATTGCTGCACCCACAGTACTCCCGTCCGGTATGTCTGAGTTGGACCGTGGAGTGCTGGTTTGAGTTAATCAGATTTTCATCTCTTTTTAATTGGAGTTAAGGCTGGAAAGGGGACGGGTCACTGACTGGCGGCGACCATGGTGCCGGCCCTCTGAAACCCCCTTACAAAAAGCTATTAAACCTAGTCTGAGTAGGCTGATGTCCCTTGGATACGCCTCGCATGTTTCGTGGGTCCGTGGTTGACCAGACGAGAGAGTAGGTACCATAATTTACGAAAAGCTGAGGGGGATTTACCAGAAGATTCTTAAGTCCAATGTGCACTTGGATTAGCTTACGAAATTCACAAGGGAAGAAGTTGGTTGGTATCAGTTCCGGTGTGGTAGTAATCTGGCTCTGGACAAGACATTTGTTTGCATTTTAACTGAATTGCTGGGTGTGCCTATACCTGCACGAATGTCCAAAATCCAACCCAATACCCACATCACGTAATAAGACGTCTTTCTTCAAATTTTACATGCACTTACTTCTTTACTGAATTTAGTGCAAAGTTTTACATGCACTTAAAACTATTGAAAAGTAGCCTCCGCATCTAGGAGTTCTAGTGCTCGGGAAATGCCAGCCCATATCCAGAAATGTGTTTTCGACTCGACCAAATTTGAAGTATTACATATTGTGCGGCATACTCGATGGACCTCTCAGTCAGTCCAAAATGCCGGTTTGGAAACGAATTTCTTCCTCTCCGCCTATTAAATGTGCTTTCTATTTATCAATTGGCTATGTATGCCTTGTGCGCTTACTTATTGAGTACGCAGGCCTGCATACAATAGCTGTTCTAACTCATAAAATCCAAGGATTTTTCCAAAAAAACTCCCTCTTACGAAATCGCAGCTCACATTGCGTACGCCAAAACCTTACAGCGGTAGAGGAACGATTGTTCTCAAAACGCAGGCAGACTGTGGTTAATCAAGTAGCATTACGTCATTTAGAAAAGCAGAAAATTTTGAAAAAGTGGAAGTCAAGCTTGCTGGGTAAACTTTAGTTGTAAATTTTGAGAAAACTAGTGCATGCAAAATAATGGCTGAATAAAGCAGCACAAATGGAATTTCGTTGGAAAATAATACTTTTTTAAATGGTTCGGATACATATGCCTCCATATTACGCACAATTTAACATATGGCAGTTACCGAACAGCCCAAAGATCGAGTATTTATTCAAACGTGGTGTCAGGGGAATCGCTGATTGTTTCTTCCGTTGCTTAATTGTTAGAGTTACGGTGAACGAAGGCAACCAAATTTTCGCTTAATTACGTCAACTGGAAGGTTATAGGAGTAAGACATTTTGTGAGCTCATGTGCGGAAACGCCGGTCAGTGATTAATAAATCTAAAGGGAACTGTCAGGTGCAATTGTAAACCTACCATTATGTCCACTTTAAGAGAAATTTCCTTTTGCCCCGTTTCTTTGCATTTATTTTGCGATTGCGATTACGACCAGATTCAGGTCGTTTTAGAAAAGTTAGTTAACACTTAACGACTTTAGGGGTTTCAGTCGATGGTCCATAAACTTAGCTTGTGTTCTATAAAGGTTATTAAAACCTGCAAAACAGAATATTTATTTGAACGAATTTAACTTAATAGTGACTATTTGGGCATTTTTTAATGCGTCTGTGTGGTCGAGTCATGTTTTAGAACCAGGCAAATATTTCAGCATATTCCCAAGAAAAATAAACGTCCACCACAAAAGCCGCGAATGAGTACGCTCAAGAGTAATTTAAAAAACGTTCTATGATAATAACCATTTGAAAAAGCGCTTTTATTAGATATTTTTGCGTCAAATATCTGTGTTATTTATCTTTTTTGAATATAAGTGAGAAATTTTGACTATTTTGACTTCCCTAGAAATTAAAAATGCATCTTCCACTTAAAATGAAAGAACTCACTTTCCTACGTATACTGGAGCAGTTTTCAGTTTATGCTTTTCCTTCTATACTCTATTCTACGACAACAAAAGCAAAGCAGAGTAGTAGAATATCAGTGACGATTTTGATGAAAAACCAATAATTTTCTGCCCATTCGTATCGATTTTTCTTCTCACTGAGTCTACTCTATGAATGGAAAATATTTGTTAGTATTCTGCATACGCCGTAAAAGAGAAAACTGATCACATGCTGCAGCATCTCATATATATGCTTGTATACGGCCCCTAGATCCGGCGTATTAGAACACCCAACGCGGCAATAAGTTTATTACTTGTGTTTATGGCACTAAACGTAACAGATTTGCAAAAGATAATGTTGTTACCTGATTCCACTCTTCCTTTCCCGACAATAATGTGTTATCGCATAAGTGTACCTACCCCAATTTCATGAACGTAAAACAAAATTTTATGTTCTCTGAACATGCATAATTAAAACGTTACTGCTCTTTCTTCATGATCTTTCATAGGGCAATACGCGCAGATAAGAAGTTTTGGTGCGCAGCGTTTAATAGCCTAGGCAATTTCTTGGATATCGACAAACGTTGGATTTGGCCCCATTCCGCCGCTATTTGCCCCAAGTATACTGAGCTGACCTGAACTCTTTTATATTAGAAGGCATTTTGCGCCAATGAACAAAAATAAACGGCCTCAAATCTGTGGCAAATCTGCAACTAAAATTCTGATATTCACATTTCATCAGATATTTTTAATTATATTTTACAGGAATAATGTGTTTCTTGTACGCGTTTAGTAGCCAAGTTGGTCTTCATTATGAATTATGTACGGAGAAAGTGTATCTTTCGGTTTTAGCATTGTCCTCAAGTAAACTCAAATTCAGAGTTTGCAACATGCATGCTCTTTGTACCCCGTCTTTTTTTGTAGTAAAAGTTCATACAGTGCGCATACCATTTTTACAATGAAGGAAGCCTTTACTGAACGCCTTTTAAGCGGCATTTATAAAGGTACATATGCGATTATTTATGAATGGACGGTTCATGGTCTTAAAACCAGCAGTGTTTTTAGAACCGAACCATACCCTTTCTCCGATTACAAAATGTGCCTGCAAGAAAGAACATTGCTGCACCTCCCTGCCATTGTGTACATTCCTGATAGAAACAGCCAGAGCAACGAGCACGTGGTCCAGTGGCCCAGTGGTTAGGGCGTTGGATATTTAACTAACAAGGTCGCAGGTTCGAACCTTTGGTAGGTCACCACTTGGAGTTGGACATGCCTGGCTGATCTCGGTTAGTAAGCCAGCAACGGTCATTCTAGTCTCCCTTGATAATATCAGTCTACCTAAAAACGGCCTTTAGTATTCGTGAATGCGTTATTTATCAAAGATGAGGTATGTGCAGTCAAGGCGTGCCCTCATTAAGTGATAAAAATCTAATTTAAACATTTTTTCCTGAAAAAAATTTGAGCTAGGAGGATTTAGCGACGTCATGTAATTTCGTGACCTCTTATTCAGCTGCATACGGTCATATCCTATAGAAAAGATTTCAAAAACTGTCCAATTAAGTATCAACCTAGAAGGATTAAACCTGATAGTTTAAAGAGGGTAAAAGCAGCAAGATCCATGACATTTCTAGAGAGCTCTTCAGTTGCTGCCTCTCATTGCGTAACGCAAACCTCCCAAGAGAAAATACAAATTGAATACATGCAGAAAAACAACAAGGTCATAAGAAATGGCCAATATGCCTTTATATAGAATTCCTCCTTCATCGATAACCGATCATCTGCTAGACGCGGGCTATTCTGTTGACCCCAAAACTTCTTTCTGAGTACTTGTTCGGACACGAACAACTCGTACCTTACGCCACCTGGAGGTAGCCTACATACGGCGGTTCAAACCCTACCTGCGTAAACAGATGGAGCATGTAGTGAACCAAATTCTGCCATGGTAAAATTGGCTCCCTGTAAACACATTCCCCTCTCAACTTTTTTATTATTTTAGACGTCTTTCCCCGTTTTTGCTGCTCATAGCGTTTTAACTTTCTAACGTTATTGATTAGTCTCTTGGTCATCGCTCATGACCTTGTTGTTTGTATCGATTTTATGTATGAATTCAATTTTTTTTTCCTCTTACGTGATTTACGTTACCCAATGAGAAGCAGCACCTGAAGAGCCCTCTCAAAATGTCATGCATCCAATAAATCGTGCTGTTTTTGCCGTCTTTAAATTTGTGCCTGGGAAACGTTGCTTTAAACTTGATAGGTTAATCGCATAGGACCTACTAGCCTTAGATGTGGGGATGTATGGTGAGGAAGAAAAGGAAAGGGGGGCAATTATCGAAGCAAGGCAGTTCATGTTACAGTGAACGCGTGGCATCGGCAGGGCAGCAGTCGGTCATACGAGCGAGGGAGGGTGGAGGCGTGAGAGGGAATGGATTTATCGATCGTTTACAAGCGAGGTTGATCACGTGATCCCGCTGCTTACAGAGTTTTGGCTTTCTTCTCCGTATTGCAGCTGCCTACACACATCGCAGGAGAAGCCCGGTAGCTCGTAAACGCAGTTTGATGTGGTGTGCATTGGCCGAATGTCTTAACTAAGTCTAACTGAAATATTCGTTGTCGTGCTCATGTAATGGGTATCTTATTTAGTCTGATACGTCCTACCGTGTGCTTGCTAAGATATTGATGTGATTAATCACCAAACTGTGCGGTGCAGCAACTTGTACTTACGCCACTATAACTTTTTGGGTGCGTTAGGAAAATCAACCAAAATTGAAAGGATTGACTTTGGCTACTTTTGGATTTCAACTGCTACGAACGTCTTCCTCTGTGCATTTTTAATACCTTCGTGTTTAATTTCCATATTTTTGAAAGCAAAGTTTGCGAGTTCGAACCTCGGGTAGTGCATCACTTCGAGTTGTGTATGACTGACTAATGACGGCTCATTAGCCAGAAACTGGCCTTCCAGTCTAATCTGCCTAGACTTCAAGCCGCTGTCCTGCTGCCGTTAATGGCAGGGTTCCAGAATAAGCTCTAAAGCGTAGCGGGAAGAGTTAGTTCTCTCAGCGATCGATGAATCTTCATCAGCAAGATCCGTTCTTTTGATTGCTCAGAGCGGAAAGTAAAGTACCCAGGAGGTCAGTCGCGAAGCACGCAGTGGACACTGGCCAAATGGTTGACCAGATGACTACATTTAACGTCACACTTCGTGCGCCAACCGGACGTCCTGTAAGCACCTGGATTACGTGATCAATCTCGCATTGCTTTTACTGTACGACCTGGGAACCAGAGTCGAAAATTTACGCAATAAATCCTTTTTCCAAATGGACGTATTTTACATCCAAAATACACTGCATCGTTCTCATAAATAACCTTGAAATATGCTGCATAGTTCAGCAAAGGCATCAATTAATGTGCAGCTACGATGCTTTGTGAACGGATATTAAAAACATCCAGAAATGGAAGCTTTGTTTAAAACCGATAGGCAGTCATTTTTGAAAATAGCACTCGAAAATGATATTGTTCTTTATCAACGGAACGCAATGAAGGACGTTAGTGCTTAGTTCTCCTTTAAGGTGAAGTTAAATTTATAAGAATCTTGAAAAGCAATATGAAAATGAATATTATTTCAGAGGTCACTTTTTATCCAGTCTGCTTTTTGAAGGAGGTCAGGAAGGTGCGTATACAAAGGCTGATATATTATGAAGTTGAACAAGACGATGATAGATCCCCTAAGGCCACTTAGTTAATCAAAAAACAGACTTTGGAATCTCGGCTGACAGCTCATGAGATCGGTGCTAGCCTTGAAAGGATCTGATTGGCGAATTATGACTCACGTGTCGTTGCTATCAGGACGCCTGCATCGCTGCGGTAGGACAATTTTGCAGGTTGATTGTCGGAGAAACAGCGGGGTGAGAAATAGCGGGGTAAATAACCATACATCTAGGTCTCCTTACACAGTCAAATCTTGCGAGCGATCACAAGGGCAACATGGCCGGGATGCCAGCACTCGTACAACGGTTGATATTCAAGACAAACTAATGATTAAAATCCAAACCTTAATCCTCTCCTAACCTTTAATCCAAATCAATTGATGTAAATATTTCAGATCTTAACCGATAAGACTACGGACCCGTAGCTCAAAGGTTACAGCGTTGGGCTCATGATCAAGAGGTTGTGGCGGACTTCCATTAATGCTGTTCAATGTTCGCTGCGTCACTGTCATGTGTCTTGGCAGGTGGCTGTTCCCACTTGCTAACCTAAAGACCACTCTACCGATATCCAGTCACGCCCATGCGTGCGCACACACGCGCGTCCAAATAAGCACGCCTCTATAAGGGCCACTTAACACGCCACATCTTTGGCCAACGCAGTAGGGGTACACTGCAGACGAAAACACCCCTCCGGGCAATTGCAACATACCAATAACAAAACAACTGAACCTACTTTACAATCCTACTTAAGCAGCTGCTACCAATGCCTCAGTCTCTCTTAGGTCTGGCTGGACGCAGTCACCAATAGCACTGGCTTCACCGGTGGCCATTGCCACCTGACACAGCAATTAAGAGTTCTGTACGCAATAGATTACTCCTTCTGGTTACTTCTATCTTTTACCTTCTACCCGGGAATTTGACCTGATAATTTTGGTGCTCCTAGTACACCCACTACTTGGACCCCTACAAGGACATGGATTCGAACCTAGCGTAGTGCACTAGCTGCGCTTTGAAATGACTGGATTATGATGGCCAATTAGCCAAAAATGGCCATTCCAGTCTTTTCTGTCCGTGCCGGGAGTGTGCATCTGCCTATGCTACTAGCCCCAAGGTAGTGCAAGACGAGTGAGTCCCGTTAGCGATTGCTGAGCGTTCATCCCCGGAAGCCTTATGTTTGTGATAACACTTACGGCAGGCGTGGCAGTTACTGAACCGAGAGGAGGGTGCGTAATTTAAGCCTACCATACTGGCATATCCAACCGCTATGCTACTCGAGAACCTTTGCTGTCGGACGCAAATCGATGAGCCATCACTAGTGGCAGAGTATCATCGGTGAAAGCTACAGAGGCTGAAATTACCACTTTCGACTTATTTGCCCCGGGGCAAGTACAAAGTTACCCTTTAATATCGTCCACGCGGTAGAGTTCTGAATAATCTTTGCAATTTCGGGGTAAAATACCGGTGAAAGCAAGGCAGAATGTGGCGGCTTTTTCTGGCTTACCAGCAATCACCAGCTAGCCACAAAGTGCGTCCAAACTGAATGAATAAGCTTCATTCCCTTTCATTTTTAGCTGTTTGAGCAAGGAATCGGAAGGTCTACTTTACTGTCGCAAATATTTATTTCCACTGCAGATTCAAACCCCTCTACTACTGGGTATCAAAAACTAATTATCCACTTTGGTCCGAAAATTCATTTGCGACGAGTGGTCAACAGGCCACGGCCTATGTCAGTCAGATCGGAGCTCGCACACAGGTCAATCCCGCTCGGCATTTCCTCCTGCACCGAAATCTCCCAGAAACGGTTCATTCAAACAGCGTGTTTTTAGTTAATTGCAGCCAGCAGTGATTTCTTCCGTCTCTGGCTGCTAACTCGGCCTTTTGTCATTATTCAACTGTGAATCCTTTGAGCGTGCGCTTTGTTCCCTTACCCCCCCCCCCCCCTCTTGCGTGGCCAGACAACCCACAGTCTCTCCCCGCGTGCTGGGCTACGCTGCACATTAGACTGCAGTAATTGGTGCATATTTAGCAAAGCAGCTAATCAACTGCCACCGGGGCCCTTGGGGAGCAAGCAGGTGAGTTCTGTCCTCTCTTCCCCCCGTTCCCCCCCCCTCTCGCCCCGGATGCCCGTTAATTAGTGAACTCTAGCCCGGTCTACTGCTGGTCGGCGGTTAATTTACGGTCGGCTTTTGACAGCAGCAGCAGCAGTAGAAAATTAAATCTGTGACCGCCTCCCATCGGGGCAGTGTGCCTGTTCAAAGCGCACGCACGCATGCGAGCCAGCGAGCGAGTCGTCTGCGCCCCCTGCGCTCATTATGAAGGCACTTCTCATAATGAGGCTGTTGCGATATTGTGGAGAGACGACCGTGTGTGAACGTGTACACACTCCACCGCCCATGCCCCGCCCACCGACGGAGAGTGTGTACATTCCTCGGACGACGACGTCCTGCGCGCATGCGTGCAAATGCCGCGACTCTCCCTGTCCGCCTTGACCCCCGCTGCCCCCTCCCCTCCCTCCCTTAACGTCGTTATAATTTGCTTGAATTTTAATCACACCCGCTGCTGCGGCACGCGTGCGCAAATCGCTCTTCCTCATCCTCCTCCGTCGGCGTTTATGCGTGCGTGCGTGCGTGCGTGGGTGGGTGTGTGTGCGCGCGTGTGTGCGCACACGCATAACTCTGAGCATCGCTCACCGCTCGCTCCCTGCCCCCGCCCCCGCGCACTCTTCAATCACCCTCATCGGACTGGTTAAATATTTATGCGGGCTCAAGATGCACGCGCATGCGCGAGTGGACACTGGCGGCGACGATTATTGGACGAGTGAGTATACGTGTTCCGCCGCCGCCCCCACTGCTGGCACGACGCGGGTGGGTAGTGTGTGTGTCTGCATCTGTTGTTGCGTGTGCTCTTACCAAAAACGACTCTATTAGGCAGCCGAGGGGGGGGGG